>JAAXCT010000620.1:0-396915 GCA_012490785.1 Eragrostis nindensis
TGGACAAGGGCCCGCTGTCAGTAGATGACAGGGTACGCGCCGGTGGAAGAAAGATTTTGCGCAAAGTAGTAGCCCACCGGAGATCATGAAGCCGAAAACATGCGCGTGTACGCGTGGGTTTGTTTTTCCTTTTTAAATTTCTTTCCTTTTCTAGATTAGAAAGGATTGACCGAGTTGTGGTCAAGTAGGAGTCATGTTTAAGTCCAAATCGGACTCTCGCCTCGGGTGTATAAATATAAACCCAGGTGCTTGTAATCAAGAACAACCAATACAATCAACCTTTCGGCGCATCGCCACAATTTCTCGACGGGTTTTTCGTCACCGGCGTCCATCGGGCTCCGGCTCGACTGGATCTCGTCAGGTAAGCGCATCGATCTGATTATGTCGACTTGTCCATGATTAAGACTGATGTGGCTGCTAGTTATCCGGTAATTTAGATCATCTAGGGTTTACATCGTGCGTCGACTGCATGGAATTGTTTAAGACCTGGTCCAATTCTTTGTTGCGGTTAGTTGACTTGTCCTCGCCGCAGCCTTGTTGCCGATTGCTGATGTCGATTTCTGTTTGATCTGGTTACCGAGTCACGGTTAAGGTATTTTGTCGATTAGATCTGCTCTTGGTGATTGGGTAGGCAGTTTGACTTGTCCTGTCTGCTTCGCTTAGTTGACGTGTCCTCGGCGAAACAGTTGCTAAGGGTCAGATCTAGTTTACTGAGTACCTGGACCGGTAGTTGCCGATTATATTTGTATCTGCCGATCGTGTAGAGCAGTTTGACTTGTCCTGTTCTACTTCACTTAGTTGACGTGTCCTCGGTGAAGCGATTGTCAGATTACGGGTATAATTAGTGGTTACTGGTTTAATCGTTCTTTCGGGGTGTTTAGCCGATTGCTTACCACGTTCAGATCTATGCTTGCATGCCTTTAAATATCTTATTGCTCCTGTTCAAGTGTAGTCTGAGCCTCCTTTTATCGATTGTCGATCCACCTTATCATATTGCTTGCCGATAGATTTTGCCGATTGCATGCTTTGCCGATTGCCGATCCTGATGCATGCCTTGCTTTATTTATCGCGCGAGTATTTACTGTTGCGACATGTCGATTCATTTCTAGCCGTCAGCCGAGTGCTTATTCTATTATATTTTTATCCACTAACATCGGCTGCGGTTACGCATCGGCCTGTCCGGGGCCGATAGTCCGGGAATTTTACACGCTTTTCTTGTCTTTGTCGATTTGCAGGGAAAATCGACTGGCACGCTCCGGAATTCACCGCGTTCCAAGTTTTTGGCGCTGAACAGAGTTAAGCAAATCTCTCAGGCCGCGTGTGCGAGCGGTAGAACACACATTTTACCGTCAACACACTTTTTGGCACGCCCGGTGGGACAGATCAAGTTCTTAGAAGCAGATGGCGTTCGTTCAAGCTGTTGCTGATGATGGTACTTTGCTCGTCGATGCAAAGGGCCACAAGATCATGATCCTGCTCCGTTTGTTCGAGATGATAAAGATTCTTCTGAAGTCACTGGCAACAATGAGCTCAATGCTTGGGAGAAAATGTCTTTGGATCAGAAAAAGGCATATCAGAGTTATCTGTATGATTGCCAAGTGAAGTACTTTGAGACCATCAAGATGACACGTGGCAAGATTACAGCAGTATTGGCTTCGCCAGTGGTGATGAGAGCAGAAGAATTGGCTACAATCAAAGCTGCGAAGATGCCAGATCAAGCTCTGTTGGATGAAGTCGTGAATACTGCGGTTCACAAAGCTTTCATTAATCAGTCAGGGGTGCTTGTTAACACTCTGTACAACATGCTCAAGGCATTTGCTGATGGGACCTTGCAGTTTGATTCTGGATTCATGGGGCCAGCATTTACTTTACCTACTGCTACACCAGCACGTCCTGCACCTCCTGGTGGTCAACCCACGGTTCAAGAAGAGACAAGCGCTGCTGGTCAGCAAAGGCAACCATATGGCATGCCACCAGAATTGTGGTCTACAAGTGCTCAAGCTTTGGCTGCAGGGACTGCCCGGGTATCGGCGCCAAGTCTTATTGATGCGCCGTTGTCCACGCAGAAAGAAGCAGGTGGTACAACTCCTGAGCCAAGGATTAGTCAAACTCCTCAGACGAGATATCATTTAGCTCCCAATGTCAATCCTGCACTGTTCAACCAGGAGATACCGCAAGGCTATCACAGAGTGGCAGATTACAGCGAGCACTACAAGGAGCAACCTGCTCAGGTTCAGTCACAACCACAGCCATCGTCTCAGATGGCTGGGGGGCAAGTGCAGAATTCATCAGAAGATATAGTTGCCAGGTTGGCTGAAGTCATGAAGGAGCAATTTGATCTCAAGCCCAAGGAGCAGAACTTTATGTATCGACGTCCATATCCAGAGTGGATGGAACAAGTTGCCTTGCCGCATCGATACAAGTTGCCAGAGTTTGGCAAATTTTCTGGACAAGATAATGTCTCTACAGTAGAGCACATCAGCCGATATTTGGCACAGTTGGGAGAGGCATCGGCACAAGATGCATTGAAGGTCCGATTGTTTCCTCTGTCATTATCTGGATCGGCATTCTCATGGTTCACCTCCCTCCCTGCGGGATCCGTGCGGAATTGGGCCGATTTGGAAAAGAAATTCCACTCTTATTTCTTCACTTCACATGGCAGAGCTGAGCATATCAGATTTGACAGCTGTTCGTCAGAAGGCTGGAGAGTCAGTTGCCGATTTTGTCCAAAGGTTCAGAGTCATCCGTGGCAGGTGCTATAACCTGAATCTGACGGATCGGCAAATGGCTGAGATTGCTTATCAAGGTTTGCTGCCTCAGATCAGAGACAAGTTTGCCCCTCAAGAAGTCGATGGCTTGGCACAACTCTTTCAGAAGGCGTCGATTCATGAAGGGCGTGTCCAGAATACACGTGGCAGACAGTTTCAGGCGGCTTATGCCGATTATTCTTCTGATTCTGATGACGACGCTGAAGTTGCTCTTGCTGAGTGGACCAGGAACAAGAAGACTGTTCTTGTCCGTGGGTCAAGCAGAAGGAAGAAGAAAAGAAGTATGACTTTGACATCAACAAAGCCGACAAGATATTCGATCTGCTGCTACAAGAGAAGCTTATTCAACTCCCACCTAATCACACGTTGCCTCCAGCTGAGGAGTTGAAGAAGATCAAGTGGTGCAAGTGGCATAATACTCCCTCTCATCACACCAATGAGTGCAAGGTGTTCAGGCAACAGATCCAATCGGCAATTGAGAGTGATCGCATTAAATTCTCTGGTCAAAGCCGATGAAGATTGATGGGCATCCTTTTCCAGTCAACATGATCGGTGGATCTGCTGGATTGATCGGCAAATACTCAAGGAAAAGAGAGAGGGAAGACAGAAGGATTAGTGATGATGACTTCGATCCACACTGGAACTGTCCGTTCTTCCAGTACTGTTGGGAGCAGGGTATGAAGCTGCCACCAATTGAAGGCTGCCCAGGCTGTAGCAGAAGATCTGGAGATTTGTACAGGGAAGTTGGTTCTTCAAGCCGAGGTCCTATGAGGAGACCAGCATCAAGGGTTTCTGTGCATGAAAGACTTGGTCCTGTCAATCAAGTTGAAGATTATGAAGAAGACCAGGGTGAGTTCACAGAAGAAGGCCAATGGTGTCCGAGTGGTATTTTTACCAAGACTCAGAAGAGAAGAGTACAGAGGGCACGTTGCCGGGAGCTGAACAAGGATGTGAACCAGGAGGATGATCATGACAAGGGGCCCAAGTCAAAAAAGGTGTGGAGACCAAAAGTCAAATCTCAGGTACATGAAGTTGAAGCTCCTGTCAATATGGTATTTATGCTGCCGCGAGAATTTAGTTCTTTGGACATTAATGAGTCGGAAGAAGAAGCTTCTGCCGAGTTGTTATTGGGTCCACGGCAGGCAGTGTTCGAGAAGCCGTCTGGTGTTGATCATCTCCATCTGAGGGCTCTGTACCTTAATGGTTTCATCAATGGCAAGCCGATGAGCAAGATGATGGTCGATGGTGGTGCTGCTGTCAATGTTTTGCCGATGGCAACGTACAGAAAGATCGGCAAACTGCCTGAAGAGTTGACCAAGACCAACATGACATTGAGAGACTATGGGGGCAGGAGCTCTGAAGTCAAAGGAGTTACCAATGTCGAAGTCACTATCGGAAGCAAGACCTTGCCAACAACGTTCTTTGTAATTGAAGGCAAAGGTTCGTACGCCGTACTGCTGGGTAGGGATTGGATTCATGCTAATTGCTGTATCCCTTCCACGATGCATCAACTCCTTATCCAGTGGATCGGCGACGAGGTGGAGACTATTCAGGCTGATAGATCGGTGAGTGTGGCTACTGCAGACTTTTTGCCGATGATGGTGGAAAACTTGCCGTGCATATCAGGAACTTACTGGGAAGGTGAAGCATTGGATGTTACCGATGAAGGTGTTTGCATCACTGAAGGATCGGCGACTCCACGGTTGTTATAGCAATTACCGGACCTGGACATCGATCGGCCGACGGAAGCTGAGAAGAAAGAAGCAATTGACAATCAGCTGATCGATGAAAGGGAGGAAGGAAAGCTTGGTCATGGTTTCGTATCGGCCGATGAATTAGAAGAAGTTGATATTGGAAATGGTGACAAGCCTCGGCCGACATTTATTAGTAAGAAGATCTGTAAAGATTTCAGAGAAAAGTTGATAGCATTATTGAAGGAATATAAAGATTGTTTTGCTTGGGATTATTCCGAGATGCCTGGTCTCAGTCGAGATATTGTTGAACACCGATTGCCTATTAAACCTGGGTATCGGCCGTTTAAACAACATAATCGGAAGATTGATCCAAAGATTTATGATGCTGTCAAGGAAGAAATTACAAAGTTATATGATGCCAAGTTCATCCGACCCTGTCGATATGCAGAATGGGTGTCCAGTATCGTCCCAGTGATCAAGAAAAACGGAAAGATGCGAGTGTGCATTGATTTCAGAGATTTGAATAAAGCTACACCCAAAGATGAGTACCCGATGCCGATAGCAGATGTACTGATTGATGCTGCTGCTGGACACAAGATTTTGAGCTTCATGGATGGAAATGCAGGATACAATCAGATTTTTATGGCTGAAGAAGATATTATAAAGACTGCATTCAGGTGTCCAGGAGCTTTGGGATTGTTTGAATGGGTTGTGATGACTTTTGGGCTGAAAATGCTGGCGCCACATATCAAAGAGCAATGAATTTCATCTATCATGATCTGATTGGTCGATTAGTGGAAATTTATATTGATGATGTGATGGTGAAGTCCAAAACAGTTGAAGATCATATTGCTGATTTGCGGCAGTATGGAGAGGACCAGAAAGTATGGCTTGAAGATGAATCCGCATAAATGTGCTTTTGGTGTTTCGGCAGGACAATTTCTGGGCTTTATTGTTCATGAAAGAGGAATTGAAATTGGTCCCAAGAGCATAGAGTCGATCAAGAAAATTCAACCTCCTACCAGTAAAAAAGAATTGCAGTCTTTGATGGGCAAAATCAATTTTGTGAGAAGATTTATTTCTAATCTTTCTGGGAAGATTGATGCTTTTACTCCTTGTTGAAGTTAAAAGCAGATCAAGAATTCCGGTGGGAAGCCCAACATCAGAAGGCGCTTGATGATGTCAAGAAATATTTAATCTCACCACCTGTGTTGATGCCACCTAAGCCAGGTATTCCTTTCAAGTTATATTTGTCTGCCGATGACAAGTGTCTTGGTTCGGCATTGACGCAAGTACAAGATGGCGATGAAAGGATTATCTTTTATCTCAGTCGGAGATTACTGGATGCAGAAACAAGATATTCTGAGATTGAAAGGTTATGCTTATGCCTTTATTTCTCTTGCACTAAATTAAGACATTATTTGTTATCCGAAGAATGCACTATTGTTTGCCAATCCGATGTCGTCAAATATATCTTGTCCGCTCCAATATTGAAAGGCAGACTTGGGAAATGGATGCTAGCAATTGCAGAATTTGATCTTAAATATGAATCTCCTAAAGCTGTGAAGGCCCAGGTATTTGCTGATTTGATAGTTCAGCATAGGGGGCATGATGAAAGCGTGGTGGAGCCAGTTCCATGGCGCTTATTGTTTGACGGATCGATTTGCAAAAATGGATCTGGTATCGGCATTGTCATTGTCACACCAAAAGGATCCAGGTTTGAATTCTCATTCACAGTAGAAGCTCATACTAACAATCAAGTTGAATATGAGGCTGTGTTGAAAGGACTACAGCTGTTGAAGGATGCCAATGCCGATTTTGTTGAAGTTGTTGGGGATTCTTTGCTGATTGTGGGGCAATTGAATGGTGAATATGAATGCAAAGATGAAGTGCTTCGGGGTTATTATCAGAAGTGTCAAGATCTAATGAAGAACTTCAAGCATATCACATTCAGTCATATTCCTCGACAAATGAATTCTGAAGCTAATGACTTGGCTCAGCATGCATCTGGGTATCGGCTTATTATATGTTCTGTTGATAATGAAGCCGATGTCGATTTGCAAGACTGGAGGGTTGAGATAGTGAATTACTTGAAGGATCCGACCCAGAAAACGTCCAGAGAGTTGCGGTACAAGGCAATAAAATATGTGCTAGTTGATGATCAGCTTTATTACAGGACGTTGGAAGGAATTCTATTGAAGTGTTTGAATGCCGATGAAGCCAAGAAGATGCTGATGGAGGTTCACGATGGGATTTGTGGGACTCATCAGTCGGCATTCAAGATGAAATGGTTAATCAGGAGAGGTGGATATTTCTGGCCTACCATGCTTGAGGATTGTTTTGAATATTATAAGGGCTGTCAGGATTGTCAGAAGTACGGATCGATTCAAAGAGCTCCAGCATCAGTGATGAACCCTATTGTCAAGCCGTGGCCATTCAGAGGATGGGGAATCGACATGATTGGTGAGATTAATCCTTCTTCCAGTAAGGGACATAAATATATATTGGCAGCAACGGATTATTTCACCAAGTGGGTTGAAGCAGTGCCTTACAGAAGTGTGGCATCAAGGGATGTGATTGCTTTTGTTAAAGAGCACATAATCTTCAGGTTCGGTATCCCTCAGACTATCACTACAGATCAAGGTTCTATTTTTATTTCTGAAGAGTTCAGAGATTTTGCTGATGATATGGGTATTAAATTATTGAATTCATCACCATATTATGCCCAAGCAAATGGTCAAGCTGAAGCTTCGAACAAATCCTTGATCAAGTTGATTAAGCGCAAGATTAATGATCAGCCAAGGAAGTGGCATACTTCGTTAGCCGATTCATTATGGGCATATCGGATGTCTCGTCATGGGTCAGTACAAGTAACACCATATCAGTTGGTGTATGGGCATGAAGCTGTTTTGCCATGGGAAGTTACTGCCGGGTCAAGAAGAGTTGATCTGCAAAATCAATTGACGGCAGAGCAGTACCATGATCTCATGATGGATGAATTAGAAGATGTCAATCAGCAGCGGTTGATTGCGTTGAAGAAAATTCAAGATAATAAAGTACGGGTGGCTCGGCATTATAATAAGAAGGTGGTGACTAAGCAATTTGATGAAGGAGATCTCGTTTGGAAGGTTAAGTTGCCGATTGGCGTGCGAGATAATCGTTTCGGCAAGTGGTCACCTAATTGGGAAGGTCCCTATATAATTAGCCGATGCGTGCCCGGTAATGCTTATTTTTTGAAAGAACTGGATGGGGAAGAATTTGGCCGAGCGCTTAATGGAAAATATTTGAAGAAGTATTACCCCAGCATCTGGGTTGGTTCTTAAAAGTGTTCGGTTAAATTTCCAGTTGAGCCGACGTTAAGAGCGTCGTCTTCGAGATGGCCGATGTCGATTGGTGTCGCCCTTAGGGAAAATGTGCAGAAAGAACAAAAGAAGACAATGAAGTTCTTATAATTTACAAGGAATTACATCATGGGAGTACAAAGTTCTTGCACCAAGAATACACACTGCGGCTGCTGTCAAGTGTCAACCAAGTGCTGACACAGGATAGGATGGGTCGTTGCTCCAGCGTACGAGGAGAGGAGCAAATGCATGGACCGCATCACGTCGAAGAAGATGTTATCCCTGAGAAGGAACCTTGTCTGACGAAGAGCATGAGTTCTCCCTCGCAGTCTGAAGAGGAGCCGCCATCTTCAGGGATTAGCTCAAAAGGGATAGCGTCGGGATAAAAGAGATAGGAGAAAGCAAAAGGAAGGCAAGAGGTCAGAGCATAGATCTGTGAGAAGAGCTCATGGTTGCTTTCTTGCTGTTCAGGATGCATTGGTCAGGCTTTGTGAAAGGGATTTTTATTGCTGGCCATTGTGTTGATGATTTCGGTGAAGGGAGCCGGTCCTTTTATAGGCCAAGATGCGGAAGAAGATAAGATCGTGGAATAGTGAAAGACCTATTGCAAATTAAAGCAATTGGTACGAATTGTCTGCCGAAGAGGTGCACGCCATGTGAAGACAAAGGTACAGCTCATCAAGTCAAATGTACAGTTTTCCACGTGAAGGGTCATTTAGAAGCTTGCAGACATGATGAATGGTGGAACAACCCGGCGCATGGAAATTCCATACCCCGGCTTGGGGGGCATGTGTTTGACACCAAAATCTGGACAAGGGCCCGCTGTCAGTAGATGACAGGGTACGCGCCGGGTGGAGAAAGGATTTTGCGCAAGTAGTAGCCCACCGGAGATCATGAAGCCGAAAACATGCGCGTGTACGCGTGGGTTTGGTTTTTTCCTTTTTAAATTTCTTTCCTTTTCTAGATTAAGAAAGGATTGACCGAGTTGTGGTCAAGTAGGAGTCATGTTTAAGTCCAAATCGGACTCTCGCCTCGGGTGTATAAATATAAACCCAGGTGCTTGTAATCAAGAACAACCAATACAATCAACCTTTCGGCGCATCGCCACAATTTCTCGACGGGTTTTTTTCGTCACGGCGTCCATCGGGGCTCCGGCTCGACTGGATCTCGTCAGGTAAGCGCATCGATCTGATTATGTCGACTTGTCCATGATTAAGACTGATGTGGCTGCTAGTTATCCGGTAATTTAGATCAATCTAGGGTTTACATCGTGCGTCGACTGCATGGAATTGTTTAAGACCTGGTCCAATTCTTTGTTGCGGTTAGTTGACTTGTCCTCGCCGCAGCCTTGTTGCCGATTGCTGATGTCGATTTCTGTTTGATCTGGTTACTCGAGTCACGGTTAAGGTATTTTGTCGATTAGATCTGCTCTTGGTGATTGGGTAGGCAGTTTGACTTGTCCTGTCTGCTTCGCTTAGTTGACGTGTCCTCGGCGAAACAGTTGCTAAGGGTTAGATCTAGTCTACTGAGTACCTGGGACCGGTAGTTGCCGATTATATTTGTATCTGCCGATCGTGTAGAGCAGTTTGACTTGTCCTGTTCTACTTCACTTAGTTGACGTGTCCTCGGTGAAGCGATTGTCAGATTACGGGTATAATTAGTGGTTACTGGTTTAATCGTTCTTTCGGGGTGTTTAGCCGATTGCTTACCACGTTCAGATCTATGCTTGCATGCCTTTAAATATCTTATTGCTCCTGTTCAAGTGTAGTCTGAGCCTCCTTTTATCGATTGTCGATCCACCTTATCATATTGCTTGCCGATAGATTTTGCCGATTGCATGCTTTGCCGATTGCCGATCCTGATGCATGCCTTGCTTTATTTATCGCGCGAGTATTTACTGTTGCGACATGTCGATTCGTTTCTAGCCGTCAGCCGAGTGCTTATTCTATTATATTTTTATCCACTAACATCGGCTGCGGTTACGCATCGGCCTGTCCGGGGCCGATAGTCCGGGAATTTTACACGCTTTTCTTGTCTTTGTCGATTTGCAGGGAAAATCGACTGGCACGCTCCGGAATTCACCGCGTTCCAAGTTTTGGCGCTGAACAGAGTTAAGCAAATCTCTCAGGCCGCGTGTGCGAGCGGTAAAACACACATTTTACCGTCACAGCTACTAGCTAGTTCCCACATGAAACGAGAAATTCCCCACAGGGCCCTAATTTCGTTTTATTCTCTTCGACCTGCACCGCTAATATATATTCCCTTCTGTCTCGTTAATTATTTCAGATCTTTCTAGCTCAACAACTAAGCTAGCTTTATGTATCTTGGAGGAGAAGCCACCATTTGAACAAGTTCGACGACTAGAGGTGACATTTAAGACTAGCATCTTAATTATGTACAGAATATAGGATGTAACGTCCCGCTCCCCCGACCGGGTCCGCATACACCTGGCAGCTCTTTAGGATCTCAATACTGCCCCCACAGACCAACACAAGTCTTTTCTGCGCACTTTTTTCTCACTCGTGCGCACCCGGGAAGACTTCCCGGTCGGTCACACCATCCCGAAATTGCTCCAGACCAAGCAAAGTTTTAAATCTCCGGCTATAGCTGCCGCTATAGCCGGAGATAGCTGCTCAGTGGCACAGCCGCTAGGATAAATGAATTTCTCCGCTACCGAATCTTGGGCGCTAATAGCGGTGATTAGCTGGCTAAATCCGCTATATGGATTAAAACTTAGCGCCGCTATGATATGCTCTGGGCTGAAATCAGCAAGGGCTCTCAAAATTCCCTCCCGTGGGGGACCAAAACAACCATACACGGGTGAGGTCAATCCCTTTTTCTACTCCTCTCCACTGAACACGGACAGCGGGGACGGCGTCTGCAATTGAAGCTGCGATGGCATCTACGATTCAGGCGGCGACGGTGGCCAGCGGCGTCAACACGCGTGTGGAGGGCGTCAACACGCGTGTGGAGAAGGGTGTCGTCTTCATGGCCAGTGCCGGCTCCAGGATGGTGCTGCCTAACATGGCGGCTAGCGACGTCGAGGAGCTCGTGCAACAATGGTGCTGGGCTGCTGGCCAACAGGGCCGGGTGCTTCTAGGTTCTAGCTCTCGCACTTCGTCAGATTAAAAATTTTCACCTCGTCATATTGCCAGCATGTGTTTGGAATTGCTAGTTTTGTGTTCTTACGCACATACAATTCAGTAGGTAAATGAGATCCTATATGAAACCGACTGTTTATCAGCTGTATTTTCTCCAAATTTTGCAAAACCGCTAAACAACTTAGCTGCAGCTATAGCCAGCTATAGCCGTTAATAGCTGTTCCAAAGCCGGGCAGCTAAGTGCCATAGCCGGAGATTTAAATCACTGAGACCAAGCACGCTTAACCTCGGAGTTCTTTCGAGATGAGCTCTCGGAAAAGAAGTGACTTCTTTTCCGAGAGCTCATCTGGAAAGAACTCCGAGGTTAAGCGTGCTTGGCCTGGAGCAATTTCAGGATGGGTGACCGACCGGAAAGTTCTTTCCGGGTGCACACGAGTGAGGACAAAGTGCACAGAAAAGACTTGTGTTGGTCTGTGGGGGCAGTCTCGAGATTCTAGAGAGCTGCTAGGTGTAAGCGGGCCCGGCTTAGGGAGCGGGACGTTACATAGGAACCGACTAAAAGATATCTATATGATCCAAACAGCCCAACGTTATAATCCAATCATCTGCACTTTTATAATCCTGCAATCTTCCACCATCAACCATTTTCACATTGTAGGCACAACCAATCTCTAATAACCACTATATAATCCAGGGATCCAAATGGACTAATTATTCATAGAGACAATTCCTTGCAAACCACTAGTGCCTTTGGAGCCACTACATCAAGTTTCTGTACACTCACGTCACATGCTACTTCCGTTACTACTAGCATGTCAAAAAATTGTGGCAGCGACCCTCCTCGCCGTCGCCTTTGCCCCTCCGCCTTCGCCGTCCCTGCGCGGTTGTATCTGGTTGCGGCTGCAGGTGCCAGATCCACCTGCGTGGACTGTGCCACTTGGCCGCCCGGCGCCGCTCGGCCAAAGCCGCCGTCCGCGCCACCTGCGCAAAGGCGACGGCCTTGTGGCGCCGCGCGCTTCTCGCTCCGGTAAGCAGCGAGTGGCGGCGACAACACCGGCGGAGGGGACCTAGGAGCGGGCCCACGTCATGGAGGAGGAGGAGGACGAGGGCAGTGTCCGGAGACGAGCGAGAGAGGTGGAGGACGGGAGGGGACGGCGACCGGCCGAAGAGGACGAGAGAGAGGCGGCGGAACGGCTGGGACTTAGCCGCTCACTCGCGGAGCTAGCAGGAGAGGAGGGGGCGGCGGGGTGCGGAAACCCTAGGGAAAGGAAAGGAACTTGTTATGCACGCCCATGGATAGCCATGCGCACACGTAGTAGCCACAGTGGTTGGTGCCTTTAGGCTGTTTTCGACACTGGGTTACATGCAAACGTAGTAAGTGTTATGTTTATATATATGGCGGCATATCAATAAATGGTCCACGAACCATTGTCAAGCAAGTGCTCACGAATGGTTTCATCGTCCTCAAACAATACATTTTCTTGCATCTCTTACAAGGACAACATATGGTAGTTGTATTCTGACGTGAAGCATGAGACTTGGCGGCTTGAAGAAATTTGGTGATGTCCTCGAAATAGGTCATTGGATCTCCTCCCCCTCCATCGTAAATCCAATATCTATCCGCCATCTACAATAATTAAAAAACAAAGTAATAATAAATAATAATAAAATAAAATAAAATACACATATCTACATATCGAAAAGATATTTACGTTGAATATTTTATTTAAAGAAGACTATATCAAATTCCCCAGCCCCTCTCTCTCATGCATATGTGGTGTATACATCGAAAACTTGATCTACAAAATTTAAGTACAAAACCCATAGGGAAAACAGCATAGGACATGGAGGTGAAGAAACTAGATGGAATCTACTAAATCCCCACCCCGAAAAACAATGGAATCATCTCAAATCAAGCCCAAAAATTGACCTTGAAATTGATATCTAAACAAAAAAGGCTCCAATGGATGGCAAGTATTTACCTCCTAGATCAAATCCACGAAACAAAACGAGATCAAAACCTCCCCCCCCCACCTATTTTCAAATTTTTTTGTCAGCCACCATACGGATTCCCTCATCGAGGTCAGCCCGATACTGTTCGGGGAAGAAGACGGCTCATTATATATATGTCAAATAGCAGTGGTGGGCAAACTAGCGTCATCGTCGTCTGCCACAGTTGAGGTTCGATCAGTGGCGGACGAAGTGACGTCATCGTCCGCTACTGTTATGTTGTACTGCAGTGGCGGCCTCAGTTACGTCATCGACCGCCACTGCTGTCTTCTCATCAGTGGCGGACGAATGTGATGTCATGACGCCCGCCACTACTAGCTCTTCTCTGGTGGCGGACTGAGGTGACGTCATCCTGTTCGCCACTGATATGTGCTCGGGTCCTGTAGCCACGATGACGTCACACCGTCCGCCATCATTACCTGCTACAGTACCGGTGCCTCCCTTGTAGTGACGGAAGCCAATGTGCCCGTCGCTGCTATTTGGCCCCTTCCGTCACTGCAGGTTCTGATTGTACTAGTGACTAGTAGATGCAAGAAAGAATAGAGACAATGCACATAAAGGATAACAGAGAGTAAAGATTGAGAAAAGAAAAGAGAATGATATCAGAGTTTTAGGGTGCGTTTGGTTCGAGGGACGGGACGGGACGGGACGAGATGGGGCGGGACGATTCCATCCTAGTTTTGAGGTGTTTGATTGGGAGACAGCAGGGACGAGTTCCGCCCACCAGCGAATATTCGTTTAGATCCGGGACGAAGTGATCCGCCAAAATCGAGCGGACCGAGCCATCCCACCTCCACGGCGTCTCTCCTGTGAAAACTTTATCAGCGAGAAATTTCCGAAATTTCGGGCATGCCGTATTTATCGTTGGGGTCCGATAAAATTTGTTTATCGGCCAAATTTTTCGGAGGGTCTTGAGTTCCCGCCGTTGACGGCATGAGCGCCGGCAAGAAAGGCCCGCGCTGCCATCTCAAACACCTGCTGAGCTGCGTTGATGCCTGAATTAGTCCCACATACTCATTCACCCGCGCTGCCATCTCAAACACAGCCAAGCTGCAGCGGCGACAGCTTCCTCCAGCAGCGATCTCATTCTCCTCACCGCCGGCCTGCGCAGCTCCATTCCTCAGCACCAACGCCCCGGCCTGCGCAGCTGTGATGAGGACTGAGGCAGGAGCTGCTGAAGATGCCAAGATGGGGTCGGTGTCCCCGGCCTCCGCCTGCCGCTGCGTCACCATTCACCAACGCCATGGCAGGCAGAATGTCCTTTTGGTTAGCATCCTCCGTAGTGTTGTATAGCCTGACAACGTTCTGGTGCATTTTTGCATTCATTCTTTATGAGTTTAAAAATTTTGAACTCGATTTTGAATTTTTTCTGATATTTCCGAAATCGGGTTTACCAGTCACCTCCGATAATTTTCTTTACCGATTAAAGTTTTCCCTGCGTCTCTCTGACGTCTGTGCAGGAGGTAAAGGGCGATGACACCCGTCTCCACCGACGCAACCGAGGAGCACGACGACCAGCACCGGGGACCCGCGCTGAGGAGTTGGTTCACGCGATGCCCAATCCGCCGAACTCTGTTGCCTGGGTGAGGCCGAGCGCTAGAACGCCGCCCGGTGGAGCTGGGGCGCAAGCAGCCCCGCTATGGTCACCCAATTCGATATGGACGTCCAAGATGCGCCTGGGACTTTGTGGAGGAGCACAAGCTAGCTGCGGTGTCGGGTGGCCAGGAAACACTAGCTGCATGGCGACGTGCGCCCGATGCATCATGGCGGCACTGGGTGAGGACAACAGGTGCCGGCAAATGCAACTATAGCTTCTTTGTCTCGTCTCCTCATGCATGGGCCCTGACACTCGGGTACTCCAAACAGGACCGATGAATATAATGCTTATACACTACCGAGGCTGTGGACTGCTAAACAATTTATCATGATATACATACATGGACAACTCTGGTGCCTCTATATGGGCTGCGAGCCAGGCTACTCGAAGGACGATCTTCCTGCTATAATATTTATTTCCCACCAACCAGCTGCACAGGCTGTATATAAGATCTGCTAGTCCAATACAACCATTTACATGGTTGCTAAAATTTTGGAGATTGAAAAATATAATGGCCAATAATATGGATTTCAGTTAAAGAAGAATGGTGAATACAGATGCACACCATGTTTTAACATCTATATTTCAACTGATGGCTAATCATTTGATGAAGAAAAACATGGGCACATGGATAAACATTCTTGGTTTGCTGTCCCACTTTTGTGTGCAACACAATATGCATGTAATCATTTTAGGTTGCAATGAACAAATCACATGTCAGTTCTTTTGTGTATAGAACTTACTGACGCTTATCCATTTGTTTTCTACTAGAGCTTGTCAGAGGATCTTTTTCGTCCAAAAGAATGATCTGTGGGCTACCTTGAAGACCGCAGAGAATCAATGCTTTTTTGATTCTCTGTTTTCACTGTTTAATAAGTACAGTAAGATAAAATGTTATTAAAAATTCTGAATTGTGTTTTTAAGTTATTTAAGGGGTTTCTAAGCCAGTTGAGGAGTTGTGCCCACCGCTTGTGTCAGCGGCTCAGCGCCTCTAGTGGAAATACAACACTTCCATCGGTAATGAAAATCTACTTCCTCCGTTACTTTTTAAGGGTGCGTTTGGATGGAAGAATCGTTTCAGATTCTAGCTTGAATCACTTGAATCGGTTCCAAAGAAAAAAAGCTGAACGTTTCGAAGGAGAATCGCGAGGAACGTTTCGTGAAAATGAACTACTCTCGTGAATCACCAAAATCGGTGTTCTGCAGCGTTCCGCTCCGATTCGCTCTGCCGATTACTCCTTTGCCCTTCTCTGGTCGACCCCGTTCCATGCCCTCGCCGAGGCTGCTCTCCGCCTTCGTACGGACGCACGTAAGCACGCATCCACAGGCGGCGGCGGCGACGCGAACTTCATGAGCGAAAAAAATCAAATAAAAACAGATCGCTAGAAGAAGGGAGGGGGTGACGGTACCAGCGTCGTGGATAGCATACATGAACTGGATGGTCGCCGTGTTGTTGGGGAGGCTGCGGAGGAGATCGCCGTCGTCGTTGTGCCGCACGGGGTCGTCGGCGGGGACGAGCTCGAGGTTGTCGTCGTCGGGGCGACGGATGAGACTGTCGAGATGAGCCTCCGGTGGGAGGGAAGGGCATTGCTAGGAGACAGGTTGCGCTGGGACGCATTGTCAAGGATTGCGCGATGTGAGGCGGTGAGAGCGCAAATCTGGTGGAGAACGAGCAGGGCTGGGATGAGGGTGGTGGAGTCGTGGAGAACGCATCCCTGCCTGCCTCAATGTGATCTGGGATGGAAGGAAATGAGGAGGAAGGGAACGGACGGCGTCAAATGTGGGAACTCTATTTCACTTTGGAAGGAGATCAGGACCAGCGTGGGAAGGAGATCGGACGGGGCCTAATCACGGTAATCACAGTGGGTGGGTGCAGGGGTGGGTACATTTTTTGCTGGAGTGGGATTAGAGCAGGGGGATGGGTCCGAAACGTGTGCAAATCGCGTCATCGGTGACATTCGGGTGACAATCTGGTGACTCGGTGGGCCTATATTTTTGATCTTGCGGCTGTGATTAGGGGGTGAGATTTGAATCATTGGTTGATATACAGGTGGGTAACTTTTGGCAGGGTAAAACCGATTTTCCTTCCTCGCAACTGGTTCTTTAAGGGTTTAGATAGATAGAAGCTAGAGTAACATGTATATTACGCTATCTCAATTATGTACAACTTGACCACAACTTTAGTTATGGTGAATTGTTCGCTATCTGGTGCACGGTTTCGGTCCCAAAGCTTTGCTTGCATTTATCTAACGTTGGTGTGTACGCTGCCCGTGAGATTAGAGAGAGAAATCAAATCTCCAGGATTCATTACTTGGTTGTTGAGTTCTCGAAAATTGACAGTAGGTTGAACCTTTCTAATCGCAAAAAAAAAAAAAGTTGAACCTTTCTGCGAAATCCGTGACATGAATACCCTTACTCGCTTTCCCACCAAAACTCTATAGACGAGCATTCGACTTTCAGGGATTAAGGTTTTGCTATTGAAAGATTCCAAAGTTCAAAACAATTTGGAAATAAAATTCCTGAAAATAAGGAAATGTTTAGGGTTCTTTTGATTTATTTAAAATACGTAGAATTTTGCTAAAATTCTATCATGATCTCTAATACCCAAATAATTTTTTCTATCCCACATTCTTGAAAATTTTGGATATTTTTGTTCATGAACTAAGGAAGGATAACATTGTAAATCACGGTCATGTTATATCTTTTGGCACCTTTTATTTTATTTCGCTTTCCAACAAAAACAAGGCACACAATCCAACAAAGTACACCGCATATTTCTAACATCTTCCTTGGATGGCTTCCTCTCATGAAGTCTCACATATGTGCCCTCACTTGACGTGAAGACACATGTGGTTGAACTGAAAGATATAATTCATATCATACTCCATAGCTGTGTAGTAACAAAACAATGCTCAAATAGATTATGAACTTACTTCCACATTTGCTTCCCACTGAAAATGGCTTGTGGCACTCACGAGCGAGGCATAGGATCTTAGCTACACTTATATATTCGGATCTCATCCTTACTTTTGAGGATACAAGATATACAAACCATGTCAGATTTTTCCACAGCACAAATACAAGCGTCATCTGGATGGGCATAGGGTTGCCCAATTGCGATTGCTTTTATGCATTTTTTCCTCGACTAATACTTTTTAATCATAACAATCTTGTTGTGGTAAAAACTAAAGCAAAGGGGAGAGTTTTAGAATTTCTAGCACAGACATCATGTACCACCACAGCGCTGATGTTACTCGGAGCTAGTGCTCTTTAGGTGCTAGAATGCTACTTAGGTATACCATGCTTGCACTCCACACCTCTATATATAACATCAAATGCAAGGCCCGGAGAGGAAATTAATGTTCAGAAATCCTCAACTTCAAATACCACATTCAATCCTAACGATGAAAGGAAATAAATGTTTGATATCCGTGAACGAACCAAATCTCCTTTATTAATAAACTATTCAATATATATTACTTTAGGGGGAAAATAATAAATTGATAAAATACATCAACCCACGTGCAAACCACATTGATACAAATACTTTATTTTAGCTTTCTTAGTTTGTCGTTTGATAGCCCAAACTATAAAAGTTATGGCTTCTTCAAGTTTTTTAGAAATGTTAGTACTTCAACTCATGATATGACAACTTTCTCTTTATGCAGATCAAGTTTACACTCAGTGGTTCAACAAAACATAGGGTTTCTAGACATTCATTCAACAATCAAATTCACTTTGTCGAACATCATGTTTAAACTATCATTACTTGAATACGTTCCAAGGAAAGATATAGACTAAATTATTGTGATTAATGTCACAACCCGATTTTAAGAACAAAACCGAATGCATCTGTATGCGTGCCCGTAACAAGTTTTCACACATACATGTTCAACGATAAAAGAACAATACCTTCATGAAATAGTTAACTTTATTACAAGAAAATCCCAAAGATCAAAAGAAAATATTACAATTCAACAGAAAAATCTAAGCACTGGCGTCTATTGTTTTATATATCGCAAGCGTACAATGTCAGATGAAGTTTTTCATCAGAGTATTCTAAGGTTTATACCAAAACCACAGAGATCAACAAGTATTAAGCATTGTTTTCCTAAATCAAATTAAAACTTTGTTTAACTGACGTCTAAACACTAACAGGTGACAACCATCTATGCCTAAACACTTGTTGATCCGAATTACAAAAGACCCTTTAAACATATCAAATGCTAAAGGATGGTCACCCATTTACCATCAAGAAAAATATTGCTCTTAAGTATAGTTATAAGGTTAGATACCTAGGATTAGCTTCTAGCGAATGTTGAGGAGACAGGGTGGTGTCGACCAGGACAGAATTGGCTCCGGTCAGCACAGAGAATGTTTGGGTTGAAAGCGTGTGTGATAATGCAGCCTTAATCTGATAGTTGAGAGTCGTAACCACATAGCACGATCAATGAGCATCATGCATAAACCGATTACTTGGTTCTTTAGTTCCCGAAAATTGGTAGTATGTTGAACCTTTCTGCGAAATCCCTGACATGAATACGCCTACTCGCTTTCCCACCAAAACTCTATATACAAAGCATCGACTTTCGGGATTAAGGTTTTGCAATTGAAAGATTCAAAAGTTCAAAACAAATTTGAAAAAATTCCTGCAAATATGGAAATGTTTAGGGTCCTTTTTATTTATTTAAAATACCTAGAATTTAGCTAAAATTCTGAGAAACTACCTAAAATTCTATCTTGATCTCTAACACCGAAATAATTTTTTTGATCCCACTTTCTTAAAATTTTGGATATTTCTGTTCATGAACCAAGGAAGGATAACACTGTAAATCATGGTGATGTTATATCTTTTGGCACCTTTATTTTATTTCACTTTCAAACAAGAACAAGGTACACAATCCAACAAAGTACACGCATATTTCTGATATCTTCCTTGGATAGCTTAGCTCCTCTCATTAAGTCTCACATATGTTCCCTCACTTGACGTGAAGACACAGGTGGTTGAACGGTATAACCTGAAAAGATATAATTCATATCATACTCCATATATAGATGTGTAGTAATAACAAAACAATGCTCAAATAGATTATGAACTTACTTCCACATTTGCTTCCCACTGGAACTGGCTTGTGGCACTCATGAGCGAGGCGTAGGATCTTAGCTACACTTATTCTGATCTCATCATTACTTTTGAGGATACCACATATACAAACCATGTCAGATTTTTCCACAGCACGGATACAAGCGTCATCTGGATGGACATAGGGTTGCCCAATTGCGATTGTTTCTATGCATTTTTCCTCGACCAATACTTTTTCACCATGACAATCTTGCTCAGCCAAAACTTGGATTGTTGTGAATCTGGTAAAAACTAGAGCAAAGACGAGGAGTTTTAGGATTTCTAGCAGAGACAATCATGTACCACCACGGCGGTGATGTTACTTGCTCGGAGCTAGTGCTCTTTAAGTGCTAGAATGCTACTTAGGTATACCATGCTCGCACTCCACACCTCTATATATAACATCAGGTGCAAGGCCCGGTGAGGAAATTAATGTTCAGAAATCCTCAACTTGAAATACCACATCCAAATCCTAATGATGAAAAAGAAATAAATGTTTGATATCTGTGAACGAACCAAATCTCCTTTATTAACAAACTATTCAAATATATATTACTTTAGGGGAATTAGAATAAATTGTTAAAATACTTCAACCCACGTGCCAACAACATTGATACAAATATATAATTTATTTTAGCTTTCTTAGTTCGTCGTTTGATAGCCCAAACTATAAAAGTTATGGCTTATTCAAGTTTTTTAGAAATATTAGTACTTCAACTCATGATATGACAACTTTCTCTTTATGCAGATCAATTTTACACTCAGTGGTTCAACCAACATAGTAAACATAGTGTTTTCAAACATTCATTCAACAAAATCGAATTCACTTGTTGAACATCATTTCTAAACTATCATTACTTGAATACGTTCCAAGAAAAGATATAAACTAAAATATTGTGATTAACGCCACACCCGATTTTAAGAACAAAACCGAATGCATTTGTATGCGTGCCCATGAACAAGTTTTCACGCATACATGATCATCAGCGATAAAAGAACAATACCTTCATTAATTAAATAGTTAACTTTATTACAAGAAAAACTCAAAGATCAAAGAAAATATTACATTGCAGCAGAAAATCTAGGGACTGGCGTCTGTTGTTTTTATATACCGCAAGCGCTCGATGTAAGATGTAGTTTTTCCATCAGAATATTCCAAGGTTTGTACCAAAACAACAGAGATCAACGAGTATTAAGCACTATTTTCCTAAATCAAATTAAACACTGTTTAAACGGCATCTAAACACTAGACGGGTGACCACCGTCGATGCCTAAACAACCGTTTATCCGAATTAATAAACGGCCCTTTAAACATATTAAATGCTAAAGGATGGTCAACAGTTTACCGTCTAGAAAAATATTGGTCTTAAGTAAAGTTATACGGTTTAGATACCTAGGATTAGCTTCTAGCGAATGTTGAGGAGACAGGGTGGTGTCGACCAGGACAGACTTGGTTCCGGTCAGCGCAGAGACTGTTTGGGTTGAAAGCGTGTGTGATAATGCAGCCTTAATCTGCTAGTTGAGTGTCGTAACCACAAAGCACGATCAAATAAGCATCATGCATCAACAGATTACTTGGTTGTTTGGTTCCAAAAAATTGGCAGTAGGTTGAACCTTTCTGCGAAATCCCTGACATGAATACGCCTACTCACTTTCCCACTAAAACTCTATATATGAAGCATCGACTTTCGGGAATTAAGGTTTTGCAATTGAAAGAATCAAAAGTTCAAAAAAAATTGAAAATAAAATTCCTGAAAATATGGAAATGTTTAGGGTCCTTTTTATTTATTTAAAATACCTAGAATTTTGCTAAAATTCCGAGAAACTACCTAAAATTCTATCTTGATCTCTAATACCAAAATAATTTTTTTGATCCCACTTTCTTAAAATTTTGGATATTTCTGTTCATGAACCAAGGAAGGATAACACTGTAAGTCATGGTCATGTTATATCTTTTTGGCACCTTTTATTTTATTTCACTTTCAAACAAGAACAAGGTACACAATCCAACAAAGTACACGCATATTTCTGACATCTTCCTTGGATAGCTTCCTCTCATTAAGTCTCACATATGTGCCCTCACTTGACGTGAAGACACAGGTGGTTGAACGGTATAACCTGAAAAGATATAATTCATATCATACTCCATAGATGTGTAGTAATAACAAAACAATGCTCAAATATATTATGAACTTATTTCCACATTTGCTTCCCACTGGACTGGCTTGTGGCACTCGCGAGCGAGGCGTAGGATCTTAGCTACACTTATTCGGATCTCATCAACTTTTGAGGATACGACATATACAAACCATGTCAGATTTTTCCACAGCACGGATACAAGCGTCATATGGATGGATATAGGTTGCCCAATTGCGATTGTTTCTTTGCATTTTCCTCGACCAATACTTTTTCATCATAACAATCTTGCTCAGCCACAACTTGGATTGTTGTGAATCTGGTAAAAACTAGAGCAAAGACGAGGAGTTTTAGGATTGAGTGAAATGCACCCGGGTACATGAACTATTTAGGGATAGTCATCTAGATACATAAACTCCTAAAGTGACCATCTAGGTCCACAAACTATTTACGATGGTCATCTAGGTACATAAACTTCTATATTAACCATTTAGATCCACAAACTAATGGTCTTTCAAAACAAAGGTCGACAAACTAATTATCTTGCAGCTGCCTAGGTCCAAAGCCCTTCATCGGTGAAAAAAATTCTTACGTGAACATGCCAGTGTGGATAGAGGGGCACGTGCTATGCGCGCGAGAAAAATTCTAGCGGTGGAAAATTACAGAAAGGAGACACCGCCCAGCAATCGAGAGGTGAGGCGGTGATCAGGAGCCGATGACTTGGTAAAGAAGGTGAAAGCAGAAGGGTCCTCGTTCGATCCTGCTGCCGAGTGGAGTTGACAGTCGTGTGGTTGGTCACCACGATACTCCTCACATATCGCCGCCTCGCCTCCCCGAGGGACTTGGACACTATTGGCGGTTTCGTATGCATGTCAATTAATTTTCACTAATTCCACAAGCGCACAAACCACTACCGGTATGTGGCGGTCGTTATGATTTAACAGCCACAAACATACACGAAGGGTTTTGGATCTGGCAACTACAAACATATTTAGTTTGTGGACCTAAATGATCACTTAGGAGTTTATGTACTAGATGACCATCCTAAATAGTTCGTGGACTTAGATGGTCACTTTAGGAGTTTAAGTACCTAAATGACCATCTCTAAATAGTTCATGTACCCCGGATGCATTTCACTCTTTAGGATTTCTAGCAGAGACATCATGTACCACCGCGGCGGTGATATTACTCGGAGCTAGTGCTCTTTAAGTGCTAGAATGCTACTTAGGTATACCATGCTCGCACTCCACACCTCTATATATAACATTAGGTGCAAGGCCCCGTGTAACGACCCACTCTTAAGCTCTTTTCAATTAACAGTTAAGTGACTAGGCAACACAAGTATACAAGTAAATTAAACAAAATATTCTGAATTTTCTTGACGACTCATAATAGATTCATATTAAAAGAAATCCAACAGTTCAAATTGTACAAACCATATGAACCACTTGTCCGAAGATTTTAATTTACAAACGCACATTATGGCAACATGAAGACAGAACATGTTTTACTGATCATCACTTTTAGACACCACACGCCTCATCTAATGAGTGCCACCATAAGTAATTAAATAGCCGTAGCTGGCTGTTTTTGGCTGGTCGTACTGCACCAACACCTTCCACCGAGGACGCTCTCCCCCACCCCCGCCTCCCCCTCGCCGCCGGCGCCTTCCGCCGCGGCAGCCACTGAAGCAATGGCCTCGGGCTCCCAGCCCCACGCCTCCTCGTCCGAGCCTCCGCCTCAGCCACTCTCTTCCTCCCTTCAGGTCGCGGCTGCCCCTGCTGGTCAGGCGGGCTCTCCGCAGCGCGTCTCCTCCTCCCAGGCGCCACCCTCTGCTCTGGTCGCACCAGCATCAGCTGACCTCGCGGGCTCCTCGGGCGCTCTGTCGTTGGTCTCGGTCACGGCGTCGAGCCACGCCGAGAGGGGGCCCTCCATCCCAGCCATGGACGAGCTCTGGGAGGCAAGTTCCTCGGCTTCCTCGCGTCCTCGAAGGGGCGCTTCGCGCGTCGCATGAGGGACCTGGGCCTGCTCGATGTCAACGGCAAAGGCAAGGGTAAGGCCCTAGAGTCGCCGGAGGACGCCCTCTCACCCACCCCGGTCACAGTCGCCGTCGCCCAACCGTACCCAGGGATTCATGGCTGATGCCCGTCGTCCGGTCCGACGCAGGCCTTGGCGGGCGGAGGGAGAGCCAGTCATTGGACCACCGTCGGCCAACCCACCGGTACCCGACGAGGGTTGGCAGCTCGTTAGTCGCAAGAAAGCGGCCAAGCACAAGCTGCCTCCCCCCCGCCCTCCCCGCCGCCGCGGCAGCGCCGGCCAGTCCCTGCGGACCTGGTTGGCCGCTGCTTCAACTGCCTCTCTTTCGACCATGTCGCAGCAGCATGCCAGTCACCGGCGACCACAGGACGCCAAGCCACGCGTCGAACGTTCACCTCGGCCACCAGCCGAACCGAGTGCTGGAGTGTCGCGCCCTGTGGTCGCCGGGCGTGGCGAGGCGCGTGCTGCCCCTGCTGGGCGTGGCGAGAGGTCGCGGTCGCAGTCGCAGGTCGCCGGGTCTCGTGTCGCGCCGTCGCAGTCTCAGTCCAGGCAGGAGGCTTGGCCGCCGTTGGACGCGTTCATCATCCTGGCACAGAGGCGCCGCCGGGAGCCGTAGCCACCAGTATCGCCACCGCGGGACGAGGGATCCGACGGGGCTTCATCCTCCCCCGCGTCCCACTCACCGTCTCCTCCGCCACCGCCTCCCCCAAGGTGCACGGTGCGACGTCAGGACGACGCGCCACCCCCAGCCACCCCATCGCTGCCGGTTGAGCTGGGTGCGGGCCGTTCGCGCTCGCCACCATGGCGTCCCCTCGCAGGGCGCATCAAGAAGGAGCTGTGCGTCTTGCCTCGCACGCCGGATGTCGATGCCAATGAGCTTGCACTGTCCTGGGCACTCCTCGCGGTGGTCGGAGGTTGCCGGGAGGACGTCTCCATCGAGCAGCTCAAGAACCATCTTTGGAGCTTCTTCCAAGTGCCGCCGGCTGCAGTCACGGTGCATGTTGCTGAGCCGGAGGACTTCCTCCTCATGTTCCAGGAGCCGGCGGATCTCCTCCGGGTTCTCCACACAACCTGTCCACCGGTGGCAAGGTTTCACCTCTCAGTCAAGCGTTGGAGTCGCTTCGAGCGCGCGGAATCGCTCCAGCTGTGGTACAAGGTTCAGGTCGCCATTTCCGGCATACCGGCGCACCTCTGGTTGCTTTCTACGGCGCAGCGCGTACTCGGCTCCGCTTGTAACATCATCGCCTTGGCGTCGGAGACTGAAACAACAATCCAACATTGCTGTATTCAAGGTTCTGGCTTCCTGTATGCTCCCAGACCTGATTCCGATGGAGAAGTTGGTGTCGCTCCCGGAGCTTGGCGCGCCGCACCTCTCGCTGTTCTACACGGCCAAGGTCACGATTCTCGATGTGCAGATCCTGCCGCCTCCGGAGGGCGGCAACCCACCACCCCCACCACCGCCCCCGGCTGGCGGCGGCCCGCCTGGTCCTTCTGGCGCAGGGGGTTCGCAAGGCCCTGAGCATTCCGGCGGTGGCGCGAGTGCGTCGCGGGGGGCGGGCGGAGCCAATCGCCATGACCGTGCGCCGGCGCGGCATCGTCGACACCATGGTTCGGGTCGCTCTATGGATGCTTCTCGTCGCTCGGCGATCTCCGCGGGTCGTCGCTGCTCTTCGTCCAGCGGCGGCGGCGAGTGCTGGTCGCCGGCCTCCCACCTCGGCGACAGGGGCTGGTCACCGATCCCCGGCAGGCAAGCATGGTCGCCCTCTCCCTCCTTTCCTCCATGGGGGCTGCAAGGCATCCACTCGCTGGCGGTGCTCAACTCCGGCGATGTTGCCGGCCACCGCGGGTCGGATGCCTGTCCCGGGGTCCACGGTGGCTCGGCGACATGCGCTGATGCAAGCCACGACCGAGGCGCGAGCACGGGCCTGGTCCCGGCGGCTTGTCGCCGCTCGCGCAGCCTTTCCACCCAACAGCGTGGGGCCTGCACGACAAAGGGCGCGTTTGTTTTACCCCCCTCTAAATTTTAGACCTGTCACATCAAAGAGAATCTTACTATTTAAGAATATTTTTTTAATTTAATGACAAAACCTATGTCACGACCCCCCCTCTAATTCGCGAGACGAATCTAATGAGCCTAAATAATCTATATTTTGCTACAGTGATGCTAGAGTAACTATCTTCTAATCACATCTTAATTACCCTCATTAGATTCGTCTCGCGAACTCGAGCGGAGTCCTAGAATTAGTTTGTAGTTAAACTTTATTTGTAATTAGAATATTAGTTATACGAACCCTCTAAAGTTTAGATCTCATGCAACGAACACCCCAAAACAACGGCCACGAATCCAAAGCAGATGCCAAGTCAAAGGTATGCCCAAAAAGAGCAGCTACATTCCAAGCTCCCCGTTCCTGTACTCGTTGCTACTGGGAAACTCTCTGCCGTGGTGGGGGAGACAAGGGGGCACATGGGTTCGGGCAAACAGCCACAAATCGACACGCAGGCACGTTTGGTCCCAAAAGTTGCTGCTCTTAAGGTGGCAACAGTGCAGGAGCAGTTCGTGGGCCAGTCTTCCCTGCGGGTACAGGAGCACTCAGCTTCCGGGAAGCTTCCTCCTCCTCCTTGTGCGCCATGTGGGGGGTGCTGGCCCACCTGGGCATGGAGTCTCCGCGCAGGTTGGGTCCATCCCCCTCCGGACCTTCGCTGGCCCAGCAAAAGCGACAGTGGAGGACGCCCCACCCCGAGCCGCTGATACAGGCCCAGCACTCCGGCCGGCCCAGCTTGATGGGCTAGCCAACTTGGGGGCTCAGTCCTCGGCTGGTCTTGGTTCGCTGGCGGGCCGGCTGTTGGCGTTTCTTACGTAAAAAGATTTAATTCAATTTTCGCAAGCGCACGGAACACTATCGTAGCATTTTACCCGAGAGTATTCCAAGGTTATCGTATTTATATTTTCCTCAGGGAAGCAGGGCTAAGAATATCATGAATTAACAAGGAAACATCTATTATTTATAACTTGCAAATAGACCAAAACAGGGATACATATATGATATGTGTGTGGCACTCAGGAGAACATCCATCGATATAGATAACAAGGAGTTTAGCATTTAGTCTGGGAGAACAACGAGAAGAAGGGTATCAGTCAGATCTACGAGCCAACCCGAACGTGGTGGATTGCATAGGATAGATAGGGCTGTCACCACCTACTACCTACCGCCCATCCCGTGAGGTTGGGTGCAGATAAAGGAGGCCTAGGGGTTAGGATTTAGTATTTCCTGATAGTCTACAACTACTTACTTAAGCTTTCGTTACAGATACATTCAAGTGCATCGGGGCACGGATGTGCCAAAGTAAGAAACTTGTTCTGTTGCTCGAACTAAGACCGGGCATAATCTCAAAAGAACAGAGGCACAAAAGTGGCCCACCCAACCAACAGAAAAAGATTAATACTCTGGGGAACCACCCGCTATAATTAAGACCCTGCTAAGTCCAACCCGGACGTGGTAGATTACAGAGACCGGTGACAAGCACTCGCGGCTGCCATCCTCCGTGGGGTTGGGTGTAAACTCACGTCTAGAATAATTTCTTGAACCATACAAGCAACTATCCTAAATAACTTACCCTCGCGCTAAGGGCAAGCCAACCATGCATAATAAATCCAAACAAACTGTGCGAGGTCGTAACAATAAGGCAATTATATAGTCCCTACTGCCTAGCTCAACAATTCATTCGAACCTATCATACACAGACGTGGAACCAACACAGGAATTTCTCTATAACAATTACTTAAATAAATAAATGTAAACTAAAAAGAAAACTAAATTAAATAAATAAGAAAATAAATAAATAAGAAAATAATTATATTAAAAAAGAGTATAAAAGAAAAGATACACGAGAACTTTACCCAAACTCCGAAGAGAACTCGGGAGCTCCGAGCGAAGCTCTCACTTCTACTCTAACTCCCATGACTAAAATACTAATCATATTCTAAACTACACAAGTGGAATGATCTTCCATGAGCTGAGCGTGACCCTGTTGGATCTTCTCTTCTCATGTGTGAGGTGCAGGTTGGAAGTGAGGGGGAGGTCCTCTATTTATAGTGTGAGGCTTCCTTGGGAGAGTGGAGAAGGTCACTTCATCTTAGGAGAATCTTGTGGATATTCCTCACTTGCCGACGTCTTCTTACTTGGTCGGTGCGCCAAGTTAGATTGCCACCGCCTCTGGAACCGACTGGAAAAAGACGGGCCGATTCGGAGAAAAGAGTAGGCCGGCCGGCCTAGGCCTAGGCCGGCCGGTGGGCTTTTCTCTCCGAATGCCTCGAATTTTTGTGGGCTAGCCTCTCATGATGTGCCCATTAAGATCCACGATCTTGCTTGCTGATTTGACGCCTTTTTGAGTGGTTGATGGGCTTGTTTATTGGGCCTTGCGCAGTGGTCGATACTCCAGGCTGAGAAATATTTGTTGGCCATTTGATCCTTGATGTTTGAGCCCATTAGGAGATGCCTGGGGCTGCTGGACCATGTTGAGATCCAACATAAGCCGGCCTGCCTATGATGGGGCTGGCCGGTAGGCTTTTGCTCCCATTTGCAATGGATTTCATCCTGCATCCAAATATTCAAATATTCACCAAAACTTGTGGAGTAGCATTATTTCTATCTACTATGCACAAAATCTTGGTGTTATGCTTTTATTTACCGGTAGGGTGGCGGTCAAAACACGGTTTAACGACCGCCAACACCGGCCTGGGAGGAAACGAACGCTGGCCTCTACCCCAGCTTGGTTGTACGGGTCACCATCTCCACCGACTGGCTTTGGCATCTCCGGCGCTGCTCAACTGGCCAGCCAGGACGGGGGAGGGGATTCACGGTCGGAACTCGACATCGACAGCTCTCCACCAGCACTCCCCCGCGCCACCCTGACGGATTCCGATTCCGATGGGGGACCGCCGGGTTTCGCCCAGCCATTCGGACCACCCCGCGCCCCTCGCGGTCGCCCAGGTGCCGGGCTCCTGCGGGCGCGCTGGTGCCCATGGCGGTCGTCTTCGGCAGACTTCGAAGCTCTCTGGATTCTATGGCCTCCCTCAGCTTCAGCCCCCGGTTGCCATCTCCGCCTCCAGCGACGCCTGCCGCGGCGCCGGCGCGGTCGCCCTCTCCGCCTCAGGCCATGCCTGCCGCGACGCAGGCGAGGTCGCCAGACGCGGCGTTGTGCGATTTCGTCGCAATGGTGACCTCACCGGCACCGACGTCGCTTGCTCGCGCTCCACCACGGCCACGACGAGCCAGGTCGCCACCCAGTCTACCTCGTCGCAGTCCGCGGATCGCCGCGAAAAGCAACTTGCGTAGGTCCTCGGTAAAAGCAACCGCACAAACAAGCTAATGAAGGTCCTGAAGATCATCTCCGGTGACCAGCCCCCGGATTGCGAGTCCTTCTTACAGTACATGAAGGTGTTTGAGCGTGGTCTCACGGAGGAGGAGTGTGTCGCTCTTGGAGAGCTACTCAACAGCAACTTCTCAGTGGATGTCCTGGTCGAGGAACAGGACGTATAGGTCCAGCTCCTAGGTCGTGTCTCTTTTCTTAGTTTCTTTTAATGACTTCCTTAAACATGTCGGTGTGGAACGTTTGGGGTCTAAATAGAAGATCTCGGTGTACGGCTGTGCGTGAGTTGATCGTGTCTGAGTGTGTCTCTTTACTTTGTCTACAAGAGACTAAACTCGCTGTTGTAACCTTGTTGGCGATTTCTAGCATACCATTTTATATGTCAACCGCGCCTTATTTAGAGCATAAATGTCATCATTATAGGCCATTAACCCTTGATAAATAGCTCTATATTTGTATATATGTCGTTCTGGAGATTTATTACAGAAACAGATGAAAAGGACGACATTCTGGACATTGTGGCTGATCTGGACCTGAAGAGAAGAAGAGCAGCAGAAAAGGCTTACTGTGCCAACCGGCACAGCCTTGTGCCGACTGGCACAAGGGACTTCAGGGGTGATTGAGGCTGGCCCACCATTTAGTTGATTCTAGAAGGAAGTTATCCGAACCAATCTTGGGAGATATTCGTCACGAAGAGGTAAAAGATACCTGAAGATTTGAAAGAGCAATGCAAGACTTAATCTCGAAGAAAACTGATTGGAAGGCCCACATGGAAGTTGCCTAGGACTTCAGAACCGACTTAGAGAAGAAACCGAGCTGGACACGAGGTGTGCCGATCGGCACGGCCTCTGTGCCGGTAGGCACAAGGACTCTCTTCCCGAGATCCTTTTCCTTTCCGAAGTACAGCCCTATATAAACTTGTAGAACTCTAGGTTTCAATATCCGCCGCCAGAGGGACAACACAGCTAGTAAGTTTAGAGCCACCGGGGCTTGCCCCGTTCTTCATGTTCTCTAGTTGTTAGATCAAGAACCGCTGGTGCTAAGAGGTGATCCATCAAGGTAGGCCTACTAGATGGTGATGTATCTTGTACTATGTATTATCAAAGTATGGTTGAATATGTGGATTAATGGTTTTGATTATTGATTGCTTGGATTTTATGATCTTTACATGCACTTGTTCCTACGCTTAGTGACGACTAAGTATTAGATGTTATTCTAATTGTGGTGGCAATAAGAGGTGAGAGGTTCAATCTCTCACTATCTCCATTGTGGTTAAGATAATAACGGGATCTTGTAATGCGCCATAATTGCATGTTGTCTCTGTACCTCAACGCGCTGGAATATGCGAGATCCTTGAGATGATGTGTAGAGCGGGAAGCGGCCACCGATTACAGCAGTTAGGTCGTGACAGGGCTCAATGGAAAGGGGCTTCTTCCTGCCGATCTTCGGTTATCAAATAATCAAGTAAATCCGTTTATGATGCTATTTAACTAGGCTTTTTGGTTACGATCTCAACTAGCAGACTTTGGCTAACTTATCCGGTGATTAATCAGTTCCTTAGGCTGTTCAAACAACACTCAGACGATTTAGCCTTCGTGTCGACTGGCACACCTTCTGTGCCGATCGGCACATCCCCCAACTTTCCCAAAGCTCGCGCTCACGCTTACTAGAAAGCCTGGCTAACTCTTTACTGATAATCCTGCTTAATTCCCATTGGTCTCTGTGGATTCGATTAAACCTTAGAATACTCTTCTGGGAGAAAAAGTGCTATAATTGTACACCGTCCACTTGCGGTATATAAATGGGTGCGTACAAATGACCAACAAACCTCTTCTTTAATTTTGAAATGCTTGGAACCGAGTTTGATTACTATGCCTTGCCTGCTCTAAAGACAAAGGGTGGAATCATTGTCGCTTGGAAGAAGGGGGATTGGGTGGTCACTAACCCAATCGTTCGCCGTTTTTCGCTATTAGTTCGGATCCGCGTGGCGGCGGATCCCACCAACCCAGTTGGCGTCTCACTAATGTTTATGGACCGCAATCGGTCGCGGACAAATTGGCGTTTCTCCAGGAGCTTAAGGACTTAGGGCCGCTTTGCTCTGGCCCATGGTTGCTTTGTGGTGATTTCAACCTCATATATAAAGCCGAAGATAAAAATAACTCAGGGCTTAACAGGAGAATGATGGGTCGTTTCCGCCAGGTTCTGAATGATTTAGAACTCAAGGAAATTTTTCCTGCACAGTCGGCTATTCACTTGGAGTAATGAACGGCAACACGCCATGCTCGAACGCATTGATCGAGTATTTGTCACGGTCGAATGGGAAGACATTTTCCCCAAGTCAATGTTACATGCGCTCTCCTCCAGATGTTCTGACCATGCACCGCTGCTTATGCAATTTGACTCCGTTTGGCATCCGAAAGGTCGCTTCCGCTTTGAATCCATTTGGCCCAAGTTTGAAGGGTACCTGGAGGCGGTACAGGAAGGGTGGAGCCTGCCTTGCCCTATTGAAGATCCGCTACGCACCATTGATAAAAAATTAAGGGCAACCAGTCGCTCACTCCAAAGTTGGAGTGCCCGTTTTGTCAGCAGTATTCAAACAAAGGTCGAGGTCGCTAAAGAAATCATCCTGAGGCTTGACGTCGCGCAGGAGTCGAGATCTCTCTCTCTCCAATGGAGCTCAGCCTAAGGCGGCAGACCAAGTTTAAATATCTTGGCTTAACGTCTTTACAACGCACCATTGCCCGCCAAGGCTCCTCCCTGTCTTGGTTGTCGGAGGGCGATGCTAGCACAAATTTTTCCACCTGCATGCCTCCTATAGGAGAAGGAAGAGCGCTTTATTCCTTCCTTTACGGTAGATGGAACACAGGTCGTAACAGAAGAAGGTAAAGCCGAGGCTGCCTTTAACTACTTTGATGGCATTCTTGGCACTTCCGCAGAGAGGTCACTGAGGCTAAACTTGGATGCTTTAGGGATCCCAGCCCTGCCTCTAGAAACACTAGCTGCTCCTTTTTCTGAAGACAAAATCTGGCAAATAATCCGGGACCTTCCACCAGATAAATCCCCAGGCCCGGATGGTTTCACGGGTCGCTTCTACCAAACCGCGTGGCCTATCATAAAGGCAGACATTGTCGCTGGTTTCAATGCTCTGTCGGCAATGGATGGGCGGAGTTTTTATCACCTCAATGACGCCCTAGTTATTCTCCTTCCAAAAAAGGTCGCCCCCTCGCTTGTTTCGGACTATAGGCCTATAAGCCAAATCCACAGCTTTGGGAAGCTCTTCTCGAAAGGAATGGCCAATAGGCTAGCCCCCCTTCTGCCGCAGCTTGTACAGATAAACCAAAGTACTTTCATTAAAGGTCACTTCATTCATGATAACTTTAGGTATGTCCAGGGTTTGCCAAAGGCAATCCCTAGAAAACGCCTTCCCGAAATCCTGCTCAAGGTCGATATAGCGAAAGCGTTCGACTCGGTCTCCTGGCCGTTCCTTCTGGAGATTCTTACGCACATGGGATTCCCTATACGCTGGAGGGACTGGGTGTCTCTCTTGCTTTCGACGTCGAGTACTAAAATCCTTCTTAATGGGAGCCCGGGTCGCCGCATCTGCCATGCGAGGGGGCTTCGCCAGGGTGATCCCCTGTCACCAATGCTATTCCTCTGGTCATGGAGGCCCTGAATGCCCTCGTAGCATTGGCAGATTCGAGGTTGCTGTTCACGCCTCTCGGTATACCCAAGGCGCGTTTTCGTACATTACTCTATGCGGATGATGTTATTTTCTTCATCTCACCGTTCAGGGAGGATCTACAACTTATGGTCGAAATTCTGCGCATTTTTCATGAAGCATCAGGCCTCGCCACCAATTATGCTAAAAGCAACTTCTATCCTATTCGTTGCTCTGAAGAGGATGTCGCCTTGTGTTGACAGTGTTTAAGTCATTAATTACCATCAACATATCGGTAAATAAAAGGGTAAATCACCAAAATTCGGCAATGTTTTATTTTACTAATAAAGTTCCACGAGTTTTGGATGATTTATGAGTGCAGGAGTAAATACAGAAGAAATGGGCATCCGCGGAGAGAAACACAGGCTGGCCGGCCCAATCATAGGCTGGCCGGCCACACTTGGCCCCTGCTGCTGTCGATCTTCAACCAGTGGGCTCTAAAGACGTCCAGCACCAAGAATAATTAAAGCCCAAGTGAAGAAATAGCAAACATTCTAGAAGATGGGCTACAATGGGCCTAAACTTGGCCCTTACTCCATTTCTGCCGACCCCAGGAGAAAACCGACCTCAGGACCGACTCCACCAAGCAATCAGGAGCGTCCAGAGAGAAGGCGGTCGCGAACCGACACTGTGGACGGCCGGCCGGCCCCCCTATCTGGCCGGCCGGCCGACCTTAGCGGCACCGCCACTCCAGTTTCGGCCAGGGAGCTCCCACCGCCATGAGAAGCTATAATTAGGACCCCCGGCCGCAGAAGCAACTCGCACATCATTTGAAGAATCCATTTACTCTTCTTGTTTAGTGTTAGCATTAGTTGGGAGTTAGAGTTAGAGTGTGAGCTTTGCTCAGGGTTCCGGAGTCATCTTCGGAAGTGTGGTAAAGCTCTACTTGTATCTTTACTTTCTTTTGAATAAATAATATTATGGATATCTTTTTTATTTATTTAATTCAGTAATTCTTTTGATTTATATTATTGCTCTGAGTAATTTCTTCGAAAGTATTTCTGTGTTGGATCCACGTCTGTGTGAGGTAGACTTACATGAGTTGTCAGCTGGTGTATGCGTAAACAATTCATTTGAGTTTATTGAGCATGGGTGGTCTGCCCTGTTAGCTAAAGGTAGATTATTTAGAGTGATTGTTTGTATGGTTCAAGGATTATTCTAAACGCGAGTTTGCACCCAACCCCACGGAGGATGGTAGCCGCGAATGTATGTGACAGCTACACCGGTCTCTGTAATCCACCACGTTCGGGTTGGACCTAGCAGGGTCTTAATAATAGCGGGGGTTCCTTATAGTGGTGGCCCTGGTTATCACTATGACACATCGTGCCCCGATGCACAGTGATATGACTGTTGTATGATCTTGAGTGTATAATTGTAAATTATTAGATTGCTGAATATAAAATACTTAGGATGGATATATTTTTGGAATCCCTTTTCTCTACTCGTTGCTCTCCCAATCTTTTGTTAATTACTCTTTTGTGGATTGCTTCATAAGTGCCACCCTTATCAAGCTATCAATGTTTAACGTGATTCACATACCATTGATTTAGACAATATTTTTCGAGAATTCTCTGCTAGCTTCCCTGTGGAAATTATAAATACGATACTCTGGAATACTCCATGGTGAAGTGCTACAATGGTGATCCGTGCGCTTGCGGAATAGAATATTTAGTAGAGCATAAGAACCACCAACAAGCATTTCTGGCGCCGTTGCCGGGGAAGTTTAGCTAGAAAATTTCCTGTTTTTATTTAAATGCTGTCTTAATCTCGTTTGTTTATCACGAACCTATCACACGCGTGATCGTTTAATCTCAACCCCTCTTTGGAAATAAAAGAAAATCCTACCCTGAGGAAAAGATAAAAATGTAACCTCCATGGCGATTGTTTCGCGAAAAGTTGTGAGGCCAGAGGGAACACCCGCAGGAAAGACAAAGGTTGCAAAGCCCCCTGCCGAGCCTCAGGAAGAATATGGGTTGGTTCAATGACCAACAAGTGGGGAGATACCTTCTGTTATCAATTCATCGAAAAGCCCCCGTACGCCCCTCCGAAGTTGACGAATGGAAGAGTGACAATAACAGGCGAAGTAAACAAGGAGGTCCCCAAGAAAGAGAAAAAGTCAAAGAAAACCCGCACTCCGAAAAAGAGAGAGCCAAAGAAAACCGCCCCGAAGAAAAAAGAACCCAAGACGGCTCTCGCTAAGGAAGTGCGGAAGATTTTGTCCACACGGAAAATTTCAAGATGTCAACGTTCGACCGTTGGACAAAAGTAGAAGCGTCAAGGCCGTTAGGAAATCCAAATAATTTTTATCCTAGGCGTAATACACCTCTGACGGGAGGATTTAAACAGTCGTCATTAATAAAATTTATTTTCCTGTTCTAATAAATTCTACGCGCTGCACATATATAAAAAAAATTGGTTTGACCGGGACCCTTTCGGGCCCGGTGTAAGCTTCATGACCATTGGAGTTTTGGTGATTGGATGAGAACCATGAATGTGACTAACACTCTTTGTGAGATCTTATAGGTCACATAGAAAGAAAGCTCCGTCCGTTGGTGATGTAAGCCAACACACCATGAACTTAATGAAAAGGATGATTGGTTGCCTTCATCGACACAAGAACGGACTTGATGGAGTCGCTGAGAAGATATGGATCAAGGCTAAGGACATGCTAGATCTAAGCAAGTGTTTGCTTGGTTAGATGTTAGCTTGAGTCCATAGGAAAAACCGGATTATCAAGAGGGTTCGAGGTGTTTCTCTTAGAGCACACTAGTTATAGAGATCATTGGATGCATGGTGAGTCTCTCAGGGGCTAGGGTGGCAGAAGAGGAATGAAGGAACCAAGTTTGAAGATGTTGGAAGCAAGGATCGAAGAAATGGTCGAGTTCCAGCAGAAAGTAAGCCACCGTATGATGCGGTGCCAGTCACCGTATGATACGGTGACTGCAGCAGTTGAAGACCAGAGAAGCAGGGTTTCTGGCAGAGAAGTGAAGAGGTCACCGTATGGTACGGTGGGTGTCACCGTATGATACAGTGGGCACTGAAGAAAAGACCAGAGAAGAGGAAGTTCTGGCAGATGAAGACAGAGGTCACCGTATGATACGGTGAGGTGGTCACCGTATGATACGGTGGGCACCGTATGATTTCCAGAGAGTTGGCAGTTGCTGGAAGCTGAAGAAGTTGAAGCCACCGTATGATACGGTGGGGGTCACCGTATGATTCGGTGATACCTGAAGATGGAAGTCCAGAGATGGAGATGCTCTGGCAGGTGACGTGGAGGTCACCGTATGATACGGTGCTCAGGGTCACAGTATCATACGGTGGATCCTACGGTGACTTAGTTTCTGGGCACTTTTTTAGCAATGGCTAGTTTGAGGTTGGTGGCCTATATATAGCTGGTTGCCCGCTCCTTTGAGTTGCTCTTGGACCCAGGAAAGAGGGGAGGTGCTGCCAAGAAGCCAAGAAGAAGAAGAGTGAAGCACTTGAGAAGGATTTGGAGTGATCCTAGTGCTTGAGAGAGTAACAAGTTGCATCCTTTGATCTCTAGACTAGTGTGAGCTTGAGAGAGTCATCAAGGGCTGTTACTCTTAGTCTATGACAAGGCCTAGACCGGTTAGGCGTCGGTGTTGAGCTGTCCAAGGAGATAGTGAAAGCCGACAAAAGTTTGTTCACGGTCTTGGAGCTTCCCGTGCGAAAGAAGCATCACTAGTGGAGCGCCCTTTGGCACGCATCAAGTGCGGAGCCTTACCTCCGGAAGAGTACCCTGGATCGAGCCCGGCGGGACGTGCCCGCGACTTCACTCGGAGGGTGAAGTGTGCTCTAGGAGGGATCGCCTTTGAGCGGAGGGACGGGGTCGAGACTCCGGCGGGAGTGACCCAACGTGGAGTAGGGGAAGGCGCCATCCTTCCGAGACCACGGGAAAACATCATGAGCATTCTCTATCCCTTCTCCTTTACTACATGCATTTACTTATCGCACTATATATGATTGCTTGTAGTACTTGAGTTGTGCACTTATCTTGCTTGTGTGTTTACCTTGGTACCTACTAGTTTCACTAGTTTGCTTGTTTGCCTTGATCGTGTGCTTACTTGTTGTAGCCTAGCTAGTGGCTCTAAGGATTCTACTTAGTGTGCCTAGTATCATAGGTTGTCTTGTCTCTAGTTATCTAGTTACCTTGCCTAGCTTAAGTCTTCCGCTTTATATATATATCTTGTGCTAGGTTGCTAGTGTGGTGCGCTTGTGATATCTAGGTTGCTAGTGTGGTGTGCTTGTGTTATCTATATCCACTAGCATCTTAGGTTAAGGACAACTCCTTAGTGTGCTTTACCGTGTTATTAGTACTACTTGCTAGGAGTTGTTTGGGTGTTAGTGTTTGGAAATAGATTCTAGAGTGCACCGATTCACCCCCCCCCCTCTCGGTCACACGATCCTACACCCAGGCAACACCACCTGTCATCGCGTTGCTTTGGACAAAGGAGCTGCAGGGGACGTGCAGGTGCAGCATTACGCGCAGGAGAAAGGAACGCCAAAGTGGGCGCTTGGCCCGCCGGCCGGCCCGCCGGGCCCACCAGACGGCCACCTCCGGTCGCCGCCGTACGCCACCGACGCCCTACGCCTGCTTCACCTGCTCCCCTACGTCGTAGCACGTTCGATTGCTTCAGACACTCGCGTGAGCGGAGGAGAGATCGACGACAATGGAGGACGGCGTCCCATCCTCCCCCCTGTGCGAGCATGTGCACCGAAAGGCGCACCACGGCTCTCCTTCCGACGCCACACCTCCACCGATGCCGTCCCGTCGCGAGGTGACGCCGGGGCCCGCCGGCTGGCCTGCCGTGTCTGCCGACTGGCCACGCTCGGCCTCATCTCGACTCCCGCGCGCGCCTATAAAACGAGGTCTCGGCCTCCATGGTTCCTCGCACCGCAGCTCGACGAGCTCTTCTTCCTCCCTTGCTTAAAACCTCCTAATCAAGCAATTAGTGATAGTTAGGTAATAAAAATAAAAAAATGTTTTCATTTATGTTTCCCTACTGCTGAGTGGTGGTCTTAATAACCCCATCATTGGACGACTAACCTCTGGACAGCTAACACGCTAATATTTTATTCATTTTCCCTTCGGGTATCTACTGTCTGATCACTTGTGTAGGTCATCATGAGCTTCTTCAGCTCACTGAAGAGGAAGGTCAGTGGCAAGAGTCGTGGCAGCAGCTCACACTCTGGGTCAGATGCTGGAGGGTAGCAGCCACCGGAACCACTATCTGTGGAACCGGTCGGCCCGATCGTGCGTTAGATGGAGCACGAGCAACACATCGTTGCACACAATGAGGACGAGAGGAACCGCATTGCTGGGCTGCGAAACCGTGAGTTTCAGCACTCACGTGTCTTCGATCCCCAGTTCCTCACCGACATCGGCATAAAAGAGGACTTCGATCAAGCTCTCAGGTACACAGGTCTTACTGACTTCTCCAATACTTTTGAGCTAGGCTCAAAATGGCTTTCTATTGAGTTCTTGATCACCCTGCAAATCGTCCCTGATAAAATTCTAGCACGAACACGAATCAAATTTCGCTTGTTTAATCAGGACTTCGACTTGCCTTTTTATGACATGAGTGATTTGTTGGGTTTCGAGCGTAGTGGGCAGACAGCTCTAGACAATCTTGAAGGCTTTGATGAACACACCTTCTGGATTAAAATATCTGGGGAAAACGGAGTACAACGCCGCACTGGCGAAATCCATAATCCTTCCCTAAGAATCTTGCATCGTTGGTGTGGTTTCGTTTTGTCACCCCGTCATGAAAATAGAGCTGTCACTAAAATTGATCTGTATTACCTGTATGCTATGGTAAAGAAGACCAAAATTAATCCTCTGCTCTATGTGCTTAATCACTGGTTGAGTGTGACGTTCACTTCAAATGCTCCTATCTTGTTCACGTCTTACATCACTAGAATTGCACAGGGGCTTAGGTTTGTCGCACCAAGCACGAGTAGCCTTTTTGCCTAGTACCCAAGTAGTGATTGGGAGCGATCATTTTTGTCAAGCCCACATGATCAATAGAATAGCTGAGGGGCGCTGCCGCATGGTCTACCATGGTATAGTACAGAGATTGAGTTGCCCGAGCCGAGGCTAGGACTCTACCGCACCAGAAGCCTGACCATTGACCTAAGGATAGCCGAGCCAGCCCGCCATAGTGTAGCCGAGGGACCTATGACCAGATCGAGAGCCATGAACGCAGGAACCTCTGCCGGACCTTCTGTCAGACCTTCATCCGTGCCTTCTGCTGCACCCAGAGCTGAGAGTTCGGGGTCGCATCACTCAAGCGACCCCGACACGCGTAGCGACTCGCCTGCTTGGCCGCCCCCACATGGTGGTGCAGGGAATCCACCAGTTCCACTATCCTCCCGGCGGCATGCAGCCACTGGGGGAGTACAGTTTCAGCCTAGATTGCAGTTTCAGCCTGGCCCATACCAGCAGAGCTCTCAGCTCCACGATTCATGGGCGACCCACACATGGGATCCTCCCGTTCAGCTAGGTTTGCGCCCAACTGGAAACTACTGGTACCTCTCTCAGGATGTGGCACATACACATCAACGGAGTTCCCAATGTTACAGGTCCTCTTAATATATCTTCTTCTTTTTGATATGCATTATTTTCCTCACAATCATGAATTCATTCATATAGTTCATCTGGGAACAGACTGTAGAGTTAATCTAGAGCTAGAACATCTTTCAGTTAGACATGGAAAACTATCTTTCTGTGGTTGTTTTTTAAGCTCTTTGATATGGCAGATAAAGTTGGTCAAGATTTGCTGCCGTGTTGTGTAAATGTTTAAATAATGTTTTTTGTTCTGTTCTAGGAGAATAAGTTGCAATCTTTCAAGCTACCACGCTCAGTTCTTTGCATTGGAGGAATTGTGAAGGTTGAGCTTCTTGGTAGGGTTCAGAAACAGCAGGCTGATAATCTGTACTACATAGGTGAGTGGCCAGGGCCTTTCTCATTCGGTGATGAAATGTGACCCTGTCCCAGCGGTTTTATGGCGTTGCAGGCTCTGTTTCTGATTACATGTGTGGTCTTCCATTTGCAGTGATGGATGATGTCATTTTTTTCTGCAGTGTGACGCATGTCCAAATATTGGGGACTCCACTGTCATCAGAGTTTGGGGCAGCTGCTTCTGTGAATGATCTGGTTCTCAAATACTGTCCGGGTCCAGGTCAAAGCAGCTGCTCTAAACTGTCAGGCAGCCGATCCAAATGGCGCAATTTTGAAGCAAGATTATGGCGCGAAGTTACTGGTCCAGGTATTGGGTTGAACCAAGAGCTATTGAGCAGGCTATTGGGCCCTTCGTTCCAATTTTTGGTGGAGGATGATGATGAGATGGAAGGACTCTAGCCCACCTTAGATGTTTCTGGCCTGTAGTATGGTTATGATTGCGAGAAAGTTTATAGTATTTGCTTGTGTTGAGCTCGACTCTGTAAACAAATTTTTTTGTCAGCTTGTGTTGAGCACCTTTTCAGTCATCCATTAGTTTGCTTATTATTTCGCCAACTTTATGAAAGTAGGAAAACCAAGTTTGACATTGATTCTCTTATATGAGGATGTTTTTCTCAAGTGTATAGACACCGCAATTGAGGTTAATCGGGCAGTATTGTCTCTTGTCCTCTACCTCTGAGTAAGCATATTACTTGCATTGTTGACGAAGGGAATCATATGGAATGTGTTCTGAATGCTATTTTGACTCTGCTGCTTTCGTGAACGGATATGTTTTTCTGTTTTCTTTGTCTAGTGCAGACATGTAGCAGCATTGCTGAATATAGAGATTCATTTCCTTTTGGCATTGTCTTTGGTAGTAACATCTTCAAGGGAATTCACCTGAATTTAAGTTCAATTTCCTTTGTTATATAACTGATACCAATTGAAATGGAGTTCACATAAAGGCATGGGGGTTTCAGCTTAATCAAGCCTGTCATTCGATTGAGAAATAGTGCCTATTTTTTACGGAATATTTTTTATGACAGTAACACTATTTTGTCAACTTTCATCAACAACAAAACAAATGTTTTTTGGGGTTTGCTGTTTAGTGATAATTATGGTGACTACTTTTCATTTTTACTCTTGTCCTAAATTGCTTGTCATCCTCTCTTTGTACTAGGTTCATTGAACATTTTTTGAATCTGTACAAACCTCCTATCCATGTTCATTGAATATTCTATGAATTTGGAAGGAAACTGAGACGTAGAGATTATTTCTTGATTTCTGAATTCTAAGACAACTTCGTACATTCCCTTTGGCTGGCTTTCAAGTATCTTTGGGCCTTTGGGTGGGCTTCAATTACATTTTTTCAACGTTGCTGAACGTAGAGATTCATTTTCCTTTTGGCATGATTCTCAAAAAAAAAAAAAAAAAAAAAAAAAAAAAATCCTTTTGGCATTGACTTTGGTAGTAAAATCCTAAAATGAAATTCACCTGAAATAAATTCAATTTTATAAGAGATGCCAATTGAAATAGAGTTCACATAAAAGGCGTGGGCTTTCAACTTAAATCACGCCTCTGTCTCATTAGATTCAGAAAGTGCTTTTTATTTACGGAACATTTTTTATGGCTGAAATAGTGTCTATTTGTCAGATTTCATCATCAAAACAAATCAAACGATTTGTTTGTTGATATTTAGCGTTCCGTTTAATTGTGGGGACGACTCTTCGTTTTTATTTCTTTTCTTGATTTCTAATATTCTCTTGTTGGGCCTTCAGCTGGGCTTTGATTGCCTTTCGGCCCTTTATATGCTCAGCGCTCCTGCCCATCTTTCGACTCCTGGTCTCCCCTCCGCCGCCGCCATCGCCGCCGCCGCCGCTTTCTCCCGCCTTTCAGAAGGTTTGTCTCGCCCCACCTCGCCCTTTTCCCCGCTCCTCCTTTGGTTCGATTTTGACTCTCTTCTTTCTGGTATTCTACTAGAGCACTCGATTCCCGCCTCTGTTGCGCGGATTATTTTCTTTCCGGGCGTGTTCGTCATCTCGGATGCCTCCGGATATGCCAACACCTACGACGATATCTACCTGCACAGCAGAGACGGAGAAAGGCAAGCATGTCTTGGAGATCTTTGATTACAGCCAGCACAGAGGCATAGGCATCGGAGAACTCATCAGGTCCGGCACCTTTTCTGTTGGTGGGCATGACTGGGCCATCCGCTTCTACCCCGACGGATTCGCTGACTCTAGCATAAACTACATCTCAGTTTATCTTGAGCTACTGGACAAGGACACCAAGGTGCGAGCATCTTGCGACCTAATGCTGGTTGATCAGGCCACCGGTTTGCCGACTTCTGTGAGCAAGACGGAACTGAGGATGTTTAACTCCAGTGATCTTAGCAGATTTGCTCCACAGACTGACTTATTCATGCAACGAAGTCAGTTTGAGGCGTCCCCATACCTGCAGGATGATCACCTCACCATCCAATGCATTGTCACTGTAAGGAAAGAACCACAGGTATCCACAACAAAATCAGCGAATCAGATGGAGGTCCCATTGTCCAACATTGCGGAGCATTTTGGTGTCTTGTTGGACGCGGAAGAGGGGGCAGACGTTACCTTTAATGTTGGGGGTGAGAAATTTATGGGGCACAGGATCGTGCTTGCTGCACGGTCACCTGTTTTCAAAGCAGAGCTCTTTGGGCCGATGCGAGAGGCCAAGTTGGACCACATTACCATTGAGGACATGCAACCTGCTGTCTTTAGGGCGATGATGCATTTATCTATACTGATTCGTTGCCTGAAATGGACAATGATATAGATGCTAAATGCAAAATGGTCCAGCATTTACTTGTGGCAGCTGACAGATACGCCATGGACAGGCTCAAGTTTGTATGTCAAAGCATCCTTTGCGAGAATCTTGATGTGGAGACCTATCAAGTACATTGGCTTTAGCTTATCAGTATAACTGTGAAGGGCTTAAGGATATGTGTATTGATTTTATCACAAGTTCTAATGTGATGGATGCACTGGTGAAAACTTCAGGTTATAAGGACCTCAAGAGAACTTGCCCTTCTGCGCTAGCAGAAGCATTTGAGAGGAAGATGAGCCGCAAATATAAGCTGCTTGTTGTGTCTTTTTAACTGTGATTTCAGATGGGCTGAGTTAATAAAAGACAGTTCACTCCATCAATGTGTTTAAGTGTCATTAACGCAGTACTTGCAGTTCGGTTTGTTGGAATTTGCTTGTGAGCTCTGCTATGTATTCATGCTAGCCTAATTATGAATGTTGTCTTAGAAGGTGCATTAGTGTCTAATAAGTTATTAAGATCTCTCCAAGTACCATTCCTTAGGTATAAAGCACGTTTTACTCTATGCACAAATATTTAGCTTTGGGTATATTCCTTTCTTCAGAATTAAGTTAACAAGGTAAGGCAGTCCACTGTCCGCACATTTTCATACCATTTGTGTGTTTTTTATATTGTCCATAAAACTGACAGCTAGAATATTAAGTAATGTAGCATTGCCTTTTGACATAACACAGTTGCATCTGCAATTGCGTAAGCTTTAATCTGAGTAAATTCTAGCTAAAACAGGCGATGAATGATATTATCTTAGTCCTAAGAATTTCCGAACTGTGATTTTGGTATTTGGATTAGTGTATATCATAATTTGGTATGAGGAATGTTCTTGTTTTATGGACTTCACAGGGGAGTGTACATATTCACAAGTATTCTTACACGCTACTTCAATTTTTGGCCCATCTTGTATGTGGCTTCGAACTTTTGTTTCTGTGCATTTGCCAGTTGGAATGTCTGATCTTTGAGGACACTTTGTTATCAGTTCCAGTAATCATTGCAGTATGCCACTAAATTATATCTTGATTAGAGGTGATATATTTGATCACTTCTTGAGGTTGGCGGGAAAACAGTTTCAGTATGACATAAGTTCACACCTGTTTGATGAGTTCAGTTGTTCTCTTGTTTTGGTCAAGATGACTACTATGCTGTTGAGTTAAATTACAGGACTAAAATATTTATGGTCAACAGAAAGCCAGCAAGCAGAGTCACTTCGTCAGAGGACCACTTCATTATTCTCCCTAAGGTAACTGTGTATCATCATGTCCACGCAACGACATTTTGGTTTCTTGTGTTTGTTCTAGCGAATGTAGCTGTTTGTTCTTCTTTTGTTTTATGTGAGTCTGCATTGCCTGTTATCCCTGTGAATGATATATTACTTATGTTAAAGAATTAGATTATTCCCAAATCAGAACATGGTAGAAGATCATTAATGTTGTTTTTGTCAGCTGTAAATAGACATAGTACTGAAAAATTAATAGCATAAATCTTTCAGCGTCATTACTACAAGCATTGATTAAGGTAATGAACTCGGGGTGAAAGATCAATTTGATTTGTTACTGCCAATACAAACTTATATGGAATTTTTTTTTTTTGGGGGGGGGGGGGGGGGGGGGGGGGGGCCTAGGAAAACTTACATGAATATGGGGAAAAAAAAAGGGCAAGGGAACTCGTGTTATTAACGATGCCTGTTTTGACCGTGTTTGGGACAGCAAAATAAATAGAACAATTAATTCTCTTTGAGAATGAACTTCATTCAAAGTTCCCTCGCAAATAAAAAGGTTCATTCAAAGTTTGCTTAATTTCCGCTAATATCCTTCTATGCCGTAATTCTTGACCAGTTCATAGATATATAGGAGAAGTATTAATTGTTCTTGTGCCACGGGTCTCCATGGGTCTTCTAACTATAAGCCCTATAGAGTATTTTTCTACTTGTCTGTAGCATGGGACGTTGTCACGTGAGATCGATCTTCACTCGTATTCCCAATGCATCCCTCTCCCAACCGCCTCCTCCAGTGCCATATTAACTTTCTTCTTGTGCACTAATTGTGGAAATTGGTCACTACATAATTTCTCAAGATAAACGTACATAGAGAGCTAGCTACTGATGGGATAAGACTGAGGCAAAATTATTTCTTCACAAACTGCCCGAATCTTGTTCCACCATCAGCAGATCCAGTAGCATCAGCTTACATGGTGATTAAATGCTATGCTAGACACTGAAGGATAACCCATATGAATCTAGGCATGCTCCGTGTGAAAAAGTTGGGTCAAGCGTTAAAAAAGGAGTGCTTTCTGTTGGCTGGTACAAAGTGTTGAACCTCACAATCCCTGCAAATTTCTTCTTCGTGGTCATTGTGATAAAGCTGTTTTTGCCAAACTTTTTCAATTCGGCTTTAGCTAATAAGAAAAGCCACTTTCTCAGATAAGTGAAAATCACTTGACATAAAGCAAGAGCCTTATAAAAAAGGGCCTTAATAAAGCGTTTGGCATTGGAGTGACAAAAACAATTGGAGGATCATTTATAAAATGCTGCAATTTCCTTTTTTTTTTACGAGACTGGTCTCTAAGTTAAATCAATGTATCTTCCCATAGCTTTCTTGATTGTACCTCAATGTGCTTATATGTAGGATGAGATGGGGCACTCTCTAGATGTGCATATATGGCGCATGGTTCGCTAAAAATAAAGGGTATGAAAAGGGCCCACTTGGATCACATTCACAAGTTGTTTCCAATACTTAAATTTTTTTGTACCGTGGGAATGTGTTGACTCCCTTTTTTGATCATACTTCATTCACAAGAAGAAATCTTGTGTAGCAGAGTTATCGACCTAAATACATATGGAGATGTCTGTGCCTTCTTTTTCACAAAAAGTTTTGACGAAAATGTTTATCTACGTTGCAGAGTACTCGTTCATATTAAGCTAGTACATAACGTCGTCTGTTTATCTCAAAACAGTTTCATCTGCATAACAGGAAGACACGAACAAAAATAAAACAGTGTTCCTAGCCGCACCATTATCTCCCGGACATTAAGCACGTAAAGTGCATTTGAATTTCGTCACTATACAATTGGACCAGACCTCACGAATCGGGGCACCCAAAACTGAGCTGGTGAAACTGAATTGGTGCGTCTTAGAATATAATCATTTCTGGGTTGATTGAAAGTCAAACTCTTTTAACTTTAACTAACAATATTTATAAAATAAAATATTTTAAATATAAAAATTTTCTTATTAGGATAGTTGCTTTCATGATGAAACTAACAACATCTAGTCAAACATCATAATTATTTTGTTATTAATGATTTAAGTTAAAGCAAATTGAATGTGACCAAACCAAAAACTGCTTACGTTCTGAAACGGAGAAAAACTACCATTCTGCAGAGCCTTGACAGTCAAGGCTCGACTGACGGCTGCCTGCAAGCTGCAGTTGTAACACCCAAAATTTCAAAAGGAATAAAAATCACTCAAAATTCAAATTTTCCTAACTCTACCTTTTAATCAAATTTCCAAAATAAAACTTCATTAAATTAATAGAAACTAGAGTTAGAAATGGAAATTTCCAAAATATAAAAATTTGTGCTCAAGTGGTTGATCTTCCTGTAATTAATTTTCCTCCCTGGTGTTTAATTTGCTCGCAAATTTGAATTCATATTCAAATTTGTTTTGAATTGATCTCTGGAAAATGTTTAAACATTTTCCTTTTCCCTTCACCTTCTGGGCTGCATCTCCCGGCCCATTCTCTCTTTCTCTTCCTCCAGCCCAGCCTATCCTTTCCCCGGCCTGCCTCCCCTTTCCTCCCTCCGCGGCCCGCATGGCCCAGCCCAGCCAACCGAAGCTGCGTCTTCCTCCTCCAACGCCGCAGCCTTCCGTCGCCGCGTGGCGCTCGCCGCCTGCAACCGCACCACGCCCCGGCCGAGCTGTCGCGCCAAGCATCTCGACAAACAACGCCGCACCATGCCCGCCTGCCAAAGCCCACGCGCGTGCTCACCTTCGCCCATGCCGCACAGCCACCGCCTTGTCGCCATGGCCATGGACGCGTCGAGATGCGATTCCCGACCGCGCCGCTTCCCCGGGCTCCCTCTCTCCCATATCGTCTATAAAATGGACGCGCACAGAGCTCCTCACCCTTCCCCAGCTCTCAGCTCCCCAAACCAAGCGCCACCGAGCTCCAATTTCTCTCCTCCCCTCTTCTTCCTCACCGCTTGCCGCCGCCAAATCCGCCTCGCAACGAGCCCCGAGTCCCCGTACCCTCACCGAGCTTCACCGAGCCGTGCTCCACCTCGATGTCCCACTAGCACGAGCGCCGCGCCACCATGGGGTAGATCGACATCGAGCACCTCCGCCGCCGTCGCTCCCTCGACGCCGGCCATCGTCCCGGCCTTCTCCGTCGACGCGACCTTGCCGCCCCACTCCGCCTTGACGCCGCGCACCTCGTCGGCGCACAAGAACCCGACGCGCCGCGTCCCCCCCCTCTTCATCCCCGACGAGCGCCGCCGCCGCGCTCCGCCCCTTGCCGTCGCCAGCTCGTCTCCGCCCTCCTTGACGTCAACGCGTACCCTCGGTAAGATCACCGTTCCTCCCTCTCTCTCCCGGTCTAACTCCCGTCGCTTTTGGCCCACCGGAGCGCCATTCCGGCAAACTCCGGCGAGCTGCCGCCGTCTTCCACGCCGCCAGTCGCCGCCGGCAGCCACCTCACTCGCCGGAGCAACCCGGCGTCGTCCATCTCAAACCAATGGCTAGGATTAGAAGCCAGCATACCCCTTCGCTTCATTAAATCGTGGCCATCCATCCTAGATTCAATGGCTCACCGCGATCTGGTCCACGTGGACCTCGGTCCACAGAAGTTGTGGACTTGGTTCACGAGTTTTTCAGTAGAGAAATAATTCTGGAAATCCTAGAAATTCCAGATCCTGTAACTTTTGCAGATAACACCCTGAGCTTCGCAATAACTCCGTTTAGGTCCTGTGTTTTTACAGAAAAAACCCTTTACTTCTTTGTAATTATGTTTTAGATCCCTACCTTTTCACATCGACACCCCTAAACCTTTCTATAATACAAATAGGTTCCTAGAACCTTTCTGTTCTTACAAATATGCCCCTAGAACCTTTAAATGCCACATCTTTTCAACCGTAGCTCCGTTTTGAGCGATTCTTGCGCTCACGCGTTCGTAGAAACGCGTAGTACCCTTTGGTACTGATTTAAAGCTCTAGAATACACCTACAAGCCATCAATTCCCTAAAAACATCTTTCTTCCGATAACATTCCAATCAACCCATCGAATCCAGTTTATCCACTTTATTGATTTATCGTTCTCATTTAATTGTGTTATCTTTCATTGGAATTTAATTGAGTTAAGTTCATTGCTGTTTAATTGCTAGTGTTCTTAGTCGATGGACTCTTGCATTTTATTCGCAACCATGCATTCATGCCATACTTGATCACATGCACGTACCAACGTCATGCACTTAGCTCATGACACATAATAAGTAGCTTAGTCTTAGTAATTAATGCAGTAGATAATATACTAGCTAAGCACTATTAGATAATACCATGATATATAAAGATAATTAAAATGACACACCTCGCACTTCGTACATTTGTTGCATGTGTCTTTATATAGGTTCCGACCTATATAAAGCTCTAAGTGTCGTAAATATACGAACGACACGTACACGCCCGTTTCCACCTTTACATACAAGCATGCATGTCTTGCAGTTTTAGCATCATAGTTGCATTAACACCCTAGTTCATGTTAATCACCCTTAATAGCCGTATAGAATAAATCTATAGCATCATGCAAGTTTTGCATTGGTGTTTTATCGGTTCTTATTTGGAGTTCAATTGGATCTTACTTGGTTCCTTTCGATCTTTATTTCCTTTTCGGTAGTTTGTTTATACGATATCTCCATGCACTAGTTTACGTGGAATTCGAGGAAGAACCAAAGATCCAAGAGCTCAAGGACAAGCCAGAAGACACCAACTTCACAGCTTCGATGAAGGACTAGAAGATACCGGCACCACATTGAGAAAAGACTTGAAGACATCGACTTTGTTGAAGAAAGTGAAGACTTGGAACTCGAAGGTTAGGGTAGCGTTTGCCAGGCAAGCTCTATTTTCCTTGATCATGATTGAACCTACTGTTTTCGCAATGCACTTATATGGCCTATTCTCGTACTATGCATTAATTGTTATTTTACTGATTGTGTAGTTATGGTCCTACTTGCTTATTGATATTGATGTCTGTTACTTGGGCGTTAATATCAGAATCCTTGTTTACCCTTGTTTACCTGTCACCTTGATAACCTAAGATACACCATCATTTAGTGCTTTTATTTAAATGATGGCGTGATTACCTTGCTACTAGTTATGCTTAGGACCCCTCGCAATGTTTACATTGCCACACCACACTCACATATCTACTTTTATAAATGCGTTACATGAGTTTGGTGGTGTGTGCGTAATATATGGGGTTGGGAGTAGTAGCACAACTGTGTTAGGTAATGATGGTGACGATGATGATGGGATGGGTATGGATCGAGGGCGAGGCCACTGTGCTTGGGGAAGATGATGATTGGTGATAGTCACCTTATGTGGAATTGGTGCTCGCCGGCCGCACATAAGGACCGGTTCTTGTGACTGTAAACATGATGATTCCGTACAACCACAGAACCTGTTAAGGCAGGATTTTTCCTACCTCTTGGTACTCCTACAAGCAAGTTTCACCTGGTGGCTGGTAGTGGCAAACGGATGTTAGGAGCAACTTATACTGTACCTCGGGCATGAATACCCGCACTTTTGGCCAATGGTGTCGCTCACCTCTTTGTTATGTGGAATGCTCCTAATCCTCGTGGTGGGCTTGTGGGACTACTCGGAGAAGATGGATTAAGCGTTATGTACTCTCCGATCAAGAGTGCATAGCCTGTGGGAAAAGTGTACAACCTCTGCAGAGTGTAAAATTCAATCGATGGACGTTGTCACGGCATATGACACATTTATGTTATGAGATCACATTGATAGCCACTTACTTTTTCCTTGGGCGCGTGAGGGGTGTATAGACGCCCGTGTTTGGAAGTGATGCCGGGTCAGTAAGACCATTGAGGTCGAAGGCCCAACTAAAACTTAGGAACTGGCGGGAATGTTCGTACTCCCCAGGGCCAACCAACTAAAATATTGACAATCAAATTCCCTGTTTTATCTATGATCCTTGATTGCTCAAACCCTGCATTAATGTGCTTTCTGCAAATGAGCCATTAGCCTAATCCTTGCTAAGACCAAATATGCATATATATATATATCCCCTTGAGTAGTGTAGGGCTTGCTGAGTACCTTATGTACTCACTTTCTTGCATTGTTGATTTAGTAGGAGAAGACTTCGTAGAAGACGACGACGATTGGGTTTTCGGTTCTACTCCCCAAGTCTGCTTGTGGCTTTGGGCCATGGTTTCCGCTGTTTGCTTCACCATTAGTCGGCCGGATGGACTTGGATAGTAATAAATCCTCGTCGTACCGCCGCTAAGGGTCTTATATCAGGTATCATACTTATTTACCGATTCGAAGTATGCTTTTGATTATCATATCTGTGTTATTGTGCGTATCAGCTACTGATCCAGGGACTGATACAGGATGCACAACAGATTCTAGAAATGGGGCGGACAGAGTGGTATCAGAGAAATACTTGGCCGTAGAAGAACGAACCTAGGATTTGTCGCGCTCGAAAAAGGCTATTTTCAAAACTAGTTACGAAAATCTTCCATAGTATCTTTCCCCGTCTATTTTAAAATCTCTTGCTCTTCGCATCAACTGAAGAAGACCTACCTCAACTCAACTTGTTTACGCAGGAAAGCTGCCACTAGATGGACAACCAAGACTATGTGACCATAGAAGTGGAGAATATGACATACCAAGTTCACCGCAAACCAGATGTGGTTCCCAAACAAAAGGGCAATGCCAATACCGCCAAGGGCCCAAGAAAGCAGAGGACATGCTTCTTTTGCCACGACCCCGGACATATGATCGCCAATTGCCCCTACTACGAGCCAACCAATGAAGCAAAAGTTGCTGAGACCAACATGGAGAGTGCCATGTCTCGACCTCTAGCGCTATCCACAGAGATTCAACCGGTGGTACAGGACAAGCATCAAGAGCAAGGAGTTTGGAATGATATGGATCGCACACATCTGATGTCACCGTCTATCATCGCCAGAGTACTTGAAAGGTTGACTAATTTGGAAGAGTCAGTGAAGAAGAGCAGTGAAGAAATTGCCTTTATCAAAAAGCTATACTACAGCCAAGAGACGCCAACGAGAGCTGCAATAAGAAGAGAAAGTATGTCATACAAGGATCTGGTCAAGATGCATCTGAGGATCTTAAGAAGCCAAGGTACCCATTACCAGGTGCACGTCCCACAAAAGAACCTGGCATCCACCAACCAACCGATTACATCTGTCTCAAAGCAACACAGGTCTACCAACAGAGGCTTATGAAAGGGCAACCCACCGCAATGCCACTGACAACCCAAGACGTTGTTTCCACTGTAGATAGGAAGGACACGTGATTGCCAGATGTCCGTCTTACAAGAATGGATCTCTACCAACCTAACCGGATGCAAGAGCAAATCTACCAAATACTAAGGGAAGTGTGCTGCAAGTATGTTTCTGTTGCAAACTTGCACACTTGATGGTCTACTGTCCCACTACAGAAACGAGACATTGACCAAAGCATTGGTAGATACAAGAGCTTCAGAGTCCCATATGGAGTGAAATGTTCAAAATCAACTAAAGCTCCCAAACAATAAGAAATCTATTTTGAGGTATCCCAGAGTGAAGACATGCTATCTAGGCCAAAAGCACCAGCGTAAGCATCTCATGAAGGATGTCACCACTAAGAAGGATGTCAGATTGCATATGGAGTACTAGTTGTACTTGTAAGATATTGTAACCATGATAATGGGTTGTACTAGAGTTGTAAGACAGTCTATGTGCAATATATATATATATAATATAATATATATATATATATAAGTGTTGCCGAAGGATGTAGAATGATGCCTCTAGCTACCTACAGTGAAATGCAGTGACATGAGATACACTTAGTCAGATAGCACCAAGTATCAGGTCAAGAAACCAACCCGCTGTATCAAAGTGAAGAATGGTTTTCCTTAAACCGATCAGGTCATACGACCCTCTCGATTCCTTTTGGTCGATGGACTACTGATCGAGTTCTGATGAAGATGGAAAGAAAAGTCGATAGTTAAGCCTACCCTCAAACCTTAAACCTCGTTGTAGTACGCTTACACATCAAACCACAACAAATAAATTGCGTTGTTGTGTGATTCGATGATTTTGTTTTGACTCTCTATTCTTTATGCTTGTGTGCTCTTAATCAAGCTAAACATCACTATAATAATAACATGAAGAATAATAGTAACCTAATACCAAAAGCCCTCTCCTAACCTATACCCAAACACCTACCGATGAAACCTACCGCCAAAGAGCCCTGCTCAGAATCAAGAAGTCAAGAGCATGGCACAAAGACAACTAAAGACCACCGCTCGACTGGAAGGATCATAAGAATCAGTGCTACGAGAAGTAAGGTGTTAGTCACTGGTCAGTAACGGACATCTACGGGAACGGAAGACGACAACCGCAAGTCTATAATCAGAGTTTAACCATGAAGGCAATGCCAACAGCAGATGAGATATTTACAAGATGCTTAGATCTCCACTACAGTCAGGCATCTCAAAAATTGCAATAAACACACACAAACCAAGCAACTGGGATTAACCGCCTTTGAAATATGGAATTTTCACCCAATTGCCAATTGGAACAAATTGAGAATGTTGTATAACTTCCAAAGAAATGCTCAGTCAAGACAAAATCCATCAAGCTTTTCCGTAGATATCATGTTCTCTGATAAGTCAACAGAATGTGCATAAGCTTGCAGCATCAGATGAGTCTGAATGTACTATTTGGAAAAGTGCACAAATAGGACAAGGAAATAAGGATATCAAGATCCAGACACATGAGCCTGAACAAAAAGCAGCATGTCAAGGATAGAGACAGAACTGCTAGTAAAAGCACAAGCTTCAAAAAGAGCTTGTATCCCTACAGTGTCGAAGAGTCATGTTACCTATGGACAGAGCAGACAACTATAACTATGAGTATGTCCCGAAGTAACCAAAAAGTGTTACATCCATCAAAAGTATGGACACATCCTTACAGTTGCTTCCATAATACAAGACAGTCTCCGTAAAGAAAGAAACACATTGAGAACCAGGGAATCAGAAGTTTCAGAAAATCCATACTCCCTTAATCCTGCTACAAGGATCTGGAACACCCCTTGAAGGCAACAGATAAACCATACAGATGGCAACTGCAAACCTTGGACAAAGATAGGTGGTATTAGACCCAAGGTACCATGAGCCCGCAATGGCAAGAGTTGATGAAACTCCCAGAGATGAGAATAGTAGTATGAAGAATAGTGAGGGACTCCGACTTTCTTAGCCCTGGTATGGACCGATCAAGAAAAAGGCAACATATTTTGGACGATGTTGACTATTTTGTTGAAGAGAACACAACAAAGAAAGTTACCACCTAACCCAGAATCAACTTTTGGTAAGCCTAACTTGAGGATAATTTTTGGAAGTAAGTACAGTGTGAAAGGCGATTCATGGAAAATAGGACAACAAACGAGGCCTATATCCCTAAGGCAGGATAGAATGCACAGTGCCAACCCGACTTAGGAGTATCAATGTTGCACACAAAGAGAAACTAATGAAGCCAGTCAACGTTCCATTCTAAGGAACTCAGGTTTCGGAATCAACAATCTCACTGAAGAAAGGTTATAGAGGCATGCTACCGACCATGCAGCTTGGATTGCCTCGTGACAACAAGGACTGAGTCAACAACTGGAATACCCCAAGTTAAAATCCTTTTAAGTGGGGTAGGACCTTTCGTCAGTTACCCAACAACCTGGAAACCAAAACTTTAGGCCTACCAACCTCTGCTAGAGCGACCAACATCCGAAGATCCCCCATAAGCAAGAAGTTCTGCCATGCCGATCCCCGTACGGAGCACCTCTACGATGAAGATCATATGCTATCGAAGCCACGATATCAAGAAGTCACCGACGAAATTTTGGTTGTTACACAGTCAAGCAAAAAGACGCAAGAAGAAGTTCTACACTATCTGATAAGATCGATCGAATCTCGAGGACAAGATTCCTTTTAAGTGGGGGTAGATTTGTAACACCCCAAAATTTCAAAAGGAATAAAAATCACTCAAATTTAAATTTTCCTAACTCTTACCTTTTAATCAAATTTCCAAAATAAAACTTCATTAAATTAATAGAAACTAGAGTTAGAAATGGAAATTTCCAAAATATAAAAATTGTGCTCAAGTGGTTGATCTTCCTGTAATTTAATTTTCCTCCCTGGTGTTTAATTTGCTCGCAAATTTGAATTCATATTCAAATTTGTTTTGAATTGATCTCTGGAAAATGTTTAAACATTTTCCTTTCCTCACTCTCCTTCTGGGCTGCATCTCCCAGGCCCATTCTCTCTTTCTCTTCCTCCAGCCCAGCCTACTCCTTTCCCCGGCCTGCCTCCCCTTTCCTCCCTCCGCGGCCCAGCATGGCCCAGCCCAGCCAACCGAAGCCGCGTCTTCCTCCTCCGACCGCCGCAGCCTTCCGTCGCCGCGTGGCGCTCGCCGCCTGCAACCGCACCACGCCCCGGCCGAGCTGTCGCGCCAAGCATCTCGACAAACAACGCCGCGCCATGCCCGCCTGCCAAAAGCCCACGCGCGTGCTCACCTTTCGCCCATGCCGCACAGCCACCGCCTTGTCGCCATGGCCATGGACGCGTCGAGATGCGATTCCCGACCGCGCCGCTTCCCCGGGCTCCCTCTCTCCCATCTCGCCTATAAAATGGACGCGCACAGAGCTCCTCACCCTTCCCCAGCTCTCAGCTCCCCAAACCAAGCGCCACCGAGCTCCAATTTCTCTCTCCCCTCTTCTCCTCACGCCGGCCGTCGCCAAATCCGCCTTCGCAACGAGCCCCGAGTCCCCGCTACCCTTCACGAGCTTCACCGAGCCGTGCTCCACCTCGATGTCCCACTAGCACGAGCCGCCGCGCCACCATGGGTATAGATCAACATCGAGCACCTCCGCCACCGTCGCTCCCTCGACGCCGGCCATCTTCCCGGCCTTCTCCGTCGACGCGACCCTGCCGCCCCACTCCGCCTTGACGCCGCGCACCTCGTCGGCGCACAAGAACCCGACGCGCCGCGTCCCCCCCTCTCATCCCCGTCGAGCGCCGCCACCGCGCTCCGTACCTTGCCGTCGCCAGCTCGTCTCCGCCCTCCTTGACGTCAACGCGTACCCTCGGTAAGATCACCGTTCCTCCCTCTCTCTCCCGGTCTAACTCCCGTCGCTTTTGGCCCACCGGAGCGCCATTCCGGCAAACTCCGGCGAGCTGCCGCCGTCTTCCACGCCGCCAGTCGCCGCCGGCAGCCACCTCACTCGTCGGAGCAACCCAGCCGTCCATCTCAAACCAATGGCTAGAATTAGAAGCCAGCATACCCCTTCGCTTCATTAAATCGTGGCCATCCATCCTAGATTCAATGGCTCACCGCGATCTGGTCCACCGTGGACCTCGGTCCACAGAAGTTGTGGACTTGGTTCACGAGTTTTTCAGTAGAGAAATAATTCTGGAAATCCTAGAAATTCCAGATCCTGTAACTTTTGCAGATAACACCCTGAGCTTCGCAATAACTCCGCTTAGGTCCTGTGTTTTTACAGAAAAACCCTTATACTTCTTTGTAATTATGTTTAGATCCCTACCTTTTCACATCGGCACCCTAAACCTTTCTATAATTACAAATAGGTCCCTAGAACCTTTCTGTTCTTACAAATATGCCCCTAGAACCTTAAATGTCCACATCTTTTCAACCGTAGCTCCGTTTTAAGCGATTCTTGCGCTTACGCGTTCGTAGAAACGCGTAGTACCCTTTGGTACTGATCTTAAAGCTCTAGAATACACCTACAAGCCATCAATTCCCTAAAAACATCTTTCTTCCGATAACATTCCAATCAACCCATCGAATCCACTTTATCCACTTTATTGATTTATCGTTCTCATTTAATTGTTGTTATCTTTCATTGGAATTTAATTGAGTTAAGTTCATTGCTGTTTTAATTGCTAGTTGTTCTTAGTCGATGGACTCTTGCATTTTATTCGCAACCATGCATTCATGCCATACTTGATCACATGCACGTACCAACGTCATGCACTTAGCTCATGACACATAATAAGTAGCTTAGTCTTAGTAATTAATGCAGTAGATAATATACTAGCTAAGCACTATTAGATAATACCATGATATATAAAGATAATTAAAATGACACACCTCGCACTTCGTACATTTGTTGCATGTGTCTTTATATAGGTTCCGACCTATATAAAGCTCTAAGTGTCGTAAATATACGAATGACACGTACACGCCCGTTTCCACCTTTACATACAAGCATGCATGTCTTGCAGTTTTAGCATCATAGTTGCATTAACACCCTAGTTCATGTTAATCACCCTTAATAGCCGTATAGAATAAAATCTATAGCATCATGCAAGTTTTGCATTGGTGTTTTATCGGTTCTTATTTGGAGTTCAATTGGATCTTACTTGGTTCCTTTCGATCTTTATTTTCCTTTTTGGTAGTTTGTTTATACGATATCTCCCATGCACTAGTTTACGTGGAATTCGAGGAAGAACCAAAGATCCAAGAGCTCAAGGACAAGCCAGAAGACACCAACTTCACAGCTTCGATGAAGGACTAGAAGATACCGGCACCACATTGAGAAAAGACTTGAAGACATCGACTTTGTTGAAGAAAGTGAAGACTTGGAACTCGAAGGTTAGGGTAGCGTTTGCCAGGCAAGCTCTACTTTTCCTTGATCATGATTGAACCTACTGTTTTCGCAATGCACCTATATGGCCTATTCTCGTACTATGCATTACTTGTTATTTTACTGATTGTGTAGTTATGGTCCTACTTGCTTATTGATATTGATGTCTGTTACTTGGGCGTTAATATCAGAATCCTTGTTTACCCTTGTTTACCCTATCACCTTGATAACCCTAAGATACACCATCATTTAGTGCTTTTATTTAAATGATGGCGTGATTACCTTGCTACTAGTTATGCTTAGGACCCCTCGCAATGTTTACATTGCCACACCACACTCACATATCTACTTTTATAAATGCGTTAAATGAGTTTGGTGGTGTGCGTAAGATATGGGGTGGGAGTAGCACAACTGTGTTAGGTAATGATGGTGACGATGATGATGGGATGGGTATGGATCGAGGGCGAGGCCACTGTGCTTGGGGAAGATGATGATTGTGTGATAGTCCACCTTATGTGGAATTGTGCTCGCCCGGCCGCATAAGGACCGGTTCTTGTGACTGTAAACATGATGATTTCCGTACAACCACAGAACCTGTTAATGGGCAGGACTTTTTCCTACCTTCTTGGTACTCCTACAAGCAAGTTTCACCTGGTGGCTGGTAGTGGCAAACGGATGTTAGGAGCAACTTATACTGTACCTCGGGCATGAATACCCGCACTTTTGGCCAACGGTGTCGCTCACCTCTTTGTTATGTGGAATGCTCCTAATCCTCGTGGTGGGCTTGTGGGACTACTCGGAGAAGATGGATTAAGCGTTATGTACTCTCCGATCAAGAGTGCATAGCCTGTGGGAAAAGTGTACAACCTCTGCAGAGTGTAAAATTCAATCGATTGGACGTTGTCACGGCATATGACACATTTATGTTATGAGATCACATTGATTAGCCACTTACTTTTTCCTTGGCGCGTGAGTGGGTGTATAGACGCCCGTGTTTTGGAAGTGATGCCGGGTCAGTAAGACCATTGAGGTCCGAAGGCCCAACTAAAACTTAGGAACTGGCGGGAATGTTCGTACTCCCCCAGGGCCAACCAACTAAAATATTGACAATCAAATTTCCTGTTTTATCTATGATCCTTGATTGCTCAAACCCTGCATTAAATGTGCTTTCTGCAAATGAGCCATTTAGCCTAATCCTTGCTAAGACCAAATATGCATATATATATCCCCTTGAGTAGTGTAGGGCTTGCTGAGTACCTTATGTACTCACTTTCTTGCAATTGTTGATTTAGTAGGAGAAGACTTCGTAGAAGACGACGACGATTGGGTTTTCGGTTCTGCTCCCCAAGTCTGCTTGTGGCTTTGGGCCATGGTTTTCCGCTGTCTGCTTCACCATTAGTCGGCCGGATGGACTTGGATAGTAATAAATCCTCGTCGTACCGCCGCTAAGGGTCTTATATCAGGTATCATACTTATTTACGATTCGAAGTATGCTTTTGATTATCATATCTGTGTTATTGTGTGTATCAGCTACTGATCCAGGGACTGATACAGGACGTACAACAGATTTCAGAAATGGGGTCTGACAGCAGTGCTCACAGATGTGGTGGCTGCCGGGCGCTCAGATGTAGAATTATCTACCATGGTGCATCTCGTCTCCTCGTGCGCATAGCGGCCGGTGCCAACAAACACTAGCGTGTATTTTCAAGCTTGCCGGCTTGAAACCTTCAGCTAACATTCCCCGTGCATCCCACTCGTATAGTTGCTTCCCACCAGTTCCATTTTATCTTTATCATCTCCGACGGAGGACTATTCGGTCCGGCAACAGGCAACTACGCAATTTCCCTGTATTATATCTGCCAGGCAGGGCTAGCTACCAATGGCCTAGACAGAGGCGACTTGAGTGACAAGTCTAACGGCCACAATTACTTCTTTACCGACCGGGCAAAACTCCTTGAGCAAATTACTGATCCACTGCCACAATCTAAATGGTTGCTTGGATGCCAGAACTTTCGGGATGGCTGATGAAATAATGGGAGAGCATTGTAGTACATCTGCCCATATTAGTGTTTTTTATTTCGGTCTGCCGGTGGGTTGTACAAGTGTTTTTTTCTTTTTTTTTTTTTTTGAGGTCTGCCCATCGGTGTAATGAAATCAAAATACACTGCAACTGAAAACGATGTATGCAGAATGCAGACATTGTTTGGCTCTGTTTGGTAACGTGTAATCGGGGCCACATTGCCGTCGGTTTGTTGCGACCGCCCCTGCTCCAAGGACTGGGACACCGTACCACCGCTGAGTGCCGGATGGCCGTTGGTCCGCGACGTGCTCGCCGGCCAGTTGCTTGCCGATCGACCTTCCTCGCGTGCTTGCCGATTGGATGGGCCACAATTACTCGCCACACCACGTGCTCGACGGATCGATCTGTGTCACGCGCTTGCGGATTGCGGCAAGCTAGCTCGACAGGAAGGGAGGAGACAGCGGAGGCAACAGGCAAGAGACAGGCGAGGCGTGCCATTGGGTGGCTGGTGGGGAAGCAGATAAGCGACGGGAGGTCCACCTGCTCGGAAGATTTGTTCGACATGGAGACGACGACCGCAGAGTGTCGTATCGATTTTGGATTACACGGCGGTATCCGATTGCACGGGACCGATTGCGAAAGGTGCTCAAAGAAACAGAAACTAAAGTAATCAGTTAACTCCGTTACCTCCTTTGCAAAAAAAAAAAGGTTAACTTCGTAATTTGCTTACGTTACAAATTCCACAACCAATCAGCACCGTTACAAATTCCACAACCAATTTCCGTATCGGGCCTTCGGCTGCCTTTCGGCCCGTCTATTAAGTCAGCGCTCCTGCCTTTCGACTCTGCTTAATTCTCCTCCGTCGTCGTCGCCGCCGCCGATTTCTCTGGACATCCAGATTGGTGTGTCTCGCCCCGCCTTGTCCTTTCCCCTCTCCCTCTCTGTTCGATTTCTAAACTCTCTTCTTTCTTACTTCTTCTACTAGGGCACTCAATTCCCGCCGATGATGCGCCGATTCTTTTGCCTCCGGCCGTCCTTACCGCCTTCACCTAGCGACATTCCAACGCAGACGACAATGTCGACGTGCACAGAAGATACGGAGCAAGGCATGCATGTCTTCCGGATCTTCCATTACAGCAAGCACAGGGGCATGGGCGTTGGAGAGTGCATCACCTCCGGCACCTTTTCCGTCGGCGGCCACAGCTGGGCCCTCCGCTTCTACCCCGACGGGTTGTCAGACTCGTGCAAAAACTACATCGCAGTTTATCTTGAGCTATTGGGCAAGGACGCCAAGGTGCGAGCATCTTGCGACATAATGCTCGTCAACCAGACCACCGGTGTGCCGACATTTGTGAGCGTGACGGAGCTTAGGACATTCGACTCCTGTGATGACAGCGGATTCGCTCCACAGTCTGCGCAATTCATGAACCGAAGCGAGTTTGAGGCGTCCCCGTACCTCAAGCGTGATCGCCTCACCATCCACTGCTCTGTCACTGTAAGGAAGAAACCGCATGTATCGAACACTAAACCAGTGAACCAAATCCAGGCCCCGCCATCGGACATAGCCGAGCACTTTGGCAGCTTGTTGGGTGCAAATGAGGGAGCAGATGTCACTTTCAGCGTCGGAGGCGAGAGCTTCACGGCACATAGGATCGTGCTCGCCGCGCGATCACCTGTTTTCAAGGCAGAGCTCTATGGGCCAATGCGAGAGGCCAGGTTGGACCGTATAACCATCGAGGACATGCAGCCTGCTGTCTTTCAGGCGCTGCTGCATTTCATCTATACGGACTTCTTGTCTAAAACGGATGCTCACAACTGTGACATGATCAAGCATTTACTTGTGGCCGCTGACAGGTACGCCATGGACAGGCTCAAGTTACTATGCCAAAGTATCCTTTCCACGAATATCGATGTGGAGACTGTATCAAGTACGTTGGCTTTAGCTTATCAATATAACTGCGAAAGGCTTAGGGATATGTGCATTGATTTTATCACTAGTTATAACGTGATGGATGCACTGGTGGAAACCCCAGGTTATGAGAACCTCAAGACAACCTGCCCTTCTGCGCTAGCAGATGCATTTGACAAGACAATGAGCGGCAAAAGATAAGCTTCTTATTATCTCTTATTTGGCTTTGATTTTGGATGTGTTGAGGAATTAATGACCAACAGTTGACTCATCACTCTGTTTACTAATGCTGTACGTACAGTTGAGTTTGTCGAAAATGCATTTTTTTCACTTCTTATTTGATAGCGCAAATGATACGCGATGATTGTTTGATTAACCAAGGGCGAGTACATATAGGAGCCGGACTACGACAAGCCCAATCACATGGCATACGGCCCATTTGAGAAGACAATGAGCCGCAAAGTATGAGCTGCTTATTGTCTCGTTTTAGGATGCTTTAGTAACCAAGAAACGATTCATCACTGAGCATATTAGTGCAGTACTTATGGATTGTTCAGTTCGTTGAAAATTATTCTGCGCTCAGCTATGTATTCTTGTTAGCCGAATTACGATTGTTGGGTTATAAAGGAACATGCATTAGTGTCTAATAAGCTATTACGTATATCACAAGGACCAGTCCCTGGCGAGCAAAATATTTTCATTATGTAACTTCACTGAGGGTAGCAGAAATATAAAGGTCGTTTTACGTACTCTATGCACAAAGCTTTCTTCACCATTAAGTTAACGGGTAAGACAATTCATTGTACATACATTTTCATGCCACTTTTCTCTAACACCATTTCATGCCATTTTTATTTGTGCATTTGATGGTTTCCATAAAGCTGAGAGCTAGGAGCAGGGATTCAAATATTGTAACATTGCCATTGACAAAACACATAGTTGGATCTGCATTTGCATAAGTATATAGAGCTGAGTACATTCTTGCAGAAACTGGCAGTGAATGATATTCCTCAAAATTTCAGAACAGTGTTTTGCAAGGATATTGCGAACAATCCCTGTTTGGACAGCAAAAATAATGAAGAACATATTCCCTTTGCGGATAAAGTTCTTTGATGTTTCCCAAAATGTGCAGTTGTTCATCAATAATGTTGATTAGATGCCGCTTCATTTGAGGATGTAAAAGGTCCGTATTTGCAGTTTAAAACTCCTGCTACCTCAAATGCAAGTCATCAGAAGGCCACGAGCTCTTTTCTTAGTTCAGGCAAACCACAGAACTATCCAGTTGACGGTGTGTGCAGAAAAAATTGAGACTGCAAAATTCGTCAGGTTAGAAAGCATCTTTCAATCTCTTTTTGACCGCGCATACCGAGATAAAATTTAAGTTTCCTGTATTATCTAGATTTTCTGTGAAAAAGATGGAAAAAAACAGAAATGGAAATTAGGACGCCTCGCGGTTGGGATAGTGATTTCTATGGCAGATGTTTGCTGCGGGAAGTATCCGTTCAGGATTGGAATAACCTCTCAGAAAGGGAAACGGGACAAAAAAACGGGGAGTGTACATATTCACAAGGATTCTTAGACGCCACTTAAATTTTGGGTCAATCTTGTATGAGGCTTACAGCGTTTGTTTCTATGCATTTGCCAGTTAGTTGGAGATACTGCTCAAGCTTTGAGGACATTTGGTCATTAGTTACAGTAATCAATGAAGTGTACCACTAACTCATGTCTTGATTACAGGTGATATGATCACTTCTAAAGGTTGACGGAAAACAGTTCCAGTAGGACATATAACACCGATTTTATGTGTTCAGTTGTTCTCTTGTTTTGGTCAAGATGACTAGTATGCTGTTGTTAAATGAGAGGACTGAAGTATCTATGGTCAACAGCAAGCTCGCCACACCATGTGCTCGACGGTTCGATCTCGGTCGCGCGCTTGCCGATTGCGGCATGCTCGGCAGGAAGGGAGGAGACACCGGAGGCAAGAGACAGGCCAGGCGTGCGATTAGGGTGGCTGGTGGGTGAGAACGGGTAGAAAGGGGTTTTGGGAAAGCTCAGCGCACCAATCGGTGGCGGCGTTCAGGCTATATTTATAGTCAAGTGTACAATGTTACAAAGGGAGGAAATCACACATAATCAGGAGATATCCAAACATACAACAAACGCACACGTTAACACCCCCCCCCCCCCCCCCCCCCCCCCCCACCCCCGCGCAGTCGTATCGTGAGGTTCTTGAACGGTGAGACTGGACCGAAACTCTTGAAATAACTGGATCGGCAAGCCTTTCGTCATGATATCCGCAAATTGATGACTTGAGGGGACGTGGAGCACACGAATAGCACCAATAGACACCTTCTCTCGTACGAAGTGAATGTCGATCTCGATGTGTTTCGTGCGCCGATGATGAACCAGATTGGTGCTCATGTAAACCGTGCTGACGTTGTCACAATAGACGACTGTCGCATTGCGGAGAGGAAAGTGAAGCTCTTGTAACAGTTGGCGCACCCAGCAACATTCAGCTACCACATGGGCCACGGAACGGTACTCGGCTTCGGCACTGGAGCGAGACACTGTCGTCTGCCGCTTGGAGGACCAGGAGATGAGATTGTCCCCGAGGTAGACGCAATAGCCAGACGTAGATCGACGAGAGTCCGGGCAACCAGCCCAATCCGCATCTGATAAGCAACCAAGTCCAGAGATCATGAAGAGGATAACTGCAGACCAAAATTGATTGTGCCCTTGATGTACCGAAGAATTCGCTTGATCATGTTGAGATGAGGCTCACGAGGATCGTGCATGAAGAGGCAAACTTGTTAAACTGCATATGCAATGTCCGGGCGTGTGAGCGTCAAATATTGAAGAGCACCAGCAAGGCTTCGATATTCCGTGGCATCAGCAACGGGAGAACCATCTGAGGCAGACAATTTGGCCTTGGTGTCGACAGGCGTGGCCGTAGGATGACACTCGACCATACCTGCGCGTTGGAGAATGTTGACAGCATACTGCCGTTGGGAGAGGAAGAGGCCAGAGGCGTTGCGACGAACGTCAATGCCGAGGAAGAAGTGAAGATCGCCAAGATCGGTCATGGCGAACTCATCCCGTAGCCGTCCAATGATGTCCTGAAGAAGGGCTGAAGAGGAAGATGTGAGAATGATGTCATCCACGTAAAGGAGAATATAGGCCAGCTCAGAATCCTTCTGAAGAATGAACAGCGATGTGTCAGAGACGAACGGGACAAACCCCAGTGTACGAATATGAGTAGCAAACCGGTGATACCACGCCTAGGGCACCTGCTTCAAGCCGTAGAGAGACTTCCGCAGACGACATACATGATCTGGATGAGCTGGGTCGGAGAAGCCTGAGGGTTGCTGACAGTAAACCGTTTCATCAAGATTGCCATGGAGAAACGCGTTCTTAACATCCAGTTGATTGATGGGCCAAGAACGAGATACTGCAAGGCTGAGCACAGTACGGATTGTAGCTGGCTTCACCACAGGACTGAAGGTTTCATGAAAATCTATACCCGGTCGTTGAGAGTAACCACAGACTACTTGTACCTAGCGAGAGAACCATCAGAGTGATGTTTGTGCTTGAAGATCCATTTTCCGGAGACGACGTTGGCACCGGGAGGGCGAGGCACGAGTTCCCAGGTATTGTTGGAAACAAGGGCGTCGAACTCCTCACGCATGGCGCGGTGCCAGTGTGGATCCGCAAGAGCAGTGCGGTATGTGGAGGGCACCGGAGAGATGGAGTCATCGGCAGCAAGGAGATTGAGCCTGTCCTGTGGCTTGACGATGCCGTCCCGAGCCCGCGTCAACATGTGGTGCGGGCCTGGTGCCGGACAAGGAGCAGGTGGCGTCGGGGGAGCTGGAGGAGCGGGCGCGTGTCGAGCCGCGCGCGGAGCTTGAGCGCGGGCACGTCGGGGCGCTGGAGCGTCGGGGACGCCCGCGGCAGGAGCCGATGTCGGGTGAGCGACAGGGGCGTCCGTCACGGGCGCGGTGGAGGCAGCAGACGCGGGCATGACCTGGGCCGGGCCGGACGCAGCACCGGAGGGAGAGGCCACTGTGGCGCGCCCGGCAGGAGGATGTTGTGCTGGTGCGGCAATAGTGGGCGACGCCACTTGTGTGAGCCGGACAGGGGCCGCCGCTACCGGCGGGACAGGCGCATCATCGCCAGAGTCGACCGCGGCAGGCGGCGGAGAGGTCCTGCGGGTACCTGTTGTGGAGGAGATAGGAAAACTGGTCCGAGAGGACCCACTCGTGGGATATAAGAGGAAGTCAAGGGCTGTCGGTGGATTGGAGTGTGGGGTGGAGGAGAACGGAAAAATGGACTCGTCGAAAACAACGTAGCGTGATGTGATGATGCGGCGAGTGGTGGGGTCAAAGCATCGATAGCCCTTGTGTGCCATGGGATAACCAAGGAAAACGCAAGGCACGGAGCGAGGGGAGAGTTTGTGGGGAGTTGTGGCTGCAACGTTGGGATAACAGAGACAGCCAAAGGTGCGAAGGTTGCTAAGATCTGGCGGGTAGCCGAAAAGCTTGGCAAAGGGAGTAGCGAAACCTAGCGGCGCGCTGGGGCAACGGTTTAGGAGATAGGTGGCAGCGGCAAGGGCCTCGGCCCAGAAGCTGGGCGGCATGTGAGCTTGAAAAAGCAAGGTACGTATGACATCGTTAGTAGTGCGGATGGCCCTCTCAGCTTTACCGTTCTGCTGAGACGTGTAGGGGCACGAGAGGCGAAGGAAGATGCCATGCTGCCGCAGGTAGGAGAGGTTGAGCGAGTTATCAAACTCGCGGCCATTGTCCGCCTGAAAAGACCCAACAGGTAGATCAAACTGGTTGCGCACGTATGCATGAAAGGCAACAAGGGTTTCATGAACCTCGGATTTTTGTGCAATAGGAGAAGTCCAAAAGTAGGACGAGAGCCGAGGATGCCGGAGGTGCGCGACTGCCCGGGCATGGGAAAACCCGGCGCACACACCATGGGGAGGGGGCCCCATGGGGTCATGCAGACCCAAGGCCCACTGCCTGGAGAGCGCCCACTCGAGGTGCGGCCGGACTGAGGAGTGGGGCCGCCGAAGCTAGGGTTGTGGCCCTGGCCATGGTTGCCGCCGCCGCGGTTCTTGCCGCGGCCGCGCCCGCCCGTGCCGCCAGCGGGAGCGGGGCCACGGTTGTCGCCGGTTTTGGGCTCGGTGGAGGAGGTCGCCGTGGAGAGCAGCGCTGAAACGGCTTGTTGGCGAGCAGGGTTGGCCTTTTTCATCTCGGCGGTTTGGAGCATGGACCAGGTCGTGGCGAACGACGGCAGCGGGTCGGTGAAGGCGATGATGTCCGCCTGAGTGGAGAAGCGGGGGCTGAGGCCGCGGAGTGCGTTGAGGACGAGGTCCGACTCCTCCACGGCATGACCGACGTCACGAAGTTCGTCGCCCGTTGTCTTGAGTTGCTGGAAGTACTCATCGATGGAGAGATCACCTTGGATCATGGAGTGGAAGCGGGAGCTCAGGTAGACGGCGCGAGTGGACTTGTTGGCTTGGAAGTGGTCGCGGATGCGAGTCCAGAGGTCGCGCGCCGTCTGATCGGGCTCCATGGCCAGATCGTGGATCTCCTCGGAGACGGAGGTGTAGATCCATGTGCGCACGGTGCAGTCCTCTTGCGCCCATGTCGCATCGATGGGGTCGGGCTCAGCCGTGCCGTCGATGTGGTGTGCGACGCTGAACTTGCCACACGCGGCGAGGAGGAAGGTGCTCCATTTGGTGTAGTTGGTGGATTTGGTGGAAAGGATCACCGGGACGTGCGACCGGATGGACGCAATGTTGATCGCCGGCATGGATGGGGCAAGGGTAAGGGAGAGGGGCGGCATGGAGGAGCTGGTGAGGGCGGCGAAGCAGGCGTTAGCCTGGGGGGAATCGGTGCCCATGGCGAGAGGACGCAGGGCAGGTGGGGTTGGCGGCGAGCAAGGGGGCAGCGGAAGGAGAATTAGGTCGAGGATCGAAACCTAATCGTCTGATACCATGAGAACGGGTAGAAAGAGGTTTTAGGGAAAGCTCAGCGCACCAATCGGTGGCGGCGTTCAGGCTATATTTATAGTCAAGTGTACAATGTTACCAAGGGAGGAAATCCCACATAATCAGGAGATATCCAAACATACAACAAACGCACACGTTAACAGTGGGGAAGCTGAAAAGCGACGGGAGGTGGTCCACCTGCTCGGAAGATTAGTTCGACATGGAGAAGACGACCGCAAAGTGCCGGATCGCTTTTGGAATACAAAGGCGGTATCATATAATACGGGACCGATTGCGGAAGGTGCTCAAAGAAACAGAAGCTAACGTAGTTAGCTCCGCAATCTCCTTCGCACAAAAAAAAAAAGTTAACTCCGTAATCTGTTTACGTTACAAATTCCAGAACCAATCAGCACCGTTACAAATTCCACAACAAATTTCCGTATGGGGCCTTCGGCTGCCTTCCGGCCCTTTATTAAGTCAGCGCTCCTGCCTTTCGACTCTGCTTAATTTCTCCTCCCGTCGCCGCCACCAACGCCGCCGCCGCCGCCGCTTTCTCCGGACATTCAGATTGGTTTGTCTCGCCCCGCCTCGCCCTTTTCCCCTCTCCCTCTGTTCGATATCTGAACTCTTTTCTTTCTCTTATTCTACTCTACTAGGGCACTCAATTCGATCCCGCCTATGTTGCAACGATTCCTATGCCTCCTGCCATCCTTACGGTATCCACCTGGCGACAATCCGACGCCGACGACGATGTCGACGTGCACAGAAGATAAGGAGGAAGGAAAGCATGTCTTCCGGATATTTGATTACAGCAAGCACAGGGGCATCGGCGTCCAAGAGTTCATCAGGTCCGGCACCTTCTCCGTTGGTGGCCATAACTGGGCCGTCCGCTTCTACCCTGACGGGTTGGCAGACTCGTGCAAAGACTATGTCTCAGTTTACCTTGAGCTATTGGATAAGGACACCAAGGTGAGAGCATCTTGCGACATAATGCTATTCAACCACACCACCGGCCTGTCGGCATCTGTGAGCAAAACCGAACAAAGGATATTCAACTCCAGTGATCAGAGTAAATTTGCTCCAAAGTCTCCATATTTCATGACCCGTAGTGAGTTTGAGGCGTCCCCATACCTTAAGCATGATCGCCTCACCATCCATTGCTCTGTCACTGTAAGGAAGAAACCGCATGTATCGACAACTAAAACAGTGAACCAAATCGAGGCCCCGCCATCGGACATTGCCGAGCACTTTGGCAGCTTGTTAGGTGCAAAAGAGGGAGCAGATGTCACTTTCAGCGTCGGAGGCGAGAGTTTCACGGCACACAGGATCGTGCTCGCTGCGCGGTCACCTGTTTTCAAGGCAGAGCTCTATGGGCCGATGCGAGAGGCCAGATTGGACCGTATAACCATTGAGGACATGCAGCCTGCTGTCTTTAGGGCGCTGCTGCATTTCATCTATACTGATTCTTTGCCTAAAACCGATGATCACTGTGACATGATCAAGCATTTACTCGTGGCAGCCGACAGGTACGCCATGGACAGACTCAAGTTACTATGTCAAAGCATCCTTTGCAAGAATCTCGATGTGGAGACCGTCTCAAGTACATTGGCTTTAGCTTATCAGCATAACTGCGAAAGGCTTAGGGATATGTGCATTGATTTTATCACAAGTTCTAACGTGATGGATGAGCTGGTGGAAACCGCAGGTTATGAGAACCTCAAGACATCCTGCCCTGCTGCGCTAGCAGATGCATTTGAGAAGACAATGAGCCGCAAAGTGTGAGCTGCTTATTGTCTCGTTTTAGGATGCTTTAGTAACCAAGAAACGATTCATCACTGAGCATATTAGTGCAGTACTTATAGATTGTTCAGTTTGTTGAAAATTATTCTACGCTCAGCTATGTATTCTTGTTAGCCGAATTACGATTGTTGGGTTATAAAGGAACATGCATTAGTGTCTAATAAGCTATTACGTATATCACAAGGACCAATCCCTGGCGAGCAAAATATTTTCATTATGTAACTTCACTGAGGGTAGCAGAAATATATATAAAGGTCGTTTTACTCTATGCACAAAGCTTTCTTCACCATTAAGTTAACAGGTAAGGCAATTCAATGTACATACATTTTCATGCCACTTTTCTCTAACACAATTTTCATGCCATTTTTATTTGTGTATTTGCTAGTTTCCATAAAGCTGAGAGCTAGGGGATCAAATATTGTGACATTGCCATTGACAAAACACATAGTTGGATCTGCATTTGCATAAGTATATAGAGCTGAGTAAATTCTTGCAAAAACTGGCAGTGAATGATATTCCAAAAAATTTCAGAACAGTGATTTTCAAGGACTGATCTTGTTTTAAGGATTTCACAGGGGAGTGTAACTATTCGCAATCTTAGAGCTGATTGAGTTTTCTCGCTCAATGAACTAGGAGCAGGTGAAGCAGCTATTTTCAGCTCCCGCAACTCGCGGGTGCCCTTTCCAAAGTGACTGAACAGTGCTGGAGCCGCAGAGGAAGCACCGGCACCAAACAGGCACTTAGTAGCATATTAGGGGAATTAACATGGGGTTGACGATCACTTTGATTTATTACTGCAAATGCAAACTTCCATAAAGTACTAGGTGAAGTAAGGTGGGAAAAAGGGGAGGGGAACTCCTGTGTCATGAAATTGCAAACAATCCCTGTTTGGACAGCAAAAATAATGAAGAACATATTCCCTTTGCGGATAAAGTTCTTTTGATGTTTCCCAAAATGTGCAGTTGTTCATCAATAATGTTGATTAGATGCCGCTTCATTCCAGGATGGAAAAGCTCTGTGTTTGCAGTTTAAAGCCCCAGGTACCTAAGTCATCAGAAGGCCACGAGCTCTTTCTTTGTTCAGGCAAACCACAGAACTATCCAGTTGGCGGTGTCGGTGGTGCTGAAAATTCCGGGCCTGCAGAGCACTGGGCTAATGGCCGGTATGGTGCCGGATGGGACTGGACCAGAGGAAAAGGCGCAGGAGGCCGAGCCGGTGAAGGTCGGCCCGGTGGCGACTGCAGCGGTGAGCCCAGCTCAACTTGCGGCTATCCCTGAAGCCGTGAGCTCTGAGCTGCGCCGCAGCAAACGCCAGGCCGGCAACTCCGACGAGGTGGTGCAGGACCGGGCTTCCAAGCTGCGCGCTGGCCTGGATGAGGATGTTCACGCTTCAACAGGTGACAATAATTCCTCTTTTACAATTTTCGAATGAGTTTATTAGTTCTAGTTTCAATGGCATAGGAATTAATTTGGGTGTTGATGTAACTAGTGTTAATAGCTCTATCCGTAAGTTGAAAAGTGTAGAGGAATCTAGGATTAATGATGTCCGGTCTCATGATTGGAAAACTGAAATTTTGGATAACGAAGAAAAACATATGGCTGATGAAGCGGAAGTGGACACTTTTATTTTAAATCATTTGTGTGGGAGAAATAATGGAGGAGGTAATGGATGCTTGTGGTGATATTTATGATCATACCACGGCAGCTCCTAAAACCAAAAGAATACCTCCAAGAAAAAGAAAATGCAGGTGCAGGTTAATTCTAAACACCCCAATTGTTCTAAATGAAGGGCGTGTTTTGGAATAGCGACGGGTTTAAAGACCCGAAAAAACATAGATTTATTTCGGACTTAACTAAAGAACATAATTTAAGTTTTATTGCTATTTCAGAGACAGGTAGGAGAAGTTTTACAAATCCTTTCCTTAGGAATCTGTTGTAGTGGTAAAAATTATCTTTGGCATGTGAAAGAACCTAGAGGTCGGTCAGGAGGTATTTTACTCGGTATAGATCTAGATATTTACGACATCGGTGCTATTGACGAAGGAGACTACTATGTGAAATTCCACTTGTGCAACAAAAATGATAGCTTCAAGTGGGCACTTGTAGTAGTATATGGTCCGGCACAACAAGAATTTAAGGAGGTGTTTTTAACGGAACTGGTACATATGTGTAGCCATGAACAACTACCTCTCTTAATGGGGGGTGATTTTAATATATAAGGAGCCCGCAAGAAAAAACAATAGTAACTTTGATCATCGTTGGCCTTTTTTATTTAACGCCATAATTGATGGTCTAAATTTACGTGAACTGGAGATGTCGGGTAGGCGTTACACTTGGGCAAATTCCTTACAAACACCAACTTATGAGAAACTAGATAGAATTTTAATGGCAACGGAATGGGAACAAAAATATCCGCTATCGACTGTTATTGCCCTCACTCGTGATATCTCTGACCATACTCCCTTACTTCTCAATACTGGCGACTCATCTTCGAGCTATAACCAACACCAATTCTAAGTTTGAGTTGGGGTGGTTGCTCCGTGATGGCTTCATGGAGATGGTAAGGATATATGGCAAAATGAGACAACTGGCTCGACCCCAATGGAAGTGTGGCAGAACAAAATTAGAAAAGTTCGCCAGTACTTGAGGGGCTGGGCCAAAAAATACTAGTGGTGCATACACAATAACAAAAAGGGCCTGTAGGGGCGGCCCAAAATGGCCTGTAGCGGCGGTTTATGTGGACCGCCGCTGTACAAGTGTCGCTACAGACATCGGTCTGTAGCGGCGGCTTCAAAAAGCCGCCCCTACTGAGGGCTCTGTAGGGGCGGACCACAATGTCATCCGCCCCTACAGACACATTCTGTAGGGGCGGACCACAATGTCATCCGCCCCTACAGACACCATCTGTAGGGGCGGACCACAATGTCATCCGCCCCTACAGACTCCCTCTGTAGGGGCGGACTACAATGTCATCCGCCCCTACTGCTTCCGACAAAAAAAAAAAAAAATAAGCATTTTCTATTTCCAAAGTTCACCACTGCATACAACTTAAATCACCAGAATATATACATGAACAGAATGAAACCAACTCATACCATCAAATCACCTCATTAACTTCATAATGTCACCAAATCACCTCATTTCAATCCAACATCACAAATACATCACAAGTTTACAAATTATGGCATTGTTTCAGCTAAGGTCTATATCGTAGTCATCATCGTCTTCCGTCTCAGGCTGGTATGGGCGTTTCGCACCACCCCACTCACAAAGTCTCCTATGGTTCTTCCCTAATAAGCCCTCATGATCGAAGAACTTACCTCTTGGATGGATCACCTCATTCAACACAAACCGACACATGCAGGCCACGATGGAGTACAAATTCTTATCGCTCATATGAATATCAGGCTTGTGTGTCCCCGCCTTTATTTCTTCTAGTTTCTTGTTATCCGCAAGCCACTTCTTTTCTAGCCTCTTTTCTTTCTGCAAGGACAAATGGAAGAGTGTATTAACGAAAGTATGATTGAAGCAATTCCAAAGAATAAATCGGTATAAACAAAGACCAACATACCTCTTCATTGCTCTCGTATTCGATTCTGCCCAAGTGTTCGGAGCTAGACCTTGCAAAGGAGCACGTATAGTAGCCGCAATGGACACTACCAAACTCTTGTTTCATACACTTTAAAATAGAGTAAACAAGATACAAGTTAGATCGACATATCATCGATGTTAAGATAGAATCAAGGCAAGAGTGTTACCGGAAATTTATGCCGAAAGAACATATGCTTTTTTCGTTTTGGTTGTGTATCCCCCTGCTTTGACATAGTGCTCATAAGCGCTGGTCAATTGACAAAAAACGCATTGTTAGGTAAAGTTAATAGTCAACAAATTGTAAATGTTACGATTAACATCGTACCAATCTAAGACGGTGATAAAATCAGCATAGTACTTCTTTTCCATGTCAGCACTGTCGAGCACACAAAGGTACCCATTCGTCGGGAAAAGAACAATACAGATCCAGTGGTTGCTACAGAAACGATCATGTTTGTTAGTATTTCACGTATCTTGACCATTTAGCAGGAGACAAAGGCAGTGGTCGAAGTGGTTGAACTTACTTGAAGTTGTAAGGAGCAAAAATGAACTTCCTGTCCTGCCACTTTAGGAAGCAATTACATATGTAAGTCGCAACTTGACCCTTGCTGCTATTGTCATTTGCTTTTTGATTGCAGCTAGCTCTTGTTTACTCTTACCCATGAACTCTGGGCTACTTTCATTTATTTCAGGGTTTATTGCGCCTTGACGAATCATGTGCGGGTTGAGGTACCCTACCTTCCAACGTTTATCGCGTCGGGATATTCCTTACGTTGGGACACCGCGCCCATCCTACAGAGAAAAGCAATTGTGGTCGTTTAGTACTATGACAAAATGTTCATGTGTGTTTCAATATACGAAGGGGAGGAAGCACTTACATGCACCATATGGTTATCCACGTGATGTCCATCCTACCAAGGCGAAACATATTGTGAACATCATCGAAGTCCAATATCAGATAGTTGTGTTCCGGATCGTCGACAGTGTTGAACACCTCCGGAAGAATCCGGCAAGTGATCATGCTGACTCCTTCTTTCGACGCCGCCATGTACCAGTCATGAAACTTTTGCATCTCCCATGGCAACTGGGAAAGGCTTGACGCTGGTAGCAAGGGCTTTCCCAACGTGAATGTAGGGTAGTCCTCTTCGTGAACATCGTCGTCGTAGTTTATCAGCACATTGTGGGGATCTGCCTCAGCAGCCGCCTTCTTTCCTTTGTTGTCCAATTTCTCATGCCCCCCACTCCATTCCTCTTTAACATAGCCACGAATTCATTGACATCTGTAGTAGACTTAGGCGAAGGGGGAGGTAAGTCCTCAACCACAGCCGGAGAAGGCTTAGGCGGATGGGGAGCTACGACCTCAACCACAGCTGGCGAAGGCTTAGGCGGATGGGGAGCTACGACCTCAACCACAATTGGCGAAGTATCAGGCAGATGCGTAGGAGAAGTGTGGACCTTTGGACCTTCAACTGCTTCACCCCCTCTGTCGGATCGACGCTGAGTGTTGTCCGAAGCCGCACCCGACATAGGAGATGGTTGTCCAGATATGTTCCCATCCCCCGCCAGCTGCTGGCTCCCATGAAATGATCCGTGACCAGACAAGGGGGGTGGTGAAGCCCGTGGCGTCAAGTTGAGCAAGACAACATCCCGCCGTTTCCACATTATGAATGAGTGAAGGCTGTCCTGGAGAGTTTCTATTCCCTGCCTCAAGATTCGGGATATCGATCTCGTGGTCCTCGTATCCGTGCACTATCTCTGACACAGAGACCTTTATGTAGTCAGGGGGAACTTCGTTGTTATGACAATCCCGTCCCGAAGTGCCATGCCTGTTGCAACCTTCAAGGTCTTCCCCTTGTATCCAAATGGCACATGTAGCTCGCAAGGAGTTTGCTCAGTGATTGCTTCAAAGACTTCCCCTCGTTGCCGGTTTTGCAACGATGGCGTGGGAGAAGGAGTCCCCCGAGCCAAAGCATCCATAGAGGCTTGCAGGTCGGGGACTATTCGGTTGTAGGTGGCTCAAATCTATGCCGGTAGCATGCTCTTGAGCGAACATCATAAACTGACGCCTCCATTCTTCTTTGGCTTGCTCTTCTACATGCTGCTTGTGCAACGTATGCTTCTTGTACATGCTGCACGAGGAGGATGAGGAATCCGAGAAACCGTCTTTGAAAGTGGCCGATGACGAGAGGGCTCGGATCCGCCCGCCGTGTTCCTTCTTCCCACCGGTCTCCACGATAGCCTTCGTGAGCTGGTCGTTGTGATACAGGGGCTTAAAAAGACCAAGCTCCGTCTGCTTCTTGATTGGACCCTGCAAGGCCTGTACCACTTCACCAGCCTCGGGATTCTTCAGTACAATTCCCCTGACTCGGTGATATCTGAGCGAGCATATACCCAGTATTTGGCCCGCGGCTGGATGCCTGGCATTATCTCAGGTTTACCGGCGTTGCGATTATCCTCTTCCATCTTTTCCCACTTCGGAATCTTAATTTTATAACCACCTGGCCCCAGGCGGGGCTTGTACTTGTTCTTCTTGTTGAGAGCAATCATCTTCTCACTGAGTGCCTTAGCTTCTTCGCTTGTCTTCTGTTCAACAAAAGTGTTCCAATCTTCATGAGTGATGTGTCCATCGGTCAGGTCAGGGGTCCGGTTCTTTTTCACATACTCGCAGTTCAGCTTGCACTTGTAATCACGCCACGCGTGGTTTAGAGTGTTAAGTGTTGCCTTTTTAGCTCTTTCCATATCTTGTGGACGGAAACGGATCTTTGCCTTCACTGCAGACCACATTTCCTCTTTGCGCTCCCTTGGCACTTTCCGCCAATTTTCCCAGATTATTCTGCACGTCTCCCGAGCCACAACCCCGCAACGGTTGCGCCATTTAGCGTGCACACCTTTGGGTTCAATCGGTTCTGAGTCTACTGGGTCGAGAGCAATCACGTCATAGATGCCCTCTGCCTTATGGGGTCCCCGCTTGCGCTTCTCCTTCACCTCCTCTGGCTCTTGTTGGATCATGCGCTCATAGGCGACATCGGCTGCCGCCTCAGCTGCAGCCTCAGCTGCACGTTGACGACGAGCACTTCGCCGCGGAGCCTATGACATAGGGAATAGAGAATGAGTTGAGGCGCTTTTAGGAGACAATTGTCAACAAATATGCAAGTATACCTCATCTTCATTCTCAACTTCAGGCACGTAATCAGGGTCGGGCTCCCTGATCGTCGTTCCCGGGGTGGTCGAGGAGATGGATCCTCAGGTTCCTCGTATTCAGTGCTTCCTTCATCTCCGTCACTTTCTTCGTTATTTGGGGGTGTGTACTGGATCGGCTCATTGAGTTGCTGAGATGCGCTTATCGAGGATTCCGGGTTTTGGGGCTCAACCTGCCGGAACCCCGGTATCGGCACTTCCTCCTTCTCCATGAGGCTTAATCAAGTTACTGTTATGTTTCGAACACTTTTGTTAATCAGATAGCATAGGATAATTAAATATAATTCTGAAAAATGTAGATTGGCAGCATTGGACAGTAGCAGAAGCAGTACAAAGAAAAATGTAATTGGAAATAGTTCAGCAATGAATCTCTGTAAATGAAAATAAGCTACTACTCTGAAAAATGTATATTGGCTTCATTTATTTTTATGCTACTACAGAATAAAAAGCACGCACCAGCACCGGTAATGGAATAAGCTATTGCAGACAATGGAATAGCATAGAAATCGAACAGCTACAATTCAGCTGCGATGAATACAAGAGGTTTATGCTCGATGTTTGGTTCTGCGATGAAGCTGCAGATTTTCCGTATACCCTTCTTTTTATTTATACTCCTAGATACCAGGAACAAGAAAAGATACTAATGACCCACTAACTGAAACTCCTGAAACTTGACACTGAACCTACACGCACACAGGCTTACAGGCAACAAATAAAATGCTGAGCTGGGAAGGAATGGCTAAACTGATGAGTAGCAATACAGACCAGCACCAGGTGGGTCAAAAAGCCATTACTTCACATTGAAACTGATGGCATAAATATTATTCTACATATATGCCATTACTATCGATGCAAAACACAAAAAGGCAAGATAATAACCTCTGACATGCTTAGGGTTATAGAAATTCTAGTTAACTATGTAACACATGCATATGATTCAGTTGATAATGTTTCCAGGTGCTGGAGGTGACATCCAGTTTGTTCAGAAACATGAATCCAGAATCAACCTATCTCAAAGTTCTCAACTGTAATCGTCACAAGGTACACCCACTGAATTCAAAAAGAGACATTTGAATGAGAGCTTCACAAGGGAGACTGAAACGATAGCTCCAGTATAATATGCCATTATAATGTCAACTGTCAACAGAAGGGAGATAAACTCTACACAATACAGAGCAATGGGTTGATTCACAATATTCAGAAACACCGAAACTGAGTCAACGGAAGTAGAAACTCATGAACTATTGTTTCAAATCTGAAAAAAAGAGAGTGAGTGTTTTGCTTGGGTCAATACTGAGCAGCCCTTTCTGCGTCGGCTTTGCCTTTTTCATCTCAACACTGAAACAGAACAAGCAACCCCGATGCAGCAGAGAAGAATAAACAGAGCAACAACAGTGCCCGACGTGGGAATAAATAAATTCAGAGCTGCAACAGAGATGAAAACAGCCAACGGTGGTGACTGGTGAGTTTCAGAGTGCAGAGTCCACGCATTTTGTTGCGAAATGAACAGGATAAATGTAGCAAAGTATTTTGTGATATGAATTGTGAACTTTACCATCCTGTAAGTGGACTTGTTGTTCTCTATTGCATCAGATTCAGACCGGCAAGGAATTATTGGTTTGCTACAATATACAATCTAGATATTTTGCCAGCTTAGTGAGGACTGATGCAAGACTACTGGTCTTGATCGCCAACAAACTCTGAAGATACACAAATATACAGCACATTTATGTGGCAATGTTCTAAAACATAATGGTTGCCTTCCTTGATAACATCAAAAATAAATAAAAGTGAACCCTTAACATTACTACCCACTACAGTGAAATGTTCATCTACATTAAAGAACCTGAAATCGAGTACTAGTACAGTGAAATGTTCATCTACATCAAAGTACCACAACGTAGCTAAAAATGACCCGTGGATGTGCTATAATAGAAGTGTTCAGTGATAATTTCTGAAGGAGAACTAATCCAGGCGCTCGACTGTTCTTTCCCCAAGGAAACGACAGGACCAAAGCTTCAGAAGAATTCGTGGCAGCATTCTCTCAAGCAGGTTCAGATCAGAACCCGGTTGAACTGCTACTAGCAGCCACCAAAAACTTAAGCTCTGCTATTGGCAAACAAACCACGAGTTCAAGACAAAGCATTGGCAAACAAAAAGTCACACATATTGACATCACGCCGACCAGGAAGAACGCGGGGGGAGAGAGGGGGGGGGGGGGGGCGGACGGGCGGACCTGGTCGGGTAGAAGGAGGGCGGAGCGGCGCGATGTCGTCGAAGAGGAGGAGCTCGGCGGCGCGGTTGTCGGGGCGGAGAGCGGCGCGCGGTCGTCGGGGAGGGAGGAGCTCGGCGCGCGATCCTCAGGTCGTCGGGGAGGGAGGAAGAAGAACAGCGGCGGTCGTCGGGGAGAGAGAGCGGCGCGGCGGCGGTCGGGGCAGGGAGGGGGAGCGGCGCGGCGGCGGTGGGGAGGGAGGAGGAGCGGCGCGGCGGCGGCGGGGGGGGGGAGGGAGGAGGAGCGGCGGCGCAGTCCTCAGGGCATCGGCGCAATGTCGTCGGGGAGGGGGGAGGAGCGGCGCGGCAGCGGTCGTCGGGAGGGAGGAGGAGCGGCGCGGCGGGAAAATCCGGCAGCCTGACGGCTGGAATCGGGAAATGGCCACCGGGGTTTAGGGTTGAAGACGACGCCGCGCCTATTTAAAAGAATACCACTAGCGGCGGTTCCTTATGACGTCAGCACAACCGCCGGTACAGATTTCAACAGTAGCGGCGGCCGGTGACATCAGCAGAGCCGCCGCTACAGTTTCATACAGTTTCATGCACAGTTCGTTTTAGACATATATTAATTGATAGATGGAAGATTAATATGCATGACATATAAATATGTAATAAATATACGTAACATATATTACTTGATAGATGGATTCAGATTAGGTACATGATAACATAAATAGAGTTACATATAACATAGTACAATATTAGCCATTGACAAGTTTTCCCTCGCAATCGTTGCGCAAGTACGGCATTTCTGCTGAATAGATGAGGCTTGTTTCTATGAGCTTCATATGTTCTGGATGTATGAAGAGTGGAACCTCATCGTACTGATTGTATTCGTCTTCATCCTCCACGTTCTCCACTCCGACGATTCTATGTTTACCGGGAATAACAATGTGCTTCAATTCATTCTTTGGGTCGGCTACATAGAACACCTGTTCAACGGTCTCAGCGAGTATCCAAGGCTCATCTTTGTGACCTACATTATTGAGATTGACGATTTTGAACCCATATCTGTCCACCTCCACGCCTCTTGGATGCTTCACCCATTTACAGCGAAATATAGGCATCTGCACATTTTCTCCATAGTCTAGTTCCCATATTTCCTCAATGTACCCATAGTACGAGGTCATCTCGCCCTCTGCATCATAGGCTTGTGCTCTCACACCACTATTTTGAGACGTGCTTTTCCTGTCTTTTTGTTCCGTATAAAAGGTGAAACCATTGATCTCGTATGCCTGAAAGGTTACCACAGTTCTCCTCGGACGACTAGCTAACCTTCTCAACATTTTCTCATCTACGGAATCACCACTGGGTAGGTCTGCGTTCATGAACCATGAGGTGAAGCAACTCTTGTGCTCCTTGATGATCCAATCATCCGAGCGGTCCGGGTTGTTCCGGCGAAGCTCTTCCAGGTGTTTCTCAAAGTATGGCCCTACGATCTGCAGTTGTTGCAAGACACTGTAGTGTGCTTTGTCCACTTGTTGGTAATCACGGTCTACGAATGATTTCTTCCTTTGGTACCTTTCCCAGATAGTCTCCCCTCATGACGTGACACAGGAATACCAATCGCTCTACCATCTTTGATGTAATCTGCGCAGCACTCGAGGATCTCCTCAGTAGTGTAGCCCTCCATCATGGAACCCTCTGGATGCACACGAGTCCGTACATAGCGCTTCAGAACGTACATGAACCTCTCGAACGGAAACATGTGATGCAGGTAGACAGGACCCAACGCCGATATCTGATCCACAATGTGAATCATGAAGTGTTCCATCGTATCAAAAAATGATGGAGGGAAGCACATCTCAAGTATGCACATTGTTTCTTTTATGTGCAACCGTAGGTCATTCAAATCATCTAGACTGATCACCTTCTTCGAGACTGCATTGAAGAAGTAGCACAAGCGAGTTACGCCCAGTTTTACCCACTCTGATTTGATACCTCTAATGGCGATAGCGAGAAAGACCGAAAGCATTGTGTGGCAGTCGTGAGTGTTGTAGCCACTTATCTTCAACTCTTCCATGTTCACGAGATTCTTGACATTCGATGAGAAACCAGTTGGTACTTTAATCCCGTGTAGGCACTTGCAGAATGATGTTTTCTCCTCGCGTGTAAGGGTGTAGCCTGCAGGGGGGAGATAATACTTTCCATTTGGCCTCTCTTGAGGATGGAGCTCTGGCCTTATTCCCAACTTTTCAAGATCTCTACGTGCTTTGAGTCCATCCTTCGTCTTGCCAGGTAGGTCCAATAAAAGACCGACAGTGTTATCAAAGACACCCATCCCAATATGCATCCAGTCAAAGGCGTGTGGCACTTCCCATTCTTCCAGTAATCCAGGTATCTGTAGAAAATGGACAGCTTTTTAAATGGTGTTAGGGGTTTTGACTTAGGAACTCCTTTCAAAGGCTTCCCCAAAACAACTCTGATGTTCTTGACCATGTCAAACACAACCCTGGCGGTACAGCGTCGGGGAGGTAAGCCTTCCTCAACGGTGCCATCAAACTGTCTCGCCATCGCACGATACATGTTTTTCTTGGTAAGAATCGACGATGTCGCATGTACACTAGCTTCTTAGACGAAGGAAGGTACACATGGGAAGTATCATCAACGCACACAAAGCATGCTGCCTTCCCTTTGACCTGTCCTGATAGCTTCCTTAATGCAGGGGAATCGCTTATGGTGACGAAAATGATGGCATGCAGCGTGAAGTACTCCCTTCGAAACTCATCCCACATACGGACCCCCTCTAACCATAGTTTTTGCATGTCTTCCATCAATGGTTCCAGAACACATCTATATCGTTACCAGTTTCCTTAGGTCCAGATATAAGGATGGTCAACAATAGGTACTTACGCTTGTGGCACAACCAGGGGGGGATGTTGTACATTGATAGGATCACTGGCCAAGTGCTGTGCGGGTTCCTCATTTGACCGAAAGGATTCATCCCGTCTGTACTCATTGCGAACCGTATATTCCTTGCCTCTTCAGAGAACGATCGATGGTGACGTCGTCGAAGTTTTTCCACTGTGTTGCGTCGGAGGGATGCCGGAGCTTATCATCCCTCTTTCGCGTATGCCATGTCATCAGTGCAGCATCTCGGGGTTTGCGAACAAGCGCCTCAGGCGATCAACCACAGGTAGGTACCACATAACAAGAGCAGGAATCTTTGTATCATTGTTATCATCGACGGCATCAACCACAGGTCTACTCTTCTTCCTCTTCCGACCTGTCTTCTTATTCTTCCTGTTGGCACCGATGGTGGTGTCTGCATCGTAGTCATCGTTCCTCCTCTTGTAACGACTGCGTTTACACCTTGGGCATCTCACGGCGTTCTCGTACTCTTTTCGATACAAGATGCAATGGTTTGGACATGCATGAATTTTTTGCACGCCCAACGAAAGTGGGGATAATAGCTTCTTCGCAAGGTAGGTGGACTTGGGCAACAAGTTAGGCTTCGGCAGGGCATCGGAAAATAGTTGCAACAAATCTGTGAAAGAAGACATCTGACCACCCGTTAATGGCCTTCAATTTCATCAGCTCAAGGACCATACGCAATACAGTAAACTCTTTATCACATCCTTTGGATTCCTCGTACAGCAGGTCCTTCGATGCCTTCTCTACTGTATCCATGTTGTCAAGCCCTTTCGCTGTACCGACATTTTGGAACACTTGCGGTTCAACATGGCGCAACATTTCCTCAACATCAAACTCAGGTTCGACATCCATGGTCGTGTGTCAGGAAACTCGGATGCCGCTCCTAATCCATCAACCTCAACCTCAACCGCATCCTCAGCTTCAACTTCGTTTGCGGCACCGGTCTCGATGTTGTTCTCACCGTGTTTTGTCCACCTCGTGTACCCCTCAACAAAACCTCTTTTCACCAAGTGTGATTTGATCACGGTCATATCATCCCATAGCTTCTGATTCTTACAGTCAACGCATGGACAATATATATCTGTTGTCCCTTCACGCTTAGCATGTTCTGCGGCCCATTCGGCAAACTTATTGAGTTCTCCCAGAAACAATCCGGAGGCGTGGCCTTGGCGTGTCATACATCCAAGATCTATCCATCTCATATACCTTACACCAAAACAAACAATGAATTAATTATTTAACTTAAAATAAAAAATAAGCATATCTCTATGTCCCTCCCATATTCCCCTCCCACTCTCTCTCTAAGAGCCACCTACTTCAAAATTAGATCTACATGAAAGAAGCTAGATATCCATGAAATTTTGCTTGGTAATACAAATACATGATATAGGATCCCATATGCTTCCATCCAAACCAAATCAAACACTCCGAATCAAGAGAATTTTGACAAATTTGTATGAACAACAACCAACTTCAAATCCAAATTGAGCTCGAATCAACATGAGAACAAGAAAAAACCTTTGGAGTAACTTTGCCTTACCCTCACGAACAAACTCCTCCAAAAAAAACGAACTCAAAACCTTCTCCCCTCGTTTTTGGAATTTTGGCGAATTTTTCGGGCCGCCACCGGTTGCAGGGGAAAGTGAGCGGCCCGAGGGTCTTTATATATGTCGGGACACTCTGTAGGGCGGACCACCTTACGGACCGTCGCTACAAACACTCTGTAGGGGCGGACCACCTTACGGACCGTCGCTACAAACACTCTGTAGGGGCGGACTACAACATCGTCCGCCTCTACAGCCCGTGCCCTCTGTAGGGGCGGTTCACAATGTGAGCCGCCCCTACAGACCCTCTGTAGCGACGGACCTTAATGTGGTCCGCCGCTACAGATGCCCAGTAGCGACGGACCATGTCTTGTTGCCCCCGGACGGACCTGTAGAGGCGGATTTCTTTTATGGCCGCCGCTATTCTCTTTTAGGATGCGTCGCTACAGACCCTTTTTGTTATTGTGATACAAAAAGAAAAAAAGCGTATTCTGGACAAGCTTGATAGCCTAGACAAGAAAGCAGAGAATACACTCCTGACGCAACAGGAGATAGACCTGAAGTATTGTCTTAAAAATAGATTAGCAGAAATGCTTCGGGAAGAGGAAATCAAGTGGTACCAGAGAGCGAAAGTGAAAGAGCTGCTGGAGGGCGATTCGAATACAAAATATTTCCAACTTGTAGCAAATGGGAAACACAGGAAAACTAGAATTTTTTCAGTTGCAGGACGAGGATCATGTGATTAGTGGCGATGAAAATTTGAAAAAATACATCACGAGATACTATAAAGGTCTCTTTGGTCCACCGGAGAATAATAATTTAATCTTGATGAGACTCGAAGAGATGACATTCCTCAGGTTACTGCACTTGAAAATGAGATTCTAGTTTCTGAGTTTACTGAAAATGAAGTAAGAGAGGCTATTTTTCAAATGGAACATAACAAGGCTCCAGGTCCTGATGGTTTCCCTGCGGAATTCTATCAGGCCTTCTGGGACACCATCAAAGGTGATTTATTGGCCTTGTTTTCGGATTTTCATAAAGGAAATTTGCCTCTGTATAGTCTTAATTTTGGAACAATCATTTTGCTACCCAAATGCAGGGAAGCAATTAAAATTCAGCAATATAGGCCTATCTGTTTGTTGAATGTAAGTTTCAAAATATTCACAAAAGTTGCTACAAATAGAATAACGTCGGTAGCTCAGAAAGTAATTAGCCCTACACAAACAGCTTTCTTACCAGGAAGAAACATTATGGAAGGAGTGGTTGTGTTACACGAAACAATTCATGAGCTGCATCGGAAGAAACAAAACGGGGTCATTTTCAAAATAGATTTCGAAAAGGCGTATGACAAAGTAAAATGGAGTTTTGTCCAGCAAACTCTGAGAATGAAAGGATTCTCACAAGAGTGGTGCAAATGGATTGAAAACTTCATTCAGGGAGGTCATGTAGGCATTAAAATAAATGACCAAGTTGGACAAAATTTTCAGACATGGAAAGGCTTAAGACAAGGGGATCCGCTATCACCTATTCTTTTTAATATTGTTGTCGACATGTTAGCTATCCTAATAAATAGAGCTAAGGATGAGGGTCAGATAACCGGGGTCATTCCGCACTTGGTAGATGGAGGTCTCTCTATCTTACAATATGCGGATGATACGATTCTTTTTATGGATCACGACATTGGAAAAGCAACAAATATGAAATTGCTTCTATGTGCGTTCGAACAGTTGTCGGGCCTTAAGATAAATTTTCACAAGAGCGAAATATTCTGTTTTGGGGAGGCTAAACAAATGGAACAACAATATGCAGAATTGTTTGGATGCAAATCAGGGAATTACCCTTTCAGGTACCTTGGCATTCCAATGCATTTTAGAAAATTAAGTAATGCAGACTGGCGGATTATTGAAGTGAAATTTGAGAAAAAGTTGAGTAGTTGGAAAGGGAAACATATGTCTGTGGGGGGACGTTTGGTTCTAATTAATTCGGTTCTCACAAGTTTGGCAATGTTTATGTTATCTTTTTTCGAAGTCCCAAAAGGGGTACTAGAAAAATTAGATTACTACAGGTCTCGTTTCTTTTGGCAATCCGATGAACACAAAAAGAAATATCGTTTAGCCAAATGGAATATTCTTTGCCAACCAAAGGAGATTGGAGGTTTAGGGATTAAAAATCTTGATGTACAGAACCAATGTTTGCTTAGCAAATGGTTGTTTAAGCTAATAAACGAAGATGGTATATGGCAGACTATTCTTAGGAATAAGTATTTGAAGAACCAAACAATTTCCCAGTTGAAAAAAAGGCTGGTGATTCGCATTTTTGGGCCGGTCTTATGAAGGTTAAATCAAAATTTCTAAACTTGGGATCCTTTCAGTTGAATGACGGGAACCAAATAAGGTTCTGGCAGGACAAGTGGTTAGGAAATTTCACACTTAGTGAACAATACCCGGCACTGTTTAATATTGTACGTAAGAAACATGCAACGGTAGCTTCAGTTTTTGATAGAGTTCCTCTTAATGTGTCTTTTAGAAGAACGTTGACAGGAAACACACTTGCGCTTTGGCATAACCTTGTTGCTAGGATAAGTAGTGTACGATTGAACAACAGTAGTGATTCTTTTAGATGGAGTCTTAACCATTCTGGAATCTTTACTGTTGCCTCAATGTACCATGTTCTTATAAGCAATGGTAATGTTCAGTTTGACAAAACCTATGGAAGCTCAGGATGCCGTTAAAAATTAAGATTTTCATGTGGTATTTAAAAAAGGGGGTCGTGCTCACTAAGGACAATTTAGCCCGCAGGAATTGGAATGGGAGTAGGCGATGCTGTTTTTGTTCTTGTGATGAAACGATTCAACATCTCTTTTTTGATTGTCATTTCGCAAAATTCCTATGGAGAGCCGTACAGTTTGCTTTCAATTTACAACCACCTAGAAGTATACTCATTTATTTGGTAACTGGCTACAGGGGATTGGTATAAAATTGAAAAGGCAACTGTTAGTTGGAGCTTCTGCTTTATGTTGGGCTATATGGCTTAGTAGGAATGATGTGGTGTTTGACAAATCTCCAATAAAAACTTATATGCAGGTACTGTACCGGGGCACTCATTGGCTCAGGTTTTGGGCGCAGCTGCAACGGCGTAATGAAGACAAGGAGACGATGAAGAATGCATGCCTAGCTCTGGAGGTGTTGGTTATGCAGATCTTCGCCAATCATGGATGGAGGTTTACCAATAGAATTGGTCATTAATAAATTTCTTCATCAAACTGTTTTGGTATTGTCGTCTAGTTTGCTTTCCTTGATTCGTGTAAGTGCAGACGGAAGTGCTGCCATTTGTGTAATGAACGGCTGTAACCTCTTTTGAGGCCAAAGTCGGGTACTTTCCATTATCTAAAAAATCCAGTTGGCGGTGTGGTGTGTGCAGAAAAAAATTGAGACTGCAAAATTCGTCAGGTTAGAAAGCATCTTTCGATATCTTCCTGGCCGTGCAAATTAGGACGCCTCGCGGTTGGGATAGTGATTTCTATGGCAGACGTTTGCTGCGGGAAGTATCCGTTCCGGATTGGAATAACCTCTCAGAAAGGGAAACGGGACAAAAAAACGGCGCTGTCTTCTTGTTCCCCTCCAAGTTGGATACGGCACTGACGCAATATCAAAGAGGAACGAGTCGACTCGCTACCAATCCTGAAGCGCGCCTTTTGACGTCTTCGTTGTCACCATCGGATCAACTATTCTAGGACACACCCGGCGGTCCTCGTCTCCGACGTCTCGCCACATGCCGACGCCGACGACGGTGTCAACGTGCACTCCGGAGACGGATCACGGCAAGCATGTGTTTGAGATCTCCGGGTTCAGCGAATTCACGGACGACGTGTACACCGGGGAGTTCATCAGGTCCGGTAGCTTCTCCGTGGGTGGCTTCGACTGGGCCATCCGCTTCTACCCAGCTGGGTTATCGGCAGACTCCTACGAGCGCGCAAACATCTATGTTTGCCTAGAGCTCTTAAGCAACAACGTCGAGGTGCGGGCTTCCTGCGAACTGAGTCTGGTCGACCAGACCACCGGGTCACCAACTTTGCTGGAGAAGATAGGCCTAATGGTGTTTAAATCATGTGATGCTGATGGTAAGCTTCCTCGGCCCTTGGCATACTTGTCCCAGGGACGGTTTGTGTTTGAGAGATCCGCGTACCTTCTTGACGATCACCTCACCATCGTATGCTCTGTCACCGTCAAGAAACCACGGGTGTCAACAACAAAATTCTTGAACCAAGTCGAGGCGCCGCCATCCAACATCACCGAGCAGCTCGGCAGGTTGTTGGATTCAGAGGAGGGTGCGGACGTCACATTCAGCGTTGGAGGAGACACTTTCAAAGCGCACAAGGTCGTGCTCGCGATGCGGTCACCTGTTTTCAAGGCGGAGCTCTACGGGCCAATGACGGAAGCGAGGGAACAGCATGTCACCATCGAAGACGTCCAGCCGGCGGTGTTCAGATCCCTGCTCCATTTCATCTACACTGATTCTTTGCCCGATATGGATCATCTTGGACGTGAGGCCAGGAGTGAAATAATTTGGCATTTACTTGTGGCTGCCGATATATATGCTGTGGACAGGCTCAAGTCCGTATGTGAAAGCTTACTTTGCAAGAATCTCGATGTGGAAACTGTGTCAACTACGTTGGCCTTATCTCATCAGCACAACTGTGACAAGCTTAAGGAATTTTGCCTTCAATTCACCTCCAGTCCCAACGTGATGGATGCAGTCGTGGCAACCAAAGGTTACAAGCATCTTAAGGCAACTTGCCCAACAGAGCTGACCGATATATTTGAAAAGACAGTCAAGCTCTAAAAAGCTTACAAAGCTCATCTCAAGCTGTCAAAGAAAAAAAGAGTATATCCCCAAATTATACAAATATATTGTAAGAGAATTTGGTTTTAGTATTTATCGTCAACAGCATTACAACAAGAGTCACTTTGTCAAAGGACCAATATGCATTGCACTCTTTTACACAAAGACATCTTGGTTTCTTAAGTACCTTCTAGCGAATGTAGCTGCTTGTTCTTCTGTAGTTTTCATGTGCCTGAAGTCTTACATTGCCTGTTATTCCTGTGAATGATTATATTACTTTTGTTAAAGAAATATGTTGTTCCACAATAATGAACACGTAGAATATTTTTGGCGGCGTTTTTGTCAGCATTATCTTGGACCATGAAATTTATAGACATAGTACTGAATTGATAGTCATCAACCTTTCAGCGTCAAGACAAAACATGGGTCAAAGTACAATTTGATTACGAAATTACATGAAGGGGAAAAAGGTGGCAAGGAAAACTCCTATGTCACTAATAATGATGACACGCCTGTTTTATCCGCTTTCAAGGATGTAACATCCCAAATTTTAAATCAAAGTTTAAATGGAAAAAAAATCGCTCCGATTTTAAATTTTGTTTATTTCTTTCCTTCTCATCAAGATTTTTTTTTAAAACTAGTAAAAGTAATTCAAACATAGCTAGAACGGAAATTTCGGAATATAAAAGTTATGCTCAAGTGTTTGCTTACATTTAAAATCCACTAAAAATTTGAGCTTTTTGAATTTACAACAAATTAAATTTTATTTGTTGAACCCTAGCAAATTCATCTTGAATTTAAAATTTTGAGTTTAATCTTGCATCAAATACTCACCATATGCATTTTTGAATTTAATAGTTTTATTTGGAGTGTTTTGTTGAAGGCAATTCCTTTTTAAATTTTGAAGCCTATTCAAATGTGAAGTCCATTTGATTTTGGCCAAATCCAAAAACCCAGAAATGTTTAAAACATTTCCTTTCTATCAGGCCGAATCCTTTTCCTTTCTTAGCCGGCCCAGCCCATCTTTTCCTTTTCCTTCTCCCTTTTCTCCCGCCACGGGCCGCTTCTCCCTTTCTTCCTCTCCGGCCCAGCGCGGCCCGTCGCAGCCCGGCCCATCTCGCCGTCTTCTTCCTCCAGCTCGGACAGACACGTCGCCGCGAGCTCGTCAGCCGCCGCCGCCGACGTGCCCTCTCCCCTTTCCACCTCAGCTCCCCGGTCCCTTTCCCCGGCGCTGTAGCCATGTCCCTCGGACGTCAGCAATCTACAGTGTGTTGTACGGGGCGGCGCCGCACTTCTTGACCGAGGAGATAAGGTCGCCGCCGCAATCGACGACCTCGCCGTGGATAAGAAGCTACGCCACCGTCTTTGACTGGATAAGCTTCGCGGCGAAGGCTTCATCCCCCTCCGCCTATAAAAGGCTCGAAGCCCCTCCTCCGCCGCGACTCTCTCTCTTTTCCCCAAACCCTAACTCTCTCTCACCTCCAACTCCGGTCGCCGACGATCTCCGCCGTCCGGCCGCCCCCGACCTTGCTGAGCATCAGGTGAGCACCCCCGAGGCCTCCTCTCCCTTTCCCCATTCTCCTTTCCTCTTCCCCCCTCTCGCGCGAGCACCCGCGCCGTGCACCGCCGCCCGCCGCCACGCGACCACGTCGCCGGCAGCCCTCCCGTCCGCGTCCGGCCGAACCAAGTCGCGCTTTGACTTCGCCGCACTCACGCGCACGCGCATAGCAGCACAAACTCGCGCAACCGCGCGCGTGCGCATCTTTCCCTCGCGCGCCGCCGTCGCGCTCCCCTCCGGCGACGCCGCGGCGCCACATCCGCTCTTGCCGTCGACGACGTGCTCGTGCCTATGCTCCGCCGTCGTGCGCTGATCCTCGGCACCATGTCCTCGTCGACCTTCCGCCAGCCTTCCCGCCGGCAGTGAGCTTTCCGGCGAGCTCCGGCCAAGGCGCCGCCGCTTGGTCCACCGTGGACCGGTGGACCACGGTCCCCCAGCCGGTCCACGACCCCCGTGAACCCAGTCCACACCTTTTTCATTAGGAAAATAATTCCAAAATCCCAGAAAATCCCGGCTCCTGTACATTTTGCAGATAAGCCCCTCTAGTTTATTCTATTTCTGCTTAGATCCCTACCTTTTTACAGAAAAGCCCCTATACTTTTCTGTAATTACCTTTCAGCCCTACCTTTTTACATCAAGGTCCCTAAACTTTTCCATAATTACATATAGGTCCCTGGGACTCTTCTGTTTTTACAAATAAGTCCCTAGAAACTTTTCTATACCCGCAAACAAGCCCCTAGAATCTTTAAACGCCTATATCTTTTCCACCCAAGCTCCGTTTTGGGCGATTCTCGCGCTCACGCGTTCATAGCAACGCGTAGTACCTTTTGGTACCGCTTTTAGAGCTCCACAGCAGATCTACAAATCATTCATACCCTAAAGTTTCCCTCTCGCCCGATAGATCCTATTTCGACAAATCATTCTTCTCTGATCTCGCATAGCGCAACTGTTCTTCCACCTGTTAGTGTTGAACTTAACCCCTCTTGTTGAACCATTCCACCTCTTCTCGTCGTACCGTCCCACCTCAAGCATAGTAACCTCTTCTCATCTCGACCTAGCTTTAACCCTAACCTAGTTCAATCAAACCTAGCATCCTTTTTATCGCCACATCTCCTATTGCTAACCTCAGCAAACCACATTCTTACCAATGTTGCCATCGCCATCTATCTAGTTTATTGAATTATCAATCTCTTTTATTTGACGTATTATATTGGAATTCTTATTGATATTTCATTTACTGTTATTGAGGTTTATTCCCTGGTCATTATTTATTGCCTTCTTCGTGCATGTCATGACTGGATCATGTATTTAATCTTGCACCCTCATGCATTAGATCATATGCAAATCTTTTAAATAAACAACCCTTTTGTTTCAGTAAGCTCATCAGCATCATAAAACAAAGTTTATTTATTAAATAATTCCTGCCTGCTGCATGTTGCATACAGCATTGCATGCATGAGCTGCACAAGTACATTAAGGCCTGCATGCAATCATGATAGATTTCAATGAATAACTCTAGTTATGCTAATAAACCCATCAATGCTTGCAAATAAAATATAATCTTTAAACCATAGGTTGTGTAACCCTTAATGCATGCATGCATGCCTAGATTTATATACATGCCTGCATTTGCACACCTCTCCTCAAAACACCCACGTTCTTTAATAGAAATAACTTAGATTTCGTATAATAGATATGCACGCAATCACCATCAATAAAGCATATGCATCTCATCATCCCCACCATAAGGTTGCACCTTTGCTTCTTTTAAGAGAAATTAGATAATTAATAGTTTGTCTAGGTGAATATGGTCCTTAGAAAGCCATGAATATAACTTATAGTAAATAATCTTTCATAAATAATATGCATTGCATAAACATAGCCATTTCTCTTGGAGTTTTATCGATTCTTATTGGAATTAATTGGATTTTTTTTGAATCTTTTCGATCTTTATTTCTTTTGCGATAGTTATTTATACGTAATGTTTCTATGCGTTAGCTCACGCGAGATTCGATGAAGAGTCAGAAGAATTCAAGGAAGATCTAGAAGATCCAAGCTTCGAGGATGAGTTGAAGAATCCAAGTCTAAGGACAAGTCAGAAGATACAAAGCTTCGAGAAAGAATTTGAAGACATCAACTTCGACAGAAAAGCTTGAAGATCCAGAATTGAAAGATTAGGATAGCGTCTTTCAGGCAAGCTCTACTTCTCCTTGATCATGATTGAACCTACTGTTTTCGCAATGCACCTATATGGCCTGTTCTCGTACTATGCATTACTTGTTATTTTACTGATTGTGTAGTTATGGTCCTACTTGCTATTTGATATTGATGTCTGTTACTTAGGCATTGATATCTAAACCCTTGTTTACCATTGTTTACCTGTCACCTTGATAACCCTAGGATAGTTCCATCATTTCTATGATGGCACGTTCACCTTGCTTCTAGAACTGCTTAGGACCCCGCAATGTTTCTACATTGCCACACCGTACTCATATATTATGCTTTATAAATGTGTTAAATGAGTTTGGTGGTGTGCGTAATATTGGGGTTGGGAGTAGCACAACTGTGTTAGGTGATGATGATGGTGACGGTGATGGGATGGGTTGGATTGCGGGCAAGGCCATTAGTAAGTGAATGATGATGTGATGGATTGTGTGATAGTCCCCTAGTGTGGGAGACATGGTGCTTGCCCGGCCACATAAGGACCGGTTCATTCAACCTTTAACAAGATGATTCTCGTACAACCACGGAACCTGTATGGGAAGGACTCACCCTACCTTCTTGGTGCCTACCACTTTGATCCACCTGGAGGGCAGTAGTGCAAGCGAGCAACCAGGAGCAGACTCCGGAGTTTGTATTGCTTAGGAGTCCGGTTTGTGATCCCCACATCAAATGTGAGGAGGATCTGCATGATTGACTCTTATAGTCTCATGAATGAGCCCCTGGGCATGGTTCGTGGGTGGCATTGTGTGTGGTACTCGGAGAAGATGGAATGAGCGTTATGTTACTCTCCGTACAAGAGTGCATAGCCCGTGGGAAAAGATGTACAACCTCTGCAGAGTGTAAAATTCATCCGGATGGACGTTGTCACGGCATATGACGCATCTTTGTTGAGTTCGATATGATTAGCCACCTCTGATCCCTTGAAGTGTGAGTGTGCAGTAGTCTGCTCGTGTTTTGGAAGTGATGGCAAGTGTGCCGGGTCAGTATGGCCATTGAGGTCAGAAGGCCCAACTAAAACTTGGGAACTGGCGGGAATGCTTCATACTCCCCCAGGGCCAACCAACTAAAATATTGATAGTTACTTCTCTGTTTTATCTAAGAATTCCTTCACATGCTTTAGTGAACCTTGCATAAAAGTTGCTTGCTGCAAATGAACCATACAGCCTATTCTTTGCTAAGACCAAAAATGCATGTATATATATACCCTTGTGTAGTGTAGGGCTTGCTGAGTACCTTATGTACTCACGCGTTTGCAATTGTTGGTTTAGTAGGGAAGACTTCGTAGATGACGACGACGATTGGGTTTTCGGTTCTGCTTCTCAAGTTTGCTTGTGGCGTTGGGCCATGGTTTCCGCTGTCTGCTTCACCTCTAGTGGGTCGGATGTACTTGGATAGTTTGAATCCTTGTCATAGCGCCACTAAAGGTCTTATATCAGGTATCCTACTTATTTATCTATTCGAAGTATGCTTTTGATTATCATATCTGTGTTCTTGTGCGTATCAGCTACTGATCCAGGGACTGATACAGGATGCACAGTAAATTCCAGAAATGGGGTCTGACAGATTGGTATCAGAGCATTACTTGACCGTAGAACGAAAACCTAGAAATTGTTACGTTCGAAAAAGACTATTTTCAAAACTAGTTACAAAAATCTTCCATAGTATCTCTCCCCTATCTTTTAAAATCTCTTGTTCTTCTCCCGACCAACCGCAGAAGTCTCCTCAACACAACATGTCGGCACAGGAAATTTCAACCTGAGGAACAAACAGGATTACGTGACTATAGAAGTGGAGGAGAGATCACACCAAGTTTACTGCAAACCAGATATGGATCCTATACAAAAGGGAAATGTCAATGCTACTAGGGACACCAAAAAAAAACTTGCTTCCGGTGTCACAACTCCGGACATAAGTCGTTGACTGCCCCTTCTATGAACCTATCAATGAAGCAAAGAGCTGTAGAGACCAACATGAAGAATGAAGTATCTCAAGCCTCTGCATCATCTACAAAGAATCAATTCGCAGTAAAGGAAAAGCATCAAGAGCAAGAAGTTTGGAATAACAAGGATGACACATCACTGATGTCACATTCTATCATCGCAAGTGTACTTGAAAGGTTGGACGATTTGGAAGGAGTACGGATGGATCCAGAAAACGATAAAAGTTACAAGATCCAGCCATGAGAAACAAAAGGACAAAAGTGGAAATCCCCCAGAAGCAAGAATGTAAATTTGAGATCTCAACCCTAGTCGAACGCAATGACCATGGTTACATATGCATGGATAACCTTAAGCATCAAGTCAACGAAGCACCTCCAAATGCAGTAACGTGAGCAATGGTTTTCCTTTACCCGACTGAGTCGTATGACCCTCTCGATTCTTTTGGTCAACGGACTATTAGTCGAGCTCTGAGAACAATCAAAGATCGATAGTCGACATACCCGTAAGCCTTAAAGCTTCGTCATCAGTACGCTCACACATGAGACCACAACAAATAAATCACGTTGTTTGTGTGACTCGATGATTTTGTTGATTTTGCTTCTTTATTCTTCTATGATTGTGTGCTTTTAATCGAACTAAATAGAATAATAACAATAACAACAGTAAAATAACTGGAATAGCAGCTTAACAACAGCTTAAAACCAAAATCCTTTTCCCTAACCGCTGCCTAAATCCCTGCGGGTGAAATCAGGATGCCGCCAAAGAAGTCCGCCCGAGTTCAGACTCGTCGACAGCGCACCGCAAAAGCAACAGAAGATCATGACCCTGCGCGACGAACTATAAGGGTTGGAACCAACAAAAGGAAGAAGCCAGTCACTCAACAACGACATAAAGCAAGTGACAGAGGGCCCTTCGCAGCCCATAGCAAGGAAACTGAGGAATGTCACAATGCAGAAGAAGAAAACAACCAAGAGACAGAAGGCAACTGCAACCAAGGTAGTAATGAGATTCCTGAAGTACCACCGGTCAACCTTGCAGAAGTAATGGCTATGCAAACGCAACTGTTGCAAGTTCTTTCACAAGAACAACAGAACGAACATGGAATCAGCTCTAAGATAGTAGAATTTATGAAACTCAGGCCACCTGTCTACGACAACACCGATGATGACCCATTAGCAGCTGACGACTGGCTCAGAAACATCGATAAGAAGCTCAAAGTTATCAATGCTAATGATCAAGAAAAGGTGATATTGGCAACACATCATCTAACAGGAGCAGCCGCAGAATGGTGGGACAATCTCTGTGAAGCAACAACAGAACCAGACACAATCAGCTGGGAAGAATTTCAACATGCATTCCGTGACTATCATATCCCTGAAGGAATTATGGAAATGAAAGCTGATGAATTTCGTTCGCTGAAACAAGGAGCTATGACAGTGCAGGAGTATACTCGCAAGTTCATGAAGCTTTCTCGCTATGCTCCAGAAGAAGTATCGACTGATAAGAAAAAGCAAGATCGCTTTCGGAAAGGACTTAACCATAGACTAAATGTTCAGCTGGTCACCCATGTCTATCCAGATTTCAATACACTGATGAACCGGACCATCTTACTTGAAGATGCTTGGTCAAAATGGGAAAAAGACGAAGAACAAGGTATCGTTGTGGAAGAAGAACAAAATATCGTTATGGATGAAGAGCAGAATGTCAATGTGCACAAGGATAAACGGAAAGAAGCATCTAAAAGACCGAACGGAAATCAACGCAGGAAGCTAAAATATCAGAAAATAAAACAGATGAAGCTCTTCGGATCCTCTTCTAACTGTAAAAATCTGGCTACTATTCATCAGAGTGACAGAAAACAGCAAGAAGGATATGTTGGTAAGGCCCCACGAGGACATCGGAAATGTTACCTGTGCAAGCAAAAAGGACACTACATAGCAGACTGTCCTCAAGCTGACCAATACAACGACGACAATCATGCCAATCCAATCGGGACTTCACGCGTCAATGATATTTAAAGATGATCACGAGATATCATAAACCTCTATCTGGAAGGAGTAAGCAACTGGGCTAGTAGTATAATCTGTACTTGTCGCTTTGTACTCGGAAAATCATGGATGCCTGTGGTGAACCACTATGTAAACAAGTTTATGAAATGAGATATGATGAGATGATGTTTAATATCCATTCAATGATCGTGATAAATGCCTGGTTTGCAAAAGAAACCCGGAAACCCTTCTCTTTTGGATACAAAGATGTTAAGATGGAATTCGCTAAGATAAATCATTTTAAGTGGGGTAGTCCACCCCCTATCTTGGAATCTCCTACCTGATGGATCGGAAGTGCCGCCAAGTTCTATAAGTGAGAACACGATAGGATTGGACAATCGAAAATATGATATAGATGGTTTTGTTCATCCCTATTTTCCTAAAGAGAATCATGACTCATAAAAGAACAGACTTCAAGCTACGCCAATGGAGAAGATTATACCTCCAAAGCTGGATAGGAGTCTTAGAACACCGACCCTTGAGGATAATTTGGAAATAAAGGCATTTGGAAAGGCCGCCCATGGAATAATGAGAAAAGTCTAAATCCTTTGGATAAGAAAAGCATAGCACAATGTAATGCTATCTTTGGTACCCGAGTTAAATCCTTTTAAGTGGGGTAGGACCCCATACAATCCTGAAGAAAAGACCCCCGCTACGTCGAACTGCAGTACAGAAGATCACAGTGCTAGAAAGAATCCTCTATCAAAGCTCGTAGCATCGAGAAGCCCCGACAAAATTTCGGATGTTACCACCATCAAGCAAGAAGACGCAAGCCAAGCTCTGCACCATCCGGAAGATCGTTCGAATCTCGAGGACGAGATTCCTTTTAAGTGGGGTAGATCTGTAACATCCCAAATTTTAAATCAAAGTTTAAATGGAATAAAAATCGCTCCGATTTTAAATTTTGTTTATTTCTTTCCTTCTCATCAAGATTTTTTTTTAAAACTAGTAAAAGTAATTCAAACATAGCTAGAACGGAAATTTCGGAATATAAAAGTTATGCTCAAGTGTTTGCTTACATTTAAAATCCACTAAAATTTGAGCTTTTTGAATTTACAACAAATTAAATTTTATTTGTTGAACCCTAGCAAATTCATCTTGAATTTAAAATTTTGAGTTTAATCTTGCATCAAATACTCACCATATGCATTTTTGAATTTAATAGTTTTATTTGGAGTGTTTTGTTGAAGGCAATTCCTTTTTAAATTTTGAAGCCTATTCAAATGTGAAGTCCATTTGATTTTGGCCAAATCCAAAAACCCAGAAATGTTTTAAAACATTTCCTTTCTATCAGGCCGAATCCTTTTCCTTTCTTAGCCGGCCCAGCCCATCTTTTCCTTTTCCTTCTCCCTTTTCTCCCGCCACGGGCCGCTTCTCCCTTTCTTCCTCTCCGGCCCAGCGCGGCCCGTCGCAGCCCGGCCCATCTCGCCGTCTTCTTCCTCCAGCTCGGACAGACACGTCGCCGCGAGCTCGTCAGCCGCCGCCGCCGACGTGCCCTCTCCCCTTTCCACCTCAGCTCCCCGGTCCCTTTCCCCGGCGCTGTAGCCATGTCCCTCGAACGTCAGCAATCTACAGTGTGTTGTACGGGGCGGCGCCGCACTTCTTGACCGAGGAGATAAGGTCGCCGCCGCAATCGACGACCTCGCCGTGGATAAGAAGCTACGCCACCGTCTTTGACCGGATAAGCTTCGCGGCGAAGGCTTCATCCCCCTCCGCCTATAAAAGGTCCCTCTCCGCCGCGACTCTCTCTCTTTTCCCCAAACCCTAACTCTCTCTCACCTCCAACTCCGGTCGCCGACGATCTCCGCCGTCGGCCGCCCCCGACCTTGCTGAGCATCAGGTGAGCACCCCCGAGGCCTCCTCTCCCTTTCCCCATTCTCCTTTCCTCTTCCCCCCTCTCGCGCGAGCACCCGCGCCGTGCACCGCCGCCCGCCGCCACGCGACCACGTCGCCGGCAGCCCTCCCGTCCGCGTCCGGCCGAACCAAGTCGCGCTTTGACTTCGCCGCACTCACGCGCACGCGCATAGCAGCACAAACTCGCGCAACCGCGCGCGTGCGCATCTTTCCCTCGCGCGCCGCCGTCGCGCTCCCCTCCGGCGACGCCGCGGCGCCACATCCGCTCTTGCCGTCGACGACGTGCTCGTGCCTATGCTCCGCCGTCGTGCGCTGATCCTCGGCACCATGTCCTCGTCGACCTTCCGCCAGCCTTCCCACCGGCAGTGAGCTTTCCGGCGAGCTCCGGCCAAGGCGCCGCCGCTTGGTCCACCGTGGACCGGTGGACCACGGTCCCCCAGCCGGTCCACGACCCCCGTGAACCCAGTCCACACCTTTTTCATTAGGAAAATAATTCCAAAATCCCAGAAAATCCCGGCTCCTGTACATTTTGCAGATAAGCCCCTCTAGTTTATTCTATTTCTGCTTAGATCCCTACCTTTTTACAGAAAAGCCCCTATACTTTTCTGTAATTACCTTTCAGCCCCTACCTTTTTACATCAAGGTCCCTAAACTTTTCCATAATTACATATAGGTCCCTGGGACTCTTCTGTTTTTACAAATAAGTCCCTAGAAACTTTTCTATACCCGCAAACAAGCCCCTAGAATCTTTAAACGCCTATATCTTTTCCACCCAAGCTCCGTTTTGGGCGATTCTCGCGCTCACGCGTTCATAGCAACGCGTAGTACCTTTTGGTACCGCTTTTAGAGCTCCACAGCAGATCTACAAATCATTCATACCCTAAAGTTTCCCTCTCGCCCGATAGATCCTATTTCGACAAATCATTCTTCTCTGATCTCGCATAGCGCAACTGTTCTTCCACCTGTTAGTGTTGAACCTAACCCCTCTTGTTGAACCATTCCACCTCTTCTCGTCGTACCGTCCCACCTCAAGCATAGTAACCTCTTCTCATCTCGACCTAGCTTTAACCCTAACCTAGTTCAATCAAACCTAGCATCCTTTTTATCGCCACATCTCCTATTGCTAACCTCAGCAAACCACATTCTTACCAATGTTGCCATCGCCATCTATCTAGTTTATTGAATTATCAATCTCTTTTATTTGACGTATTATATTGGAATTCTTATTGATATTTCATTTACTGTTATTGAGGTTTATTCCCTGGTCATTATTTATTGCCTTCTTCGTGCATGTCATGACTGGATCATGTATTTAATCTTGCACCCTCATGCATTAGATCATATGCAAATCTTTTAAATAAACAACCCTTTTGTTTCAGTAAGCTCATCAGCATCATAAAACAAAGTTTATTTATTAAATAATTCCTGCCTGCTGCATGTTGCATACAGCATTGCATGCATGAGCTGCACAAGTACATTAAGGCCTGCATGCAATCATGATAGATTTCAATGAATAACTCTAGTTATGCTAATAAACCCATCAATGCTTGCAAATAAAATATAATCTTTAAACCATAGGTTGTGTAACCCTTAATGCATGCATGCATGCCTAGATTTATATACATGCCTGCATTTGCACACCTCTCCTCAAAACACCCACGTTCTTTAATAGAAATAACTTAGATTTCGTATAATAGATATGCACGCAATCACCATCAATAAAGCATATGCATCTCATCATCCCCACCATAAGGTCACCTTTGCTTCTTTTAAGAGAAATTAGATAATTAATAGTTTGTCTAGGTGAATATGGTCCTTAGAAAGCCATGAATATAACTTATAGTAAATAATCTTTCATAAATAATATGCATTGCATAAACATAGCCATTTCTCTTGGAGTTTTATCGATTCTTATTGGAATTAATTGGATTTTTTTTTGAATCTTTTCGATCTTTATTTCTTTTGCGATAGTTATTTATACGTAATGTTTCTATGCGTTAGCTCACGCGAGATTCGATGAAGAGTCAGAAGAATTCAAGGAAGATCTAGAAGATCCAAGCTTCGAGGATGAGTTGAAGAATCCAAGTCTAAGGACAAGTCAGAAGATACAAAGCTTCGAGAAAGAATTTGAAGACATCAACTTCGACAGAAAAGCTTGAAGATCCAGAATTGAAAGATTAGGATAGCGTCTTTCAGGCAAGCTCTACTTCTCCTTGATCATGATTGAACCTACTGTTTTCGCAATGCACCTATATGGCCTGTTCTCGTACTATGCATTACTTGTTATTTTACTGATTGTGTAGTTATGGTCCTACTTGCTATTTGATATTGATGTCTGTTACTCAGGCATTGATATCTAAACCCTTGTTTACCATTGTTTACCTGTCACCTTGATAACCCTAGGATAGTTCCATCATTTCTATGATGGCACGTTCACCTTGCTTCTAGAACTGCTTAGGACCCCGCAATGTTTCTACATTGCCACACCGTACTCATATATATGCTTTATAAATGTGTTAAAGGAGTTTGGTGGTGTGCGTAATATTGGGGTTGGGAGTAGCACAACTGTGTTAGGTGATGATGATGGTGACGGTGATGGAATGGGTTGGATTGCGGGCAAGGCCATTAGTAAGTGAATGATGATGTGATGGATTGTGTGATAGTCCCCTAGTGTGGGAGACATGGTGCTTGCCCGGCCACATAAGGACCGGTTCATTCAACCTTTAACAAGATGATTCTCGTACAACCACGGAACCTGTATGGGAAGGACTCACCCTACCTTCTTGGTGCCTACCACTTTGATCCACCTGGAGGGCAGTAGTGCAAGCGAGCAACCAGGAGCAGACTCCGGAGTTGGTATTGCTTAGGAGTCCGGTTTGTGATCCCCACATCAAATGTGAGGAGGATCTGCATGATTGACTCTTATAGTCTCATGAATGAGCCCCTGGGCATGGTTCGTGGGTGGCGTTGTGTGTGGTACTCGGAGAAGATGGAATGAGCGTTATGTTACTCTCCGTACAAGAGTGCATAGCCCGTGGGAAAAGATGTACAACCTCTGCAGAGTGTAAAATTCATCCGGATGGACGTTGTCACGGCATATGACGCATCTTTGTTGAGTTCGATATGATTAGCCACCTCTGATCCCTTGAAGTGTGAGTGAGCAGTAGTCTGCTCGTGTTTTGGAAGTGATGGCAAGTGTGCCGGGTCAGTATGACCATTGAGGTCAGAAGGCCCAACTAAAACTTGGGAACTGGCGGGAATGCTTCATACTCCCCCAGGGCCAACCAACTAAAATATTGACAGTTACTTCTCTATTTTATCTAAGAATTCCTTCACATGCTTTAGTGAACCTTGCATAAAATCTGCTTGCTGCAAATGAACCATACAGCCTATTCTTTGCTAAGACCAAAAATGCATGTATATATATACCCTTGTGTAGTGTAGGGCTTGCTGAGTACCTTATGTACTCACGCGTTTGCAATTGTTGGTTTAGTAGGGAAGACTTCGTAGATGACGACGACGATTGGGTTTTCGGTTCTGCTTCTCAAGTTTGCTTGTGGCGTTGGGCCATGGTTTCCGCTGTCTGCTTCACCTCTAGTGGGTCGGATGTACTTGGATAGTTTGAATCCTTGTCATACCGCCACTAAAGGTCTTATATCAGGTATCCTACTTATTTATCTATTCGAAGTATGCTTTTGATTATCATATCTGTGTTCTTGTGCGTATCAGCTACTGATCCAGGGACTGATATAGGATGCACAGTAAATTCCAGAAATGGGGTCTGACAATTTACCTCCAGTCCCAACGTGATAGATGCTGTCGTGGCAACCAAAGGTTACAAGCATCTCAAGGCAACTTGCCCAACAGTGCTGACCGATATATTTAAAAAGACAGTCAAGCTCTGAAAAGCTTACAAAGCTCATCTCAAGCTGTCAAAAAAAAAAAGAGTATATCCCCAAATTATACAAATATATTGTAAGAGAATTTGGTTTTAGTATTTATCGTCAACAGCATTACAACAAGAGTCACTTTGTCAAAGGACCAATATGCATTGCACTCTTTTACACAAAGACATTTTGGTTTCTTAAGTATCTTCTAGCGAATGTAGCTGCTTGTTCTTCTGTAGTTTTCATGTGCCTGAAGTCTTACATTGCCTGTTATTCCTGTGAATGATTATATTACTTTTGTTAAAGAAATATGTTGTTCCACAATAATGAACACGTAGAATATTTTTGGCGGCGTTATTGTCAGCATTATCTTGGACCATGAAATTTATAGACATAGTACTGAATTGATAGTCATCAACCTTTCAGCGTCAAGACAAAACATGGGTCAAAGTACAATTTGATTACGAAATTACATGAAGGGGAAAAAGGTGGCAAGGAAAACTCCTATGTCACTAATAATGATGACACGCCTGTTTTATCCGCTTTCAAGGACGGCAAAAATAATGAAGAACATATTCCCTTTTCAGATAAAGTTCATTCAAAGCTTGCTTAATTTCCCCGAAGTAGCTATACCAGTAACCTTGTGCACAAGACATGATACAAGGCTTGTTCAGTTCATGCAAGAATGTTTCGTCGTCCGATGTGGGTGCAGCGAAAGCATCGCGTAGAACGCGGGGAGGTGATTTACCTTCGCACAGTCGGACGTCGTTCTTGTGTGTGATTGAAAACCGTGCAGCGAAAGCGTCGCGCATGTGCGCGAGGAGATGTTGAATCTCCGCACAACCTTGCCTACCGGATTTTGGATGTAAGTGATGAAGTATTGTTTAAGCGGCGACAACATTCCTACAGGGAGGTGATTTCTTTGGAGGATGAAGATACAGCTGTAACAATATTATTGTGTTGACACCGTAGGACTTTGGAAGTGTTGAGTTAGATGATAGAGTATCTGTTGTCTTTAGGTGTTTTAGGCTGATTTATATCGGCTCACCTAGGTGTTTGTATGTAAAGGCTAAATGTACTTCGTTGTGCAGAGGCCGGGACATTATTTCACCTTGAAATAAAAGTTTCCTTTATCTAAAAAAGCTATACCAGTAACATTTGAGGATTGAGCAATTGGCAGTTTGTGCCGAAATACCCACTTGTTCATAACCTATGTTGATCAGGTGCTGCTTAATCCCAGGATGCAAAAGCTCGCAGTTTCAGATAAAAATTCCTGCTACCTCAACTGCATGTCATCAGAAAGGCACGAGCTCTATCTTTAGTTCAGAGTTCAGACAACCTATATATGAAACCAGAGCTATCCAGTTGACGTCTGCAGAAAAAGTTTCAGATGGGGAATGCTTAAGATTAGCATATTTCAATGTTTTCTTGGCCAGGGACTCCGAGATAGTTTTGGGTTCCCATCGTTGTTTTGTTCTTCGTGACAAACGAAACAAAAAGGAAAAAGAACCTCAGGAAGTATCCTTTACCGTCTATGAAACTTAGCAAAAGCAGGAAACCCGAACTCCAAGTGAGATACGGCCACCTACGCAATATAAAAGAAAGAGGAACGACTTCCCTCAAAAAGAAAAGACAAGATAGATGAACGACTCCTTAGGTCTCAGGCCTTCTTCGTTTTCAATCCTCAACTATTCTAGGGCACACGGTTGCTGCCAGCCTGCCACTGTAGCGCCGATTATCCTCTCCACTCTGGCCGTCCACTTATCCGACGTCTCGCCGAATGCCGACGCCGACGACAGTTTCAACGTACACTCTGGAGACGGATTGTAGCAAGCATGTCTTTGAGATCTTCAGGTACAGCGAATTGAAGAACCACATGGGCAGGGAAGAGTTCCTCCGGTCCGGCAGCTTCTCCGTCGGCGGCGTTGACTGGGCCCTCCGATTTTGCCCGGACCCGTTTGGCGTCTATGTTCGCCTAGAGCTCTTGAGCCACGGCGTCGAGGTGTGGGCTTCCAGTGACCTGAGTATGGTCGACCAGACAACCGGATTGCCGTCTTCGGTTTACAAGATGGAAGAAATGATGTTTAGCAAGTTGAGTATTGATGGATGTCTTGGACAACCGATCTTCATGTTCCGTAGACTGAGTGAATTTGAGAAGTCAGCGTGCCTTCGGGACGATCACCTCACCATCGTTTGCTCTATCACCGTCAAGAAACATCGGGTATCCACAACACAATTCTTGAACCAAGTCGAGGCGCCGCCCTCCAACATTACGGAGCAGCTTCGCAACATGTTGGATTCGGAGTACGGCGCAGATGTAACGTTCAGTGTTGGTGGGGAGACTTTCAAAGCGCACAAGGCCGTGCTCGCGATGCGGTCACCGGTTTTCAAGGCGGAGCTCTACGGGCCAATGACAGAGGCGAGGGAACAACATGTCACCATCGAAGACATGCAGCCGGCGGTGTTTAAAGCCCTTCTTCATTTCATCTATACTGATTCTTTGCCTGATATGGATCATCTTGGAGGTGGCGCTAATAGTAACGACATTATTTGGCATTTACTTGTGGCTGCCGATATATATGCTGTCGAGCGGCTCAAGTCGGTATGTGAAAGCATCCTTTGCAAGAATCTCGATGTGGAAAGTGTGTCGACTACATTGGCTTTAGCTCGTCAGCATAACTGTGACAAGCTTAAGGAATTTTGCCTTCAATTTACCTCCAGTCCAAATGTGATGGACGCAGTCGTCGCAACCAAAGGTTACAAGAATCTTAAGGCAGCTTGCCCAATTGAGCTGAGTGATATATTTGAGAAGACAGTCAGGCTCTGAAAAGCTTACAAATGCTCAGCTGAATATGTCAACCACCAGAGGTTCGTCGCAAATTATACAAATATATTGTAAGATTCTCGTACAGCAGCTCGTCATACCTTTAAAATATATTGATTAGCATAACAGAGTAAGATTAATCCAAGAACGATTAGGTAACATAGGGAGTCAGGGTTCAGTTCTTAGGATATAGTAAGAGTCTACCATTGTTCTGCAAGAAGAAATTCAAAGCATGCTCACTAAATTAGTGGTACTCTCAGTTTGTATGGATATGATTTAGATTATGATTACCGTGGAGTCAGTTTACACACCATGTTTCTCCACTCCTCATTCTCAAGAAGACAAGCATCTACCCAAAATATTATAGAGATGTATCTCTGACTCCCTGTGGTCCAAATAAGACCAAGCTTAGCCACATGGTTTCTGGCGTCATTATAGAGCTGACTCGTTTTCGTTTACCGCACCGTTGTATTACAGACTGCAACACCAGCTGTTGCTCCGCGTGCTTGTTTTTTCTCCGTGCTTCTGGCGTCATTACAGAGCTGAATGGTATACGTAGATTGAGACGGTTCAATCGTAATATATTTCTAGAAAAAAAAGGAAATGAAACTCTGTTCCCTGCGGTATGTACTTGTACATGGGTTACAGTTACCGCACCATTGTATTACGGATGCAGTCAGCGTCAGCAGCTGCTCCCTTCATCTCATCGCAACCAACTACCCTTCCTTGTACATGCGAGCATCACCCTACTTCATTCGTGCTTAGAGCATCTCCAGCAAGGCCCCTACTTGGGCCCCTACTCTATTATTTAGGAGCTTGAGCAAAAAAACCAACTCCAGCTAGGACCTTACTTGGGCTCTCATTTTGCATGTCCTCCCATCCTCCCTCTCATTCGTAGGTCCCACCATTTTTCTTTTCTTTTTCTTTTTTTTCTCTTCTTTTTTCCTTTTTTCTCTCTTCTCCCTCCTCCTCCCGCACGCACACGCCCGATCTCGCCGTCCGGCGCTCTCCACGCGACGGGCCGCCCGCGCCCGGCGGCCGTCGCCCGGCCACGCCTCGCCGACCTCGCTGCCTGCGCCTCCCCGCCCTCGCCCCCTCACCTCCATCGCGGGTCACGCCGTCTCTCGCCCGCCGCCGGCCCCTTTGCGCCGCCTGTCGTCGCCCCGAGCCGGGCTCCTCGCCGCCCTCGCCGGCGGCCGTCCTCGCCTGGTCGGCGCCACCGTCCGCAGCTCCTCCAGGTTTCGCCTCCGTTCAGGTCCAATCAGCGGCGTCCTCTGTCCAGGTCCAGAGATGCCGATGGTCCACTGCTCCTCACATCGTCCCGCCGGTGTCTGCTGGTCCCAACCTCACGGCGCCGGGGTCTGCTGCTCTCACCACGCGCCGCCGGGTCCGTGCTCTCCACGTCGCGCATCCTGTAGGTAAAAGTCGATTCCGCATGCAAAGCTTGGAGTTTGAACTCTTGTGATGCAAGTGTCATAAACAAATCTCAAGTGTTCGTGATGCAAGTGTCCTCAGTTGCTGGAGCTAAAGTTCAGACGGAAGAACTCTTGTGATCCTCCATTCTTTTCACCACGAGAGCAACAGATATAAAAAGATTTATGCTTTAACTAATCAAGCAGAGAGCCATCATTGATAGGATTTTTTCAATTGTGAGACCGATCAGAGCTGCTATGCTGGAGCAATGAACAACCAAGAAAGTTAGTGCAGGGAGATGAGCTGCAGCTGTTGTTCAACTGAAACATCTCGCTGGAGTCCTGGAGAAAGTGATGCAGAGCCTGAAACTGATGCAGAATCTTAGCGATGTGCAGGTTGCCTCTGAAATTAGTTTGGAAAAATGCTGATAGAAAAATGTATGTTGATCATGGCTATTTGCCCAGAAGAATGTTAGAAAAATCCTTTAGTTCTTTAGTTCTTTAGTTATCAGTTCATGTGTTATCAGTAGCAGTATGTGTTATCAGTAGCACAGTTTCCCTGTTCCTGTTTGTGAAATGGTATCATATTTCTCTCAAGGAACCATGACTGTTGTCAAATTCATAATTGTTCAGTTCAATTTGAAATGTGGATCTGTACAACAAAATTCAAAATCTCTACCAATATCTATATGTGTCTTGAGGGGTATTATTGTTTTTAAAAGCAGAAACTCTTCTTTAAGTTGATCCCATGTATGGACCAGCAACTATGAACTGATAGTTGGCAGTTATCATGTGTGGACCAACCAAGCCTGATACTTGTGAAACTTCAAAAGTGTGTATATTTGGACTGCTGAAGATTTTTGTTTTGGGGAGCAACTTGTTTCCCAAAGAAATGTTATCTCAGCACAACTTGTTTCCCAAAGAAATGCTATCCCAGTTACTGACGGATATTAAGTGATGTGTTGTATTTGCATTCACAAATTGTGTGCCCTATGTGATTTTTTGGCGTCCACTGATGCATGAGATATTGTGCTGATAATTTGGCAACTGAGAATTGTACTGAACAAGATATGAATTGCATGGACGAACAAGATATGAATTGTTACTGAAAAATCATGTATGAAAGTTCTCTGTGGACTTTTCTTTGGCTGAAATTATATATACTACTGAATCAGTGATGCATTCTTTCATCTAGTTTACATACGAACTGCTGGTACATATGAACAAGCAGATTTTGTTCCATATGAACTGCTGGTACATATGAACACCTTGTCAACCATTAGTCGAAAAACAACAGGGGTCATTGTGTCCTAGTTTTCCAGTCAACATTTTTTCAGAAACAATTGGATAGTACAACTGTTACTATGGCAAGAACAGTAATGATATTCTATATGTAAAAAATTCATGATTAACTTTGTTTGAATCTGGTAATGTTGCTTCATTACATAAATAGTGACCTCCAGTCTGGTCATTTGTGATAAAGAGGCATAGATGCAAATTGGCTAGAATTAAACAGCATAATGCATTCTTCTCTGGTGCCATGCTACCTGTCTCCTGGCACAAATGTCTGAACTCAAAAGGTTCTATTTGTGTGATCACCTCACAACTCACAAACAGAGAACGAGATTATCTACAAAGTTCAGAATGACATCAGAACTGCATACCGTTTGAAGCATAGTGCGTTCGATCAGCACAGCGAGAAATGAGAAAAAGGTAGAAACTTGCAGTCTGACTTGCGTTAGTACACACTGATGCTACTAGTACTGCTAATTGCAGACTGAGAACTCAACAAGAGCAGACTGAGAACTCAACAAGAGCAGACTGAAACCAGAGGACTCGATTACTACCTCTATATTTATAAATGTGGCTTTTTACTTGGTGCTCTATATATGTTCATATCAACCACAAGTACAAAATCGCGAGTGTATGAAAGTATGTCACTAAACCTGCAGTTAGATTGCTGCTCCAAAATATCAAATTTGACTCTCAAAACCAAGGACTGGCTTGTAAAATTGAGTGGATGGAGTAAGATTCATTATTATAATAAAACTATAAGAAATGGATAGGAACTAGTAGATGTCAGTTATATTTTTCGTTTTTCATTAAGAAGTGCCTGAAGCATATTACTTTACAAGGTACATGGCTTCTTTCCTTAAGAATTAGATTATTATTAAAGCAATAATAAGGATCATACAAGCATGGGTCAGCTCAACGTTGGTACTGAAGATGCAGTTCTCTTTTTTTCTGAACAATGACAGACAAATAGTTTTGGAGGTTGACGAGGTGAATCTGTTTGGTGGTTCTGTCAGACAATAGACCTGAAATTTGGTGGTTCCTTGCAGACATATCCACACTGCCTCACCTCTCACAGACGTGCTCCCAAGATTGACATTACGAGGTCAAGGCGAGAGAGCCGAGCTTCGCCGGGATGGTGCCGTTGAGCCTATTGCCGGCGAGGTCCACCTCCTGCAGCTTCTTCAGATCACGGGCAGCTTCTTCATCTGCTCGTCCGATTCACCTCCTGCAGCTTCTTCAGGCGACATCCACGGACTGCTACTGCCCCGCTGCTCACTGCAGCATCTTCCGGCTTCGGTACAAGGAGATTTCGGCTGCGGCGCGGTACAAGGCACGGCGTCGCAGGCCGCGGCGGGCGCGGGGCAGGGCCGGCGCGGGGGGCAGGCGCGGGCGGGCGCGGCGTTGCAGGCCGCGGCGGGCGCGGGCGGCAGGCGTGGCGTCGCAGGGCAGGGCCGGCGCGGGCGGGCGCGGCGTCGCAGGCGCGACGGGCGGCGGTGGACGGACGGCGAGCGCTAGGAAGAAGACGGGGAGGAGTTTTTTTTTCCCTGTGACTAGTGGGTCCCACACGAAATAGGGGCTTGGGCTAGTTTATTGCTAGAGTTGAAGCCACATTTTAGACCCTTATTTTTGCAAGCCGGCCTGTAAAATGAGAGTAGGGGCCTTATTTTGAGGGCCATTGCTGGAGATGCTCTTACGGTTCAACCGATCGAGTTCCATGTATTTCTCTGCTTGTCCAGTAGCATGGAACGTCACGGCGTGAGATCTTCTGTTAACATTCCCGGTGCATCCCACTCCCAGCCGTGTATCTCTATGCTTGTCCTGTTGCAAGCACGGCAATGGCAACCCCGGCCAAGACAACTGAAAATGCTCGTTGACTTCTTATTTCCTATGCATCCCGCTCCTAGTCCCATTGAATTTATCTTGCTATCCAACCAGAGCAAGCTTTTCAACAGCTCTTCCTTGCGATCTGCAATACCAAGAAAATGGTCTACCAACCTCCGATGCTGTCCACTAGCTAAACTACATTTTCCCAAACATTGGTGCAGAGTCTAGCTATTTATCTTGCAGACAGCGGCGGAATGGTTCGAATTCAAGCCCAACTGCAAGGATTTATGATCTACCAGCTACCAATAAAAACAGTCATTGTCCTAAAATCTTCACATGGCTCGCGGACAACTATAACGAGCTTCTGCCGAGGCGGTTTTAATTATTTGAAGTCTTCTACTAGCACTCAGACGTCAAACTCCCAAATACAGATTCAAATATCCATATGCTCTCTTTATACGTGAACTCTAGAACATACAAAGCTTTTACATGAACTCTGCTGCATGCAAGCACATGCCAAAAGATCACGGAGTATGAAATCAGATTTAATGTACTATTTAGTTTTTCAAGTATGACAGAGCTGCCACGTCCCTCCAATCAACCCGAAGAACGAACAGGTAGCGTGAGATCCCTTAAGTTGGTTTAATATATGTACCTAAAGCAAAAGTTTTTCGGTTTGAGAACTATTGGATTGAGCACAATGTTTTAAAAAGCGGTGGACGAAAGCGGGCGGTGAGACACCGCCTAGCGCCTAGGCCGCCTAGGCGGCGCCTAGGCGTTTCTAGGCGGTCGCGAAAAAGCGGTGACACCACGCATATGTTAGTATATAATAATCATCTATAACACCTGAAAAGGAAAAAAAAAGAAAAAAAAAGGAGAAAAGGGAGAGGAAATATGCTGGGCTAGCCCAGCCCACCAGGAAGCCCATAGCCCCACTCGCCCTTTACCTTATCTGCAACTGCAAGTAGCAGATAACGCGTCATTCGTCTAATCAATCGTCTTCGCTCGTTTTCTTCTCCGCCGTCGCTCCTCCCCTGCTTCTTCCTTCTCCTATATTCAGCCACCATAGACCAAAGGAGGTCTTGCCCAGGCCACAAGTGCTACATCCGGTGGGGACAGGCCAGCCCGGCGCGGCGCAAGAACGGCGGCGGCGCTGCTCACGGCCGCCGGAGGGACACAACTTTCGGGCGGCGGTGTTGCAGATGGGCGAGCGGGAGGGGGAAAGCAGCAGGAGCGACGGGGCGCTGTTTGTCCGGGAGTCGGCGGTGGCCCACACAAGAAAGCGGAAGAAGGCGCCGCTTTCCACCGCTTTCGCTGCGCCTAGGCGGTTCAGCGCCTTTGTCCGACGATTTCGTGAAAGCGATGCGCTCGACCACCGCGCAGCGCCTAGGCGGCGCTTAATCGCGCCTAGGCGCGGCTTTTTTAAACACTGATTGAGCATGATGAATTCATGCAAATCATGCAACATGGCTGGTCTGTGCCGACCACTGAAGTAGATGCAGCGAAAAGACTGGGAGCCAAATTCAAAAATCTAAGAAGGGTATTCAAAGCTTGGCAAAAACAGATCTCCAACCTGGCAACTTTAATCACCCACACAAAAAGTGTGATTCTCCTTTTAGACACTATTGAGGAAACCAGAGACCTCACTTTGATTGAATGGAACTTTAGGGAAATTTTACAAACCCATCTGCAAAAGCTCTTACACCAGCAAATGATTTACTGGAAGGAAAGAGGCACAATCAAGTGGGTAAAATTTGGTGAGGAAAATTCACAATTCTTTCATGCAAATGCCACAAACAGAATGAGAGTCAACAGTATTCTTTCCCTGAAAAACAGTAATGGACAAGAAGTTTTCAGTCATGAAGAAAAATGTGACGTCCCGCCTCCACGAGGCCGGGCCCGCACGCCTGGCAGCTCGACCGGGAAGTCCTTCCCGGGTGCGCACGAGCGAGGACAAAGTGCGCAGAAAAGACGTGTGTTGGTCTGTGGGGACAGTCTTGAGATCCTAGAGAGCTGCCAGGCGTGCGGGCCCGGCCTCGTGGAGGCGGGACGTCACAAGTGGTATCAGAGCCGACTCTCGCGGTTTCACGGGCGCGTGTGGGCGCAGTTGCGCAGGCATGGTGTGCATGGCTGGTGTGGGCCCAAGTGGTCACACAGCATGGCACATGCGCTGGCACTGGACGCACGGACATGGCCAAGAGAGGAAGTTCCTGGCCTGGGGTTGATCGACGAGGACGTCGATCTCCTAAGGGGGTGAGAATGTAACATCCTGGCCCAGGGCTTAATAGGATTGATAAGAATACTCATACCAACAGTTGCAACTTCTTTTCCGGAAGCTCATCTCGAAAGAACTCCGGGGTTAAGCGTGCTTGGCCCGGAGCAATTTCGGGATGGGTGACCGACCGGGAAGTCCTTCCCGGGTGCGCACGAGCGAGGACAAAGTGCGCAGAAAAGACGTGTGTTGGTCTGTGGGGACAGTCTTGAGATCCTAGAGAGCTGCCAGGCGTGCGGGCCCGGCCTCGTGGAGGCGGGACGTCACAAAAAAGCTCTGGGAGTCTTACAAGGATAGATTGGGGAAATCAGAATTTACTCAAATGCACTTCGACCTTTCCTCTCTCATTAATCAGATTGAGGGGTTACAGACTCTGGAGCAACCGTTTACCATGGAAGAAATTGATCATATAGTAGCCAACCTACCTTCAGACAAGTCACCAGGGCCCGATGGCTTTAATGGCGATTTTCTCAAAAAATGCTGGCCTATCATCTCACAGGATTTTTATGATCTTTGTTCGGCATTCTATGATGGAAACCTCTGTGTTCAGAGTATTAACAGCTCATACATCACTCTGATCCCCAAGATAGATCATCCTACTCAAGTGGGAGACTTCAGGCCTATTTCCCTGCTCAATTCCTCAATTAAGCTCATTACCAAGATCCTGGCTGACAGATTACAAAAAGTTATCTTACTTCTCATTCATCAAAATCAATATGGGTTTTTGAAAGCTAGGTCAATTCAGGATTGTTTGGCTTGGGCCTTTGAATATCTTTTTTTGTGTCATAAATCAAAAAAGGAAATAGTGATATTAAAATTGGATTTTGAAAAGGCCTTCGACAAGCTAGAGCATGAAGTCATCATCCAAATTCTTCAACACAAGGGCTTTGGACAGAAGTGGATCAGTTGGATAAAATCCATTTTGAGCTCTGGCACTTCCTCAATCCTCCTCAATGGAGTCCCAGGTAAAACATTTCACTGTAGAAGAGGTGTTCGACAGGGAGACCCTCTTTCTCCCCTCTTGTTTGTGCTAGCTGCAGATCTTCTTCAAAGCATAATTAATCAAGCCAGAGTGCAAGGCCATCTTAATGTTCCCATACAAGGACCTACCAATGATTTTTCAATAGTCCAATATGCCGATGACACTCTTTTGATCATGGAGACTTCTGCACTGCAATTGTTTGTGCTCAAAGCTCTGCTGCATACGTTTGGAGAGTCAACAGGGCTGAAGGTAAATTATAACAAGTCTTTCATAGTGCCCATTAATGTAAGTTCTGATAAAGCAAACCATCTTGCTGCTACTTTTGAGTGCCAAGTGGGCTCTCTGCCTTTTACTTACTTGGGCTTACCTTTGAGTTATAACAAGCCAAGTGTTGAGGATTGTCTGCCCCTAGTTCAGAGAATCGAAAGAAGACTTCTCTCAACTTCCATTTTTCTTTCTCAAGGTAGTAAGCTGCAGTTGGTCAATTCAGTTTTCTCTTCCATACCCACTTTCTTCATGTGTATGATTAAGTTATACAAATCTGTCATAGAGCAAATTGAACACTACAGAATACGTTGCTTATGGAGAAGTTCGGATGTCAATAGCAAAAAACCCCCCTTGGCTGCATGGCCAATGGTCCCCTTACCCAAGAGTGAAGGTGGTTTGGGTGTGCTTAAGCTTGGCACACAAAATGATGCCCTCTTAATGAAAAATTTACACAAATTTTACAATCGAGCCACTCTGCCCTGGGTACAGCTTCTGTGGTTCAAATACTATAGCAATGGTGAATTACCAGGTAAAAGAAAAAGGGGATCTTTTTGGTGGAGGAATGTTCTCACACTTCAAACCCAATATAAAGGTTGGGCTAAAGCACAACTTGGTGATGGTGCCTCTATTCTGTTCTGGGATGATTACTGGAATGGACATGTCTTTAAGCTAGAATTTCCTGAGCTTTACTCGTTTGCAAAAGATAAGAGCATTTCAGTCAGAAAGCTATATGAATTGAATCCTCTTCATCGGGCTTTTCATTTACCCATGTCAGTTGAAGCTTATGAACAATCTCAAACGCTGAGTGATTTCATCAGCTCCTCTCAGCTTACTTCAGATTTGGACAGTTGGTCCTATATTTTGGGTAACAATAATTTCTCTTCGGCCAAGGCTTACAAACTAATGATTGGCAAAAGGGATGTTGACCCCATTTAAAAGACAGATTGAGCACTAGGGCGCTTCTTAAGAGAAAAAATATGGCTATGGACTCCTATGAATGTGAACTCTGTTTATGGCAAATTGAGGAATCGAGGGAACATCTTTTCATTCATTGTGGCTTTGCCAAGCAATGTTGGCTGGCCATTGGCATTCAACTACCAGAGGCTTCATCCTATCAGAACTATGAAAATTCTTAAGAGGCGGCTGGGAGTACCTTTTTTCATGGAGATCATAATTCTGATGAATTGGGCTATTTGGACAACCAGGAATGATTGGATTTTTAACAAACAAGACCCCACTCCTGCCAAGTGCAAAGAAAAGTTCATACATGAATTCAGGCTGCTGTTGCATAGGGCCAAAAAGAAATACTTTCCCAGCATTGAGCAATGGCTGCTTTCTATTTCTTAATCTGTTCTTTAGCTTTCTAGTTTGTTTTTTAGTTTCTCTTTTTGTTTTCTCTCTTCCTTTTCTGTTTTTTTGGGACTTCGTTGTAAGACTCTTTCTTTACCTGTTTTAATATAATCAGTAGGGGGGGCTTCCCCCCCCTCCTGTTGCTACAAAAAAAAAAGTTGGTTTAATATTGTGACATGCTTTCGTGGATCACTGGGTGGCTGCTGTTGTTAACCACATAGTGCAACATAGCACAAGAAAAGCAGCAAGCAGCGGATGTTTCACTCAAAAACGGTGATCGTAGAGACTCTTGCTCGGCAAGTGTAACATCCGCTGCTCCAACATGCATCGTCGTTTGATGGAGTTGAGCTGATGATGCTCTGTTTTATTTTCAAAGTTTCCTGACAGAATAGGATTTCGTTTAGTTAGGCCATGATCCTATAGTAGCTCACGTGTAGAACTGATAGGCCTGCGGTCCTTATTATTGCCGTATACTCCAAGTGAAATGGATCAACATGTAATCTAACTATGTATATTGACTATGTAAGTGACAGGAAGGACCCCAACGTGGGTATTGCGTCCAATATTCTCACAAAGGTATCTAGCAGAACCAAACACTGTGTTGTGATAACGATCTTCAACTCGCGTTCCTCGTGCATCCCACTCCCAGCCGCACCCCAACAATTCCCTTTTAACTTCACCTTCTGCGAATATTACAACAGGCCACTATACAATGCCTAACGACATATCAACATGGAGAATACAGCTAGCAACAGACTGAGGCAAGTCAGAGCACAAATCTAACAGGAATAACTATTTGTTCAACTACTGGCAAAATTTTGCAGTCCACTGCTCTACTAGAACCATCTAAATATTGCTTAATAAATGCTAGAGACCGAAGGATGACCTATTTGAACAGTAAAACTATAGGCACGTGTATAAATGCGCCTCGAATATCTTTCATAGGCGTAGTTTATTCCATGACTAGTTCGTTTGTTAAACATATCTAGAAACATCGATATATCAATCTAGCTAGCTAGGTAAATTACGATCTTTCTCACCTTACTCTCGGATTTCTTAGGCAACACAATACCAAGTCATTTTAATCCCTGTTTGATGAAAAAATTCATTGTTTAACAATTTTGTAAGCACCATAGTTTTTCTAGGTGTCATAACATGCATGAAACCTGCATATCCTTAAAGAAACGTATTTGGAACATTTAAGCCATTTAGTGTGTCTCAACAAGGAGGTACACTACTGATTGATATATTGTACAATTCCTTACTCCATCCAAAATTTATCACGGACTACATTAAGGGCCCCTTTGGTAGGGCTTCTCCAATGGCTTCTCCAGCGACTTCACGTGATTGCCATCCATAAGGGGTGCTTTATCAGGTGCTTCTCCTTAAAAAAAGGAGGAAGCCCTTTCCAAAAAGAGGTGAAGCATGAAGCCATGAAATGGTAGCTTCACCGGCTTCTTCCCCCAGCAACTCATTTTCTTTACATACTAGTAAAAATGCACGTGCGCCACGCACGTGTTTAAAAGGTTGAACATGATATTCATAATGCATCTCTTAATAGTTATTTAAGCAGATATAAAACTTTAATAAGCGAACAAATATATATATGATCAGTTGACGCATTTGTGAATTGTTGAAACACAAAAATAAGAGTATATTTAAATTATTTGATAACAAATTTCTTCCAATGATAAACATTTTTATAATGCAATAATGGCACCTACGCCACGTGTGGAATCATGATAAACATTTTTATAATGCAATACTGGCACGTACGCCTAGTACGTGTCTTAAAAACTTAAATGATATTTAAGATGTGTAATTAATAACACATTTTTTATAAGAAAAACAACTTAGGCAAAAAACAAGGTATATGACCATGTAGGTTTGTTGAAACAATAAGACGGCAAGGCAAATATTATTCATTTACTATTATCTTTTGATAAGATGAAAAAATAGAGAGATATCTTTAAATTCATCAACATTACCTAAGAGAAAGAGATCTTGTTATCTTTGATTATTTAGTAACCCCTCAAAGATTTGCCCCAAAAGTTAATTCATCCTTCGGCTACAATGACTGGAAGAATTTACACCATCTATAATTAAAGAAAAATGAATATATTTTGTCCTTTAGCTAAAACGAAAAAATAAGGCACCATAACAAACACCATGGCAACAAGATGATTATCCATTCATATTATAGACTTAACAAGGGCAAATGGTATAAAAATGTTAAGAACGAAAATGAGAAATGAACCGATATGATGTGCCAAAAGTTCCATTTACTGGTGTCTGAGTTACAAAATACATGGCCCATACTGAACCATCCTTACAATCTAAAATATAAACAATGAAAACACAAAATCGCAGAAAACGAGGTTCAATGGTTCTTTGTGCCTTCATACAATATCTATCACCTGAAATAAACGACAAAGATAAGTAGATTTGTTTTTATTTCATGTAAAATGAAATAGATTAAAACTTTATTAAAAGCATGACAAGGATCTCCTATTGTGACAAAACATGCAACTGACCATAATAGCAATACCATGAACTCTGGTGTCATTATCAAACTGAAACAACAAGCAACATGAAAATGATAAACCTGAGCATAGCTGTGAGGGATTAGATAGAACTATTAACAGTTATTGAGATACTTGCCGGCCACATGTTAGGTAAATTAGCTGATATAAGTGGGAATGCCTGAAAACACATAAAACAGCTCAGTAAACATTGATTGTTAACATACCATCTAGACAACCACTTGAATAATCACTGGAGTAGCTAGATGACCATACCATCTGCTAGTAATATCATACGGAGAGCTGACATATATCAAGATCGACATGGAAAATAATCGACAGACTGGATTGTATATAACAAAGGAGAATGAAGACACTGGCGGAAGAGATTGAGCAAACTATATGATGCTCATAACAGTATTTATTTTCAGTCAATGAATCTGGCGGACAATCTTCATCACAGGTCATAATTGTCTCTGGGTCTGAAACACGTCGCAATTCATATTCGTCAAATGAAGTATTTAGTGATTCAGTTGCTCAAAAATAAAATAAAATAAAATAAAGCAAGCTGTATGAACTGCTCGGCATTTAGCTTCTCAGGAACTCAATGTGAGAAACGTTCATTTCACCTTCCAAAAGAATCTTATTTTAAGGAAACAAAATGGCGGCAATCATTGGCAAACCATCACCAGAGAACTTAGCAAATATTTCCAAGGATATGTAGTAATTCTGGTGGTTATCACTGTTTGTATTATTGTGTCCCCAATGCTTAGCCTCACGGCACGGGCATCATTGGAAAGATCAATGCAGGTCATAACAAAGTGTGGGTTTGCTATCATTGGAATGATGGATGCAGTTCATAACAAAGTGTGGGTTTCCTCCCATAACAGACAAATGCTAACCTCATAGTAATTATTCTAGTCTTGCAAGCATCAAAAGGTTAATGAAGGAGCTGCTGGCCTTGCCTGGCTTCACTCATGTTGTTCGAGCTGGTGATGCGTCTGTACTCTGTAATCAAAGTAGCCGAATTCATCCCGAACTGAATTCAGATGCCATACGTCTGTAGTCAAAGTTGCAGTGGAGCACATTGGTTAGTTAATAGGCAAGCAAAAGTGCGGCAAATCACAATGTCATACATACTTGACTATTATTCATATATCTATTTTTACTCACAGTATAGCGCTAACCATCACAAATGAGCTACATGCAAAACATTACTGCACAGGACCATACGACGCAAACATCTAAATTTGACAGCCGATAACAGGGTTAATGGAAAATTTTGCTTCATATAGGAGTTTTTGTTTTCCAACCCAACTGTATCTCTACAGTGGAACAAAGGATTCATTAATACTATATCCATATCTATTTATTTGAAAATTTATCACAGTTGACATGATTATAAAATGTAATAAATAAAGTAATGCGAGGAGATAAACACAGGTGGATGACTTTACGATGGAGAACACAGGTACTTGCAGTCTAAGAATGCAGGTGAAAAATGTGATAAGTTGCAATAGCGTATATATTAAATCTTAAACCTTAAGCTATAACGAAAATCCCTTGATCCTCTGCCTCTTTCTAGCCTCACTCATCCCTTCTCTCACAAGCACAATATTGCAATAATGCTGCAATGTGGGCAGATCAAAGAAACAAACAATAGTGATTACGTATAACAGCTGTCCTGCATGGCCAGAATGTCCAGAAGCACCAACAAAATGACGAGAGCTCTTTCATTTGACCTGCAAGAAACAGAAAGCCAAAGGAACAACAGCACTTGGATGGAGGAGTTCGCTGTGGCAGTATACGAGGATTGAGGCTGGCGCCCTTGCATGCCCTTTATCTAGTGTCACTCTGGTAGGGGTGTTCATAGCCGGGTTCATGAACCCGGCAGCAAACCCGGCGTCTCTCTGCAAGCTTAGGGATGAACAGTAACCGTAGTCAATGAACAGTAATCCGTAGTTATTAGCTTCCTTGCCGGTTTCGTTGGGTTGAGCAACCCGGCTATGAACAGCCCTACACTCTGGAACACACGGACAAGCAGCTGCCACCGTCCTAGCAGAAAATAGAAAAGAGATCCAGAACCAATTCGCACAACCCAAAGAGATCGACAGCCACACTCTGCAAAATCGGAGGAAACGATCAAATGCAAGAAAATCAAATCCCCCTCTCATGTAGAAAAATCTAAACCCTTAAAGAACCAGTTACGAGAAAATCGGTTTTACCCTGCCAAAAGTTACCCACCTGTATATCAACCAATGATTCAAATACCACCCCCTAATCACAGCCGCAAGATCAAAAATATAGGCCCACCGAGTCACCAGATTGTCACCCCAATGTCACCGAGGACACAATTTGCACACGTTTCAGACCCCTCCCCTGACGCTAATCACACTCAGAAAAAATTGTACCCGGCCCTGCACCCACCACCGTAATTGGAATGACAGCCGGTCTCCTTCCCAAATCGCGATTTTGTTGATCTTCTTCCCAATCAACGCACGGAGCTTTCCAAATCTCTCGCCATTCCACCGCCGCCAGGTCGCCCATGCCAGGCCGAACCTCTCAGAGCACCACCACGCCGAACCTCTCGGAGGAGGCCCCTGTCGACTTCATCACGATTGATTTTCTTCCTTGAATCACCCTGATTGATTTCTTTTCCTTCCGTAGGGCGAGTGATTTACTTCCTCGCAGGAGGCCAAATGCTCCAGATCGAGTGGGGCGGCGCAGGCCGGAAGTCGACAAGATCGACGCCCGTGACAACCCCGACGCGGGCCGCGTGGAGAGCGTCCACTCCCTGCCTGGTGCCGTCGGCAACGAAGATGACGCGGGAGGATGAGGGAGGTGGATGGTGCAGGCGATCTTGGCGAGGCGGCGGCGTGAACATGCCCTGCTAGCACGCATCGAGGAAGTTGTACGTGCATGAAATCGCCGGCGTCGAGGTCGTCGCCGGCCTGCTGCGCCGAGTTCCCCTCACACCCTCCCGATCCGCGCCGCCCGTACCGTCGACCAATCAGCCGACTCGGACGCCTTTCCGACGCCCAACACCTCGGAGGATCGCGAGCGGCGAGAGACGGCGACGCTGGGGTCTACGCAGTCGCCCTGATGCGGAACGGCGAACCAATGGGGAACAGGATCGGGCAGGCCGCAGCTACCGCGTAAAGCGCAGGTATGCTTCTCCGACGGCGTCAGGCAACCATCGCGGGGCGGAGATGATCAGGGCAGTCATGCGGACGACCTTAAGCGGCACAGCAACGACAACGACGACCTGCTGCCGCAGCCACCTCAACAACACGCCGCCCCGTGAACCTCCTGCTTTGCCACCTCTACCTGCGTGAATCCGATGCTTCAATCTCTTGCTTTTCCCAAATTTTTCTACATGAGAGGGGGATTTGATTTTCTTGCATTTGATCGTTTCCTCCGATTTTGCAGAGTGTGGCTGTCGATCTCTTTGGGTTGTGCGAATTGGTTCTGGATCTCTTTTCTATTTTCTGCTAGGACGGTGGCAGCTGCTTGTCCGTGTGTTCCAGAGTGTAGGGCTGTTCATAGCCGGGTTGCTCAACCCGCAAACGAAACCGGCAAGGAAGCTAATAACTACGGATTACTGTTCATTGACTACGGTTACTGTTCATCCCTAAGCTTGCAGAGAGACGCCGGGTTTGCTGCCGGGTTCATGAACCCGGCTATGAACACCCCTACCAGAGTGACACTAGATAAAGGGCATGCAAGGGCGCCAGCCTCAATCCTCGTATACTGCCACAGCGAACTCCTCCATCCAAGTGCTGTTGTTCCTTTGGCTTTCTGTTCACTACAACAAATATGTAGATCTGTGACGTTTTTTGGGTGACGGTTAACACTACCGTCATAGAATTACTATATTTGTGATGATATGTAGAATTTCGTCATGGATCACCAGTGGGCCCCCAGAGTTACCAAACTAGGCAACATATCTATGACGACAGCTTTATCTACCGTCATGAATTGAAATGAGAAATCGTCACGGATTTATTTTGACGTTCATGACAGTTTCGTTTTGTCATAGTTAAAAGCCCCTCTGCATAAGACACATAAATCGGCCGCGGTCCCGCTTGTCAGGTTCGGTCCCTGCAACGGAGGTGCGAAGCAAAATAAAAAAATTAAAATTGGGCGCACTTCGAACCATCAACCAGAGTAGCGCGCCTGATGCGTCTTACCACTGCATTATTTAGTTCAACCTGATAGCGTTGAGACTTGTCTGTATTAGTTTTTTTTTTTTGAGATCACTTGTCTGTATTAGTACGTAGATTGCTCATGCTAGTCTGTTTACTAAAATGGGCCGGCTATTTGGGCCCAAAGCCTGCCATATCCTAATATAAAAGTCTGAGAAACCCTAAACTCGCCACTTCTCTCCCATTCTCCTCAGCCACCGCCGCCATTCTCTCCTCTGTTCTCATCCGCATCTCTTCTCTCCATCCTGGTGCGCTTCGATCCCCTTTGCCTCGCGTGCGACCCTGCCTCGGCCTCCTCGTCAAGCTCGTCATCGAACTACATCGCCCCCGCTCGCCGCCGTCGTGCCTCAACATTCATCGGCGCACCGTGAGCGCTCGTGCCTCGCCCTCTCCGTCGAGCTCGTCATCGAACTACATCGCCCCTGCTCGTCGCCGTCGAGCCTCAACATTCGTCGGCGCACCGCGAGGCTCGTGCCTCGCCCTCTCCATCGAGCTCGTCATCGACCCCGGCCGTCGTCAGATCTACGTTCCCCGACTCGCTGAGCGCGCACGGGCCTCGCCGCCTCCATCGAGCTCGCCATCATTCAGGCCGTCGTCAGATCTACATCGCCGCGGCTCGCCCTCCCCATCTAGTGCTTTGGCCGCAGGTCTCCCCAAGGCAGTGCGTCTGCATCCAAGCTCACAGCAGGCCTTGTTCATTTGTTGGTTCGTTCTGTATTTTGTACCGCTACATGTTTTATTTCATTCGGCACCACTGAGTGATTTTATTCAGAAATGCAATTGTATATGTCTGAGGCGGAATGGAAAAGGTCTTGTCCAGTTTGTAATTACTGAATAATGCAATTGTATCTGGATCTTTGTGGTACAATTTGTGTTTGTGTCAATCACTCAGTCTTTTGAATGGTGAATATGGCTGGTTCCAAGTGGCTTCAATTTCGTCGAAATTTGGGGCAGATTTAAAATTGAATTTGCTGCATTGTGACGATTCAATTTCGTCGCTAAGGTCTGGGATTTCACTGGGCTGGGGCTGCTCTGTGACGAACAAAAAATGTCACCGATTTTCACCATCCGTGACGGTAATTTTGAAAACGTCATCCGAGTTAATTCATGACGCGAGATACATGATGAATGTCTATTTCGTCACGGACACAGCTTTGTGACGGTTTTTAAGCAATTTATGATGAAATGCGAACGTCATGGATCAACAGATTTCTTGTAGTGGTTTCTTGCAGGTCAAATGAAAGAGCTCTCGTCATTTTGTTGGTGCTTCTGGACATTCTGGCCATGCAGGACAGCTGTTATACGTAATCACTATTGTTTGTTTCTTTGATCTGCCCACATTGCAGCATTATTGCAATATTGTGCTTGTGAGAGAAGGGATGAGTGAGGCTAGAAAGAGGCAGAGGATCAAGGGATTTTCGTTATAGCTTAAGGTTTAAGATTTAATATATACGCTATTGCAACTTATCACATTTTTCACCTGCATTCTTAGACTGCAAGTACCTGTGTTCTCCATCGTAAAGTCATCCACCTGTGTTTATCTCCTCGCATTACTTTATTTATTACATTTTATAATCATGTCAACTGTGATAAATTTTCAAATAAATAGATATGGATATAGTATTAATGAATCCTTTGTTCCACTGTAGAGATACAGTTGGGTTGGAAAACAAAAACTCCTATATGAAGCAAAATTTTCCATTAACCCTGTTATCGGCTGTCAAATTTAGATGTTTGCGTCGTATGGTCCTGTGCAGTAATGTTTTGCATGTAGCTCATTTGTGATGGTTAGCGCTATACTGTGAGTAAAAATAGATATATGAATAATAGTCAAGTATGTATGACATTGTGATTTGCCGCACTTTTGCTTGCCTATTAACTAACCAATGTGCTCCACTGCAACTTTGACTACAGACGTATGGCATCTGAATTCAGTTCGGGATGAATTCGGCTACTTTGATTACAGAGTACAGACGCATCACCAGCTCGAACAACATGAGTGAAGCCAGGCAAGGCCAGCAGCTCCTTCATTAACCTTTTGATGCTTGCAAGACTAGAATAATTACTATGAGGTTAGCATTTGTCTGTTATGGGAGGAAACCCACACTTTGTTATGAACTGCATCCATCATTCCAATGATAGCAAACCCACACTTTGTTATGACCTGCATTGATCTTTCCAATGATGCCCGTGCCGTGAGGCTAAGCATTGGGGACACAATAATACAAACAGTGATAACCACCAGAATTACTACATATCCTTGGAAATATTTGCTAAGTTCTCTGGTGATGGTTTGCCAATGATTGCCGCCATTTTGTTTCCTTAAAATAAGATTCTTTTGGAAGGTGAAATGAACGTTTCTCACATTGAGTTCCTGAGAAGCTAAATGCCGAGCAGTTCATACAGCTTGCTTTATTTTATTTTATTTTATTTTTTGAGCAACTGAATCACTAAATACTTCATTTGACGAATATGAATTGCGACGTGTTTCAGACCCAGAGACAATTATGACCTGTGATGAAGATTGTCCGCCAGATTCATTGACTGAAAATAAATACTGTTATGAGCATCATATAGTTTGCTCAATCTCTTCCGCCAGTGTCTTCATTCTCCTTTGTTATATACAATCCAGTCTGTCGATTATTTTCCCATGTCGATCTTGATATATGTCAGCTCTCCGTATGATATTACTAGCAGATGGTATGGTCATCTAGCTACTCCAGTGATTATTCAAGTGGTTGTCTAGATGGTATGTTAACAATCAATGTTTACTGAGCTGTTTTATGTGTTTTCAGGCATTCCCACTTATATCAGCTAATTTACCTAACATGTGGCCGGCAAGTATCTCAATAACTGTTAATAGTTCTATCTAATCCCTCACAGCTATGCTCAGGTTTATCATTTTCATGTTGCTTGTTGTTTCAGTTTGATAATGACACCAGAGTTCATGGTATTGCTATTATGGTCAGTTGCATGTTTTGTCACAATAGGAGATCCTTGTCATGCTTTTAATAAAGTTTTAATCTATTTCATTTTACATGAAATAAAAACAAATCTACTTATCTTTGTCGTTTATTTCAGGTGATAGATATTGTATGAAGGCACAAAGAACCATTGAACCTCGTTTTCTGCGATTTTGTGTTTTCATTGTTTATATTTTAGATTGTAAGGATGGTTCAGTATGGGCCATGTATTTTGTAACTCAGACACCAGTAAATGGAACTTTTGGCACATCATATCGGTTCATTTCTCATTTTCGTTCTTAACATTTTTATACCATTTGCCCTTGTTAAGTCTATAATATGAATGGATAATCATCTTGTTGCCATGGTGTTTGTTATGGTGCCTTATTTTTTCGTTTTAGCTAAAGGACAAAATATATTCATTTTTCTTTAATTATAGATGGTGTAAATTCTTCCAGTCATTGTAGCCGAAGGATGAATTAACTTTTGGGGCAAATCTTTGAGGGGTTACTAAATAATCAAAGATAACAAGATCTCTTTCTCTTAGGTAATGTTGATGAATTTAAAGATATCTCTCTATTTTTTTCATCTTATCAAAAGATAATAGTAAATGAATAATATTTGCCTTGCCGTCTTATTGTTTCAACAAACCTACATGGTCATATACCTTGTTTTTTGCCTAAGTTGTTTTTCTTATAAAAAATGTGTTATTAATTACACATCTTAAATATCATTTAAGTTTTTAAGACACGTACTAGGCGTACGTGCCAGTATTGCATTATAAAAATGTTTATCATGATTCCACACGTGGCGTAGGTGCCATTATTGCATTATAAAAATGTTTATCATTGGAAGAAATTTGTTATCAAATAATTTAAATATACTCTTATTTTTGTGTTTCAACAATTCACAAATGCGTCAACTGATCATATATATATTTGTTCGCTTATTAAAGTTTTATATCTGCTTAAATAACTATTAAGAGATGCATTATGAATATCATGTTCAACCTTTTAAACACGTGCGTGGCGCACGTGCATTTTTACTAGTTTGGGAAAAGCAAGAGATTGAAGCATCGGATTCACGCAGGTAGAGGTGGCAAAGCAGGAGGTTCACGGGGCGGCGTGTTGTTGAGGTGGCTGCGGCAGCAGGTCGTCGTTGTCGTTGCTGTGCCGCTTAAGGTCGTCCGCATGACTGCCCTGATCATCTCCGCCCCGCGATGGTTGCCTGACGCCGTCGGAGAAGCATACCTGCGCTTTACGCGGTAGCTGCGGCCTGCCCGATCCTGTACCCCATTGGTTCGCCGTTCCGCATCAGGGCGACTGCGTAGACCCCAGCGTCGCCGTCTCTCGCCGCTCGCGATCCTCCGAGGTGTTGGGCGTCGGAAAGGCGTCCGAGTCGGCTGATTGGTCGACGGTACGGGCGGCGCGGATCGGGAGGGTGTGAGGGGAACTCGGCGCAGCAGGCCGGCGACGACCTCGACGCCGGCGATTTCATGCACGTACAACTTCCTCGATGCGTGCTAGCAGGGCATGTTCACGCCGCCGCCTCGCCAAGATCGCCTGCACCATCCACCTCCCTCATCCTCCCGCGTCATCTTCGTTGCCGACGGCACCAGGCAGGGAGTGGACGCTCTCCACGCGGCCCGCGTCGGGGTTGTCACGGGCGTCGATCTTGTCGACTTCCGGCCTGCGCCGCCCCACTCGATCTGGAGCATTTGGCCTCCTGCGAGGAAGTAAATCACTCGCCCTACGGAAGGAAAAGAAATCAATCAGGGTGATTCAAGGAAGAAAATCAATCGTGATGAAGTCGACAGGGGCCTCCTCCGAGAGGTTCGGCGTGGTGGTGCTCTGAGAGGTTCGGCCTGGCATGGGCGACCTGGCGGCGGTGGAATGGCGAGAGATTTGGAAAGCTCCGTGCGTTGATTGGGAAGAAGATCAACAAAATCGCGATTTGGGAAGGAGACCGGCTGTCATTCCAATTACGGTGGTGGGTGCAGGGCCGGGTACAATTTTTTCTGAGTGTGATTAGCGTCAGGGGAGGGGTCTGAAACGTGTGCAAATTGTGTCCTCGGTGACATTGGGGTGACAATCTGGTGACTCGGTGGGCCTATATTTTTGATCTTGCGGCTGTGATTAGGGGGTGGTATTTGAATCATTGGTTGATATACAGGTGGGTAACTTTTGGCAGGGTAAAACCGATTTTTCTCGTAACTGGTTCTTTAAGGGTTTAGATTTGTCCCTAAAAATAAGGAGAAGCTGCTGGAGAAGCAGTTTTGCCAAACGTTTTAGACACAGCCACCGACACAGCCAGCATAACGTTTTTTGAAAGAAGCCACAGCCACAGCCACAGCCGAAGCTGGCACAGCCGCAGCCCTACCAAAGAGGCCCTAAGTTCCCTGTCTTCTAATCCCAGCAGATATCAAGTTATTATAGGTAGGTAAGGTTTCATAATTAGATATTTTCAAATGTTACTTCAGCCATGGAATATACCGAAGCCAAGGCAGCCATTTCTGTACGGATATTATAGAAATGAGACCAAGTGCCTTAATTGGTGATTAAAACAAGATTTTCAGCTTGTAGACTTATAGTTTTGGCGCCATTTTGTAGGTCTAAAACTCATTTAGTTATCTTGAAAGGCTTCATCATAGAAAAGCATTAAACGAACAAAACTAAACACTGTTCCCCGACGCATGTCCTGCTAGATGACACAATTATCACCTAGGTCTTACGCACACACGCCACTATATATGTTACGATTACTGTGCTGCTGCCGTTGTTCGAGAATGGATGGGCGTGTGAATTGAGACCCAAGTTTGTTTGCTGTTGCTCTGAGATCAGTGGGTAGCTTCATGTTTAGCACATACCGCGCACGTTCAGATCCAAGGATAGAGGCTAAGAAAAGCAGCGGGCACATAGGCTGGGGCTGCAAACTATATACTGCCGGCAGAAGGAGGCTTATCAGTAGCTGCAACTTGCCCGGTCACCTGGTCCTTCTGGGCCTTCTGGCTGGAGTCCGTTCCCCTGTCTCGTGATTGTAGTCTAACAAATGAAACTCACTGCTACCGAATGCAAATGCGATTACAGCAGGCGATCATAGCGCTGCGTTCCCCGCGCATCCCATTCCGGCAAATGCGATTACAGCTTATTTGTCTCATCTGTTCATGGGTACACCATTCAAAAAACAAGACCGTCCAATATTATGCTTATACACTATTGATACTGTTGACTAGGAGTACTAAACTACTTATGATGATATACATACATGCATGGACAACTCTGGTGCCTATATATGGGCTGCGAGCGAGGTGACTCGAAGCAAAGATCTTCCTGCTGCTATAATAATTATTTCCCACCAACCATCTAGAAGAATGGCGAATACAAATGCATATCATGTTTTATATTTATATTAAACGGATGGCTAATTCATTTGATGAAGAAAACATAGGCACATGGATATATCATTCTTGGTTTGCTCTCCCACTTTTGTGTGCAACAAAATATGCATGTCATCATGTTAGGTTGCAAATGAACAAATCATACGTCAGTTTTGTTGTGTATAGGACTTACTGACTATTATCCATTTGTATTATACTAGAGATTTTCAGAGTCCCTAGATCCTTTTTTCTCCAAAAAAATGATCTGTGGGCTACCATGAGGACTGTAGAGAATCAATGCTTTTTTTTATTCTCTCTTTTCGCCGTAAAATAATTACAGTAAGATAAAATGTTATTACTACAAAAAATTTCTGAATGCAGTTTTTAAGTTATTTTAAGGGGTTTGTATAAGCCACTTGAAGAATGTGACACCCCGTGTCACTGCAGCCTCAAATCTGCTGCAAAGAGCTTGTCAAACTAAACAAAACTGAACTGAACCAAATCTGAAATGAAAGTCAAGTGTTCAAATAATGTCAAACCAAGTTGCAAATTTCTATGACAACTTTCCCAGATAATAATTTCTGCAGCAAGTCCTTCTGAAATGAGAATTTTGGAGAATTTTTCCATGATTTTTGAAATTCTGGAAGTGTCTCTAAAAAATTCAGATAAGTCTATGCAAATCCCCGCTGTAAAATTATGTTACTCAAACCTACCTGTACCCAAAAGAGACATTGGATCTGGATATTTATCCTATGTTCCCAGAATTTCTCATAATTTTTGGATGTCTGGAAGTTCCTCTTTTAATTCGACAAATCCAGCAGCAGGAAAAAAATTTCTTCAAATTGGGTCAGTTTTGATCTTTGTGAAGAACCTCTCAGTTTCCAATGCAACTGCCCCCTTTTCAAAAATCCTGAGCAAACTGGAGATCAATTAGTGATTTTTCAAATTTGTTTCAGGATTTTTGGGCACTGTTTTGGTATTTTAATAAATGCCCAAACCTTCAAAAGTGTCCAAGTTTGACCTGCTGCAGTTTGAAATATATTCAAAATCCAGATGTGCATGTTATACCACTGTGTTCCCCATCTCTTAATCTATCTGCAACGTTTCAAGATTTTTGGTGCACGTTTACTATTTGTAATGGTGTGCACAATTTGGAGAAAAATCACCGAACAGAAATTTTGTGGAAAAATAAGAAGGCTGCGGGACCCACTCGTCAGTGACCCTGAAGGTCATCTCCTTCCTCTCAATTGGGCAGCGTGGACGGTGCCTTGCCGCACTCCTTCCCCTATATCTCTCTTTTCCTGGGGACGCCGCCGCCTTCAGAATGAAGTTCGCCTCCCGGTCTCAAACCCGAGCTAGCTCCCCGTTTTCCTCAACCCCGCCGCCACCCCGCGCTCCACCGCCTTCGCCGCCGTTGTTCAAGGTCGCCACACCGCTGCCACGCTCGATCCTCGGACGGGCTAGCTCCGCCACGAGCAGTGCCAGCACCCCCTCTCACTCCCATGGCCTTCATTCCCTCTCCCTCGCCGTGAGCCACGCAAATCGAGCGCCTCTTCTCCAAGTCTGGCTACCCGAGCATTCACCGCGTCATTGATTCTGCCTCCTCCGGTTACTAGTTCTTCAATTACTCGCGCATGGAGGTAGCCAACTTATTCCCTCACAAGTCTTTCTCTAATCCTGCAGCCCAACTTGCTGAGCCGCCACTTTTTCCCACCGCTATTGAGCCGCCGCCACGACCCCCGCCGGTGAACCCTTCACTCCGAGCCGCCCCGTCGACGAGGTCACCGACGCAGAGCACCGCGCCGACGTCTGAACCTCGAGCTCGCGCTAGCGCCGCCAGAATTCCCCTCCGGCGACCGGAACGCCACCATGCCGCCATTGCCGGGCCGCCTCCCCATCGCTGGCCCCCTTTCCGTCCCCGCCATCGACGACATCTCCTCCGCCGAGACCTACGCGAGCTCGGTGAGCACCCAGCCCCTACCCGTTCGCCCCCTCTCGTCCTTCAGCCGCTAGAACGGCCGGCTTGCCGCCAACACGCCGTTACGCACGCAAGCGTCCTGCCGCGATGCGATTGGCCCCGGCTGATTTTCCCTTTTCTCGAATATCTTTAATTCCTCAGAATTACCAGAAGCTTGTAAAATCGATATAAACATAAATCCACATCATAAAAATACGAGACCAATTTTGTTTGACCCTTGTATCCAGATCTATCCAAAACAATTGTCCAACTGAACAAAATTATTTATCTGTTTTCTGTAAAATTCTTTAGCAATATATCTTGTTTAAATCATAATAAATTCTTTAAGTCCTTAAATCACAAACTCTTACATGCAAGTAAAGTATCTGACAACACACTTACGGAGTATTTTTCCACTGTCAGATAATACTTAAATATGTTTCTTATGATTTATTTAATCCTCTGTCTTGTTTAAATTGTTGAAAATAATCCTTAATCCAAGAAATCATGAAAGCTTCACTGTAAATTACTTCCATTAGGTTCATGTTAATTTAAGTATAGTGACCGAGGAGACTCTGGAGCCTCTCGACTTCCAGCTGCCGGAGGAGACCCTGCTACTGACTTTGCTAGTGTAGTTCCTGAGCCAGGCAAGCCTCGGTGCATCTCAACCTATGTTTTCAGTTTCTTTTTATCATTATGTATGGAGTCTAGTTTGTTTGTGCACTAGGTTTATAGAAGTTGATTAGAACCTACAACTGCATTAGGTTTACCCTTCCTGATTACCCCTGATGTCCCTGTTAGTAGTATGTTAGCCTTTTGTCGATCGTTAGCATTGCTATGCTTAGTTGCTAGTGATCGATACAAGTCGATTGGTAAGTCCCACTCGTGAGATAGGATCAGGACACTCTGGATTGTACTAGAAGAATTATAGGTTGTTGGATACCGGACGGGGATTGTTTGTATAGGATGGTTTGAGAAGGCTGGGCCTACACGGTGGTAGCTCTGTCTGTATCGGTTAAGGACCGTTCGTTGTTAGCCCTATTGAGCAAGTTTGAACGTACTGATTCACATGCTGGTGTTTATGGGCCTAGTAAACCGACGTAGCCTATGTTGCCCTGGATGTCTGGTTGATACCTATCTCTTTCTATCATGGTACAGTTGGGAGAGAAAGGATCACCTTCCGAACGGGGCGTACGTCTGGGACGGGGACCGTGTCGGGAGGACCCTTTCTCGGGAGGAGTAGGATTTGGCTTTGCTCTGGTGGTGCACAGGCGAAAGGTTGCCATTTGTGGTCTATTCGCGGGCACTATGTCGTGTGGTCAGGTTTCTCCTGCAGGATGTACATCGATGCCGCCGCTCTCAGAAATGAGCGCCCACTTGTTCAGTGTGCCACATCGTAGTGTGATTATGGATGATGATGATGATTATTATTATTATTATGATATACATATATCTTACTGCTTTATTTACTTACTGTACTACTGCTGTTTACTTATTTGTCTGTTATAACTTTTAGCTGCAAACATGATACTTGGTAAAACTAAACTTGAGCTAAAATTTGAAAGCAAGGACTCAGTAATTAGTACTGCTTTCGCAAGTTTGAGTCAGCCTGCCCCTTGTAGCCTTTGCATACTAGGAGTCGGCTGTAGATAGCCATGTTGACGGGTAAGTCTTACTGAGTATTAGTTGCTCAGAGTTTGGCTCTTTATGTTTTTATGCAGGTATCGTCTTTGCTTCCGCTGTCGCTTGGTGCTATGATCGTCTCCAGGTTCACATCGTAAGGCTTCGATGTGGGTCTATGTATCGTCGAGTTTAGATGTAATTCCAGACTTTCGCTGTGCTACTCACGTGTTTTAAATCATTGCAGACTTAATGTAATAACTTAAAAATGTAAATTCTGCTTTTTATGTGATGTACTATCTGTGTTTGTTCATCAGCACTTCCGACTCGATCCTGCGAAAAGCGGTAACGCTTCAAAGAGGAGTTGAACCCATCTCTTCTGAGTCAGCGGCTCAGCGCCTCTAGTGGAATTACAGCACTTCCATCGGTAGTGAAAAAACCTACATTGGAAATGCATTTTCAGATGCAGTCGCTTATGTCTGTTGTCAACCACCTCTGTCAATATCATTTCCAGAGGTGGCTGCTTATTGAGCCACCTCTAGAAATGGCATTAATTAAACAAGGACTTTGTGCTACAGAAATTGATTTTGAAAGGCAGGCAACAACGGCAGCAGGCCTACCAAACAATTAGTGTATTGCCATGTTTATGATATTTGCTTGGCGGGGGGAATTTATTTGATGCACTCATGACATTGTAGCTGATTCTATCCGTCGATTGGATGGTCATTCAGGGGTAATTATTACTATTCAAGAATCATAGAGGATAGTAGTCTATGGAAAATTTGACTCTTTTGTAACGGAAGGATATTTGTTAGGTGCCTCATACCATAGCAAAGCAAGAATTGATATTAGCTTTCAGACATACACATAGAGAAATTGCAAAATGTTCTGTTTATTTCTCCTTTAATCATCTAAGACTGTTCATGCACAACCTGTTGGTCGTGTTTGTTCATGCACACCGACTGAACAATACCACCTCATCTTTCACAGTCGTGGCGCCTTATGTCCTGATTCTCACGCCATTAGCAGCCAGACCATCAGCAAATGTCCGGCAGTCCCAAGCTATGGGCACAAATTGGTGATTGTCCGATACGATAAACCCAGGGCTAGAGGACATGGCTGTGGAGTTCTTATACCCAATGCATCCCACTCCCATGGAATTCGCATGCTAGTGCCGTGATTTCAAGATCAACATCAGATCCTCATGATATGTATTCCAAAGCAAGAATTCTACAATGTACTATACTTGCAACTAGCCAGACTACATTGACAACATTTTATCAATACCTTGTGGGAGAAACTGGCTATTTATTGGCAAAAGGCGACTAGCTGGTTCAAATATAGGCTTAACTCTTCCCTTCAAAAAATATAGGCCTAACTCAGCAATCCTGCAATAGTCGATCGCTATCCTGCAATGCAACAACATCGCACTACCAACTTTTTGTCAAAAAAACATCGCACCACCAACCATTTAAGTTGGCCAACAGTAGTAGTTGATACTTGTTGCCTCTAGTACTTACTGTGAGGCAAGAGAATGGCACTGGATTTGTAACGCCCAGAAAAAACAAAACTAGCTGGTTTTATTTGGCCTTGAAAAGCCCATGCAGGGCCCAATTCGAGGAGAGACCTAAGCCCATCCGAACCCTTCTGTTTCCAACGTTGATGCATCGATCTCTTCCCCACTTCGTCTTCCGTTGGTGCGCCGCCTCCTTCTCCTTTGCTGCTGCTGCTGGGGAACACGGGGCTCTACTTCCAATTGAGTCCACGTGATGTGAGCACAAACCATCTCATTTTCTGTTTTCCTTTCCTTCACACGACTTGCTGCTGGCTGCTTATCCACGTGCTGCTATGTTGGCCAGAGAAGGGATCAGGTGCTGAAGAGAAAAGGGAAGGGATCAGGATCAGTGTTAGGTAATGAGATTTGCCAATTTTAGTTTCCATCCTGTGCTCAGCGACGTTTTCAGGATGCTTTAGAGGTGGAAATAAATGAGACTGGATGCAGACTGCAGTTTCCCAGCTTTTAGTGCAGTAGGAGTTTCGACCTAGTTTTGGGGTTCTTCCAAGCCTAATCTAAACATCCGGCCATAAGCAAAGATGTAGAGTTTTCGTAGATCTTTCCAACGAGTATTTATACATAATTTGCAGTTCAGTATAACAGGAGTTATGCACTTCTGAAGTTTACCGTCACGTTGTGAATTTCAGTCTGTAAGGTCTGATACGAGGTTCAGTTTTGGGGCTGTTTTTAGTGGCCTTAGAGGCCGATTTTATCCAGTATGTAAAGTAAGTTTTTGTAGTACTTGGCATGTTATTTCTATAGAGTGCTTACACTCCCAGTTTGGCTAAGTGGTTCCGGAGTTACAATTTGTCAAAGTCAGTATCCTGAAACTGTCGGCAGAATCTGTCTGTCAGTTTCTATGCAGGATTAGTAATGGAAAACGTTGGAATTTAATTATGTGATGCAAACCAGAGTTGTAGCTCTTGTTCTGTAGTTTCCAAAATGTATTTACTTGCTGACATTGCTATGGTGGTTTTAAAGATATGAAAAAGAGAAGCACTGCTGCTGTTTGTCAAGGTGATGTGCTGCAGTTTTTGCCGGTTGTTAGTTTGGGGCGTAGGAGCCCTATTTTTTTGTTTGTAAATGATCCATGGATTGTTTGTACTGAGTTCTTTGTTCTAAAACAGGTGGTAGTGCTCCGGATGGTGCCTAGTGTATTTTCTTCATCGTCGGAGGCAAGTGAATGTAGCGGTGGTTTGCTACCTTTTTGACTTGTTATTTTCATCACCTACACTTGAATACTTTGAACCATATATCATACAACTATGAAGTAAATATGGTGGCAGATTCTGAATTTGAATTTTATTTTGTCTCTTGCTTATGTTCTTATATATACGGTTGAAATATGAAGAAGTGCTTATATTTTCATATGAAGGCGAGGATAACTTGTGGTTTTATGAACTTGTTTTTGCATCATTAGTATTCATAACATGAGCAAGTCATTTGAGCCAGGTCGGTGAGAAAGTCATATAACTATTCCGTAGTGTTTTAAAAGGCCAGGTCAATGAGAAAGTTATATAACTATTCCGGAGTGCTCTTATGAAGTATGTCGTAGACCTATGGTTGCGACTGTACCGGCATACATCGTACGTTGCCCGAGGAGGGGTGCAATGTAAAAGTGGACATGCATTGCATTGCAATCATATGCATTAATGCTTGAAGTTTGATGATGATTATGTTGTGGCTATATGGATGTTGAGAAGTGATGCTTCTCGAAGGTGATATAAAATGCGGTAATGTTGTGGATATGAAGATCTTATTTGTGGTTTTTTTCATTGCATTGATATGCATTGTCGGAAAGTGGATTTGTCTATGCTAATGCGGCGGTGAAGTGGTTTGTAAGCACCTTTTGGAGGTGTTCTAACCCTTACATTATCATTGTGGTAATATTGAACTATTACTCTTTTTATTATTAGAATTATTAAACTGATGCTTAACTCAACTTGTGATTTAAATAGCTTGTCAAAACAATTTGCTTGCTGAGATGTTTCATCTCACCCTTGCTTTAATCTTCTCAGGTACTTGATGAGTGGCATGATGGGATGGGGAGTAGGAGCACAGGTCCATTCACTTCACAATAAACATTTAGTTATACACCTCTATTATTTGAGAAGTGGAGAGGTGGTTAATTTAAAGTCTCTATTCATTCATTCTTGCTAAGGTCGTTTGCCTACTAGTGTGATGCCTTTAATTATATTTATCTATGATTGTTTTGCTTTCTCGTTGCTTACTTTTACAAGGAATGCTGCCAAATTTTCTATATTTTTGGTAGAATGTTGGTAGAATGTTGTTTGTGATGGTTTTAGTAGCATCCCGAGGTGATTCTGGATTTCGGGGTGTTATAGGATTATCAAAAAAGATGCAGGTGAATATAACGTTTATTTTTCATGTTTGCCATGGCAAATATCGAAGTATGCTTTGAGAGTAACTGAGATGAACACGGCAGGTGGGAGGTGAGGCACACACTGGTGCTAGAACCTTGCCACTGGTGCAGTTTCTTGCGCAGTTGAAATATATGCTGAAAGTCGTTTTGTTAATTATCTGGAACTCCCTCCAGTGTCAAAAAAGCTGTTGTTTTGGACATTGACATGGTCTTCAAAACATAACTTTGACTAATACTTTTTGATATAAAATATTCATAAAATATAGATAAAATATACTTTATGAAATTATATTTCAATACGGATATACTCATGTTATTTACAGTTAAAGTTTAAAATGTTTGACTTAGGACAACCTCAAAACGACAGTTTTTTTGACACTGGAGGGAGTACTCGATTAGTGATCTATCGTCGTCCATGGTCCGACTGGTTTCTACAAATTTTCAGCCAATACCTCTATTTTGCAAATTTTCATTCAAATGATATTATTTTTAATAAAAAACACCATGCATATCACTAGTAGTGCCACGTTGAGACGTGCGGCAACATCTATCCAACATCGTTTTTGTAACGTGTAATCTTCGTGCATAACTTTTGTACTAATAGGTAGACGAACTGGAAAGGCAAACGAAGAAGTACCACAGGCAACTTTAGTGGATTCATGGAAATATAACTGTTCACTTGAGCAATCTGCTTCTGAGCAGGGAGGTTCTCTATAACTGCAGTATACCTTCCTGGTGCCTCCTATTCCAAACAGTTGTAGTGATACTAGAACCAATCTTAATCACAGATAAGCGAAGCTTGTATTCATCTTCCAGGTATTACTAGTAGTTCCTGTAGGAGATGAAAGCGCAGCTTGTATTCATCTTAATCCCAGATATTTATACATGTACTAGGGTGGATCGGTGATAACCGAAGCCGCCTACAATCTAGCGAAGTGGAGCCGGAGACTCAGAGCTTGGTGTAGGTGGCGTGCCGCCCGTGGCGTTCGCGCATGACGTGGTTACGGCCCGCGCACGGCGCGGTAACAGCATGGACGAGGTCGTGAGACTGATCTGCTTCAACACCCCTCCTCAGTTTGTGCTTTCGCCTTGCCAATGCACAAGCTGGACCTGAATTGCTCGAACAGTGGCATCGCCAGCCCCTTCGTCATGATATCGGCGAACTGCAAGTTCGTTGGAACATGTAGAACACGGAGCTCGCCGATGGCAACCTTCTCACGGACAAAATGAATGTCCAGTTCGACATGCTTTGTGCACCGGTGATGTATAGGGTTCGCCGTGAGGTAGACCGCAGAGACGTTGTCGCAGTAGATGACCATAGCCTTCGGTATGTCGACGTACAGTTCGTGCAGTAGGTTCCGCATCCAGCAGCACTCCGCCGTGGCGTTCGCCACAGTACGGTACTCGACTTCCGCACTTGACCGCGACACGATGGACTGGCGCTTGGAAGACCACGATATGAGCTAGTTGCCGAGGAAGACGCAGTACCCCGATGTGGAGCGCCGCGTATCCGGACAACCGGCCCAGTCCGCATCAGAGTAGGCCACCAATTCAGAGCTCGATGAAGAGGACAGGTTGATTTCGTAGCTGATCGTGCCACGCAGGTATCTCAGGATCCGCTTGACGAGGTTCGAGTGCACATCGCGTGGTTCGTGCATGTGGAGAAACACTTGATTGACGACGTAGGTGATGTCGGGGCGGGTCAGCGTCAGGTATTGTAGGGCGCCGGCGATGCTATGGTAGAACGAGCCGTCACTTGCCGGAGAGCCTGCCGAAGAGGAGACCTTTGGCTTGGTGTCGATGGGCGTGGAGGCAGGCTTGCAGTTAGACATGCCAGCGCGCTCAAGGATGTCCTCCGCATACTGTGCTTGGTGCAGAAAGAAGCCGTTCTTGTCACGGGAAATTGAATGCCGAGGAAGAAGTTCAATGGCCCGAGGTCCTTGATGGCGAACACGGTCTTGAGGCTGTGAACAACTCGCTGAAGCAACTCTTGACTTGACGCGGTCAGAACGATGTCATCGACATACACAAGCAGGTAGGCGAGATGAGAGCCATCTTTGAACACAAACAGTGAGGAATCTGCACCTGTAGCTGTGAAGCCAATGGACTGCAGGTGCCCGGCGAGACGCTGAAACCACGCGCGCTGCGCTTGCTTGAGTCCGTAAAGAGACTTAGACAGCAGGCAGACGTGGTCGGGGTGGTTTTCATCGACGAAGCCGGCGAGTTGTTGGCAGTAGATCGACCCGTTCCGCCAACAGACCGTGCAGGAACGCGTTCTTGACGTCCAGTTGATGCACAGGCTAGTGGCGAGACGCGGCGAGTTGCAGCACCGTGCAGATGGACGCTGGCTTGACGACCGGCGAAAACGTTTGATCGAAGTCGACGCCGGCCTTCTGGGTGAAGCCACGGACGACCCAGCGCGCCTTCCGACGCTCCAGGGAGCCGTCAGGAAGGAGCTTGTTCTTGAACCACCATTTGCCGGTGATGATGTTGATGCGACGCGGCCGCTCAACCAGGGTCCAAGTGCGATTGGACTGGAGAGCGGCACATTCCTCTTGCATGGCCGCCCGCCAGGCAGGATCACGCAGTGCAGCACGAACAGATGTTGGTGCAGGGGACGGAGTCACGGAGCAACCGTGGCGGCATGGGCATACTTCGAATTGGGCTTGACGTGGCCTGTCCTGGATCGGGTCAGCATGTGATGCTGAGGAGCACCGGCTGGTGGCGCAGCATGTTGTGGTGCAGGTGCCGCTGGTGGAGATGTGCCGGAGGTGTCGGGGTAGGGCTCGGTGCTGCCTGTGCCGGAGAAGGCGTTGGAGAACCGGCAACAGAGGAAGCCGGCGCCACGTCGTCGTCGTGCTGCAGAGGAGGCTCGGCGTCGTGGACAGGCGCGGCACCATAGCCGGGACCGCGTTCTGCGCAGGCAGCAGCGGCACGGCGTGTGCCAGGACGTCGTCGACTGCCGCGCACCGGGACTGGTAGGATGGTGTCCATCCCCGGTGGAGGAGCTGGGGCAGCAGTGGTCGGCGACAGTTGATTCCTGAAAGGAAATGTTGATTCATCGAAATACACATGTCGAGAGGTTATAACACTTTTTCGTGCGTGTTTCTGGGTTGTAGCAGCGATAGCCATTGGCGTCAGCAGGGTATCCAAGGAAGATGCACGCAACAGAACGCGGCGCGAGTTTGTGAGGTGCTGTGGCGGCGGTGCTTGGGTAGCAGAGGCAACCGAACACGCGGAGGTGATCGTAGGTTGGCGGCGCTTCGACGAGCATGTGGTGGGGGGTGGCATTGCGGCGAGCACAGCAGGGGGCGCCGGTTAATCAAGTATGTGGCGGTGGCAAGCGCGTCGGGCCAGAAGCGGGCGGGCGCGCCAGCGTGAAGTAGCATTGTGCGCATGCTGTCGTTGAGAGTGCGAGCACATGTTCAGCGCGGCCGGTGAGGTGTAGGGGCATGTAAGCCGCAGCACCATGCCATTAGCGGCGAAGAACGCCCGCGAGGCATTGTTGTCGAACTCAGTCTGGAGACAGAGGATAGGCCTCTGAAACTGAGTGCGCACGAATGCATGGAAGGAAATAATAGTAGCAAGAACATCAGATTTATGGCGTAATGGGAAAGTCCAAGTGAAATTAGTGAAGTCATCCATCAACACAAGATAAAATTGATAGCCTGAATTGCTTATGATCAGGGAGGTCCATACATCGCAGTGAATCAATTGAAAAGGAAACTGGGAAATATTATTTGAGTTGCTAAACGGCTGCCGTACATGCTTGCCAAGGCGGCAGGCATGGCACGTATGGTTGTCGGACTGTGAACAGGAAAAATCAAAAGACTGAAGAATGCGATGCAATTACCCATGGCCCGGGTGTCCTAAGCGGGCGTGCCAGAGATCAGTGCTCATGCTGGCGTAGAAGCTGCAATGGACGATCGGCCGAGCTGATGAAGCACGCAGCGGGTACAGTTCAGCAGTGGAGTCACATCGGAGCAGAACCGTCCCCGTTCGAAGATCCTCGATCGAGAAGCCAATAGGGTCAAAATCAACAGAAACACAATTGTCTCGAGTGAGGGCATGAACAGAAATCAGGTTTTTAATGAGAGGAGGAGAAATCATGACATTGTATAGATGCAATGGGGAATCAGTAGTTGGGATGGATGCAGCCAACAAAACAAACATGTAAAGGTGCACCATTGCCTACTATGATTTGAGAATTGGATGATTGTGGGGAGTGAGATGAGAGGATACCGGGATCATTGGCCATATGTGCACTGGCGCCGGTGTCCATGATCCAGTCGCCGCCGCCTTGGTACTGTGGTGGCGCCGGCATGGAGTGAAGAGCCGAGAGGAGGACCAGCGGCGTGGAGGTGTATGTCGGCGCAGACTGGTACGGGAGCGCCGCTGTGTACATCTGCAGCCCCATCATCGGGTTGGATGGTGCAGACGCTGTGAGGGCCTGCTGGTTGCCTGATGGAGGATGAGGGCCGAGGAGCCCGGATGTCATGGGCCGGTACTGCTGCATCGGCCAGGCCTGCACGACGCCGGTCCAGGGGTTGGGGAAGTGACCCCAAGACCGCCGCCGGGTTGCCCGTCGGAGGATCGGAGCCCTGCTTATGCTTCTTGCGGCGGTCGTCGTTGTTCTTGGACGGCGAGAACGACGGTGGCGACGCCGACGGCTGCTGCGGCTTGGGTGCTGGGGTCGAGGACGACGAGGAGCCGGTGGCGAGGAGAGCCGTGGCCGCCTCCATTTTGGCGGTTTGTTCTTGGCGCTTTTCAGTTTGCAGCAGGTAGTTGCGGACGAAGTGGTACGACGGCAGCGACTTGGTTGCGGCGAGGGAGGAGATCGCCTGGCTGAACTTGGAGTTCAGGCCGCGCAGTGCGTTCAGCACCGTGGCCGACTCACTGATCGCGGTGGCCGACATCGAGAGGAGATCGGAGAGCTGTTTGAGATGACTGAAATATTCAGTAATGGACAGATCACCTTGGTAGAGGCTATGGTACTCTTGGAGAGCGTAGACGGCGCACTGGTCGCCGTTGTCGAGGAAGAGGCCGCACACGGCGGACCAGAGCTGGTAGGCTGACGGCTTGCGGAGGACCACCATCTGTATCAGCGGCGTGGTCATGGTGTTGTAGATCCACGACACAATGCACTGGTCGACTTGGAGCCAGTCATTGTCATGCCACATCGCCGCCGGGTCGATGGTGCCGTCGATGTTATCGACGAGGCCGAACTTAAGGAATGTCGCGTCGAAGAAGGCGCTCCAGAGAGAGTAGTTGCTCTCCTCGAAATCCAGGGTAACGGGCACATGGGTGCGGATGTTGACGTGCTAGATGGAGGAGGCGGGGATGTGGTTGGGCGGAGCATCAGCAAAGGGATTGGAGTTGGCGTGGAGGTGCCGGTGGTGGAGGAGGAGCTTGACATGGCCGGCAGTGGAGAGCAGCGAAAGAATTGGATCGGTTCAAGCTGATACCATGTAGGAGATGAAAGCGCAGCTTGTATTCATCTTAATCACAGATATTTATACATGTACAAGGGTGGATCGGTGATAACCGAAGCCGCCTACAATCTAGCGAAGTGGAGCTGGAGACTCGGAGCTTGGTGTAGGTGGCGTGCCGCCCGTGGCCTTCGCGCACGACGCGGTTACGGCCCGCGCACGGCACGGTAACAGCATGGACGAAGTCTTGAGACTGATCTGCTTCAACAGTTCCAAATTGAGACGTCCACAGCATCATTTTTATAACGTATATATTTATAACTTTTGTACTAAGAGACGAACTGGAAAGATATACACGAATAACTAGGACAAGCAACTTTAGTGGATTCACCAACCAGTTGACAAACAAAAACATCTGAACGAAAAGTCCTCTTAATGAGTATCAGCATTACTCGTCACAACCTACAGTAGTTTCTTGACAGAAAAAATAATTAGCAATATTCCCTGCTGGTCCAACCACGATGGGCTTATAGGCTCCTAATTAAGCAGCTGGGCCTCTTTTACACGTTGCATGTTCAGAGCCCGTCAGAAGAAGCGTTGCACACCCAGTGGCGAGTCCAGGACTGGACTTGGGGGTGGGCCGGAATTGGGTTGAGCTGATGGGGGTGGGCCAAAAAATGAAAAAAAAAGAAAATTTCTACTATTCATGGTGCTACAGTGCTCGAAAATGGAGCTGGGCTGAATCTGGGGGTGGGCCGCGGCCCACCCGGCCCACCCCTTAGACTCGCCACTGTGCACACCCCGCCCTCGGCCAAGGTAAGAAGAGCTCTCCCGCACACCCTCGCCCTCAACTAACTCAAAAATTCTGAATCGTGTCGACAGGTTTGGTATGTACCGATATGCCCGCTCCTACAAATCAACTCTCCTCGACACCGATACGGTCTAATTCTGTATTTGTTTCCTTAAAGGTGAATTAATCTCCACGTAATCAATTGGAATACGTATCGCTATCAGTGTAGAACACGTCGGCGAATTCTCCATATATCAACGGAAATACGGTGAACCTATATATACTAGTCAAACTCGATCGATCGCCTGGCTCAACAAATCATCAACCCTACCTCGCCTCTGAATATGTCCGCACAAAGCTCGCCGCCGCTCGCTCCAGAGTCTCGAGGGACACACGTGTTCGATGTCACTGACTACAGCAAGCACCGGAACCTCGTCGCCGGCAGCTTCCTCCGCTCCAAGACCTTCCTCGTCGGCGGGTTCGCCTGGTCCATCCGCTTCTACCCCGGCGGCCATCTCTTACTATCCCAATGTGGTCGCATTCGCGGGTTCTGGGCATGTCCACGTAGACCCGTTAACGGTGACCGTCCGATACGCCTTTCTAGCAATATGGATCGTTGGATGCGGGTTGGATCGGGTCTTCTCCCCGTTCACTGGCGCCCGAATGCTCGCGAACTCTCGCGACTCATTCTCCGTTCCCTTTCCTGTACGCCAGGCTGCGACTGCGCCGCGCGGCCCGCGCCCCTCCGCCAGGTCCGCCTCGGCCTCCGTCGTCGCACCCTTTCCACGGGATCGACTCCTCCTCCACATCGATCTCTCCAGCCTCGCGCTCCTTCCGTCTTCATCTCCATTCGCATCCGTTGCTCGTCCCCTCCGCCCCTCTCGTGCTGTCGTGCGTCACCTGTCCTCTTCTCTGCAGTAGAGCGGGGCGGTGGCCGCGTGGAGCTGCATCCTAAGGCACGGGCAACCAGAGGGTGCTGAAGGTGGCCAGCGACATAGAAAATGCCATGCCGGCAGTGCATACGGTTTTCTGATCTTGGTGAGTGATCTAACACCACACGTCCTCCATGTGTTCGCTAGAATGCCTCTATGCTATTCAGATACTTTCGAACTTTTCTTCAGACCTCATGTAAATTTTCGTTCTTTCACTTGTACAAACAAAATTACTGGGCACAGCAATCCGTGAATACTATGTGCATAGCAAATTGGCTAGTGTTGAAGCTGAGATCATCAGCACGATGAATAACATCCTTCCTGGTCCCTGCTCACAAGTTTATCTTGATAATTAGAAGAGGAAATTACCATATCAGTAAGACAATTTTTTTGACAATCAAGGAAGAACAAGACGATAAGCAGGGCTTGTGAAATGTCATTATTTCCGATTTGTATCCACATCAGATCGCCCTATAATCATTCAAATTGATACTCATATAGGTGACAACTAATAAATTTGGAATAGTTTTTATACCATAGTTTCCATGCTTTATTGAACATAAATTTGAATATAGTAATGGAACAGTTGGAGAATTCTTGCTGGAATGTGATACTGTTGTGACTATATTCCATCTTCAAGTCCACTTTATTCCAACTATTGCACTTCTGAATATAAATTTGGAAGTATGATCCTTGTTCGCTTGCCTTTTGAAGTTACTGTATGGCATATATAAGTAACCATTCTATGCTTCGTCATCATTTCTGGAAATTGTTTGGTTCTTGAATTACATTGGATGACCTGGTGAGACTGAGTTTGCCTTGCTTTCATTTTGTCTCGCCACTTTACTCTACTGCGAATACATCCATATCCCGAATAACAATTTTGTATCATCTCTATCCTAATGTATCACATATTAGAGGCAAAGGTACTTAACACTCTGATCAAATACTCTTGTAGCAAACACAAAATTGTATCTCCATGTCTGTTACCATGTGCTTTATCCTTTTAAGAACTCTATTTGCATTATTTATACTTGCTTGAGTTTATTGTAGATTAGGACTCATATGGCACTGCCTTCCCCAGAATTTTTCTCTCTATTAACATGTTCATCTTAACACCTTTCATAGAGTTGGAAAATCCTTTAAAGTGATACTAACATATCATCATTTGTACAAAAAAAGGATGACACTGAAAAAATGTTCAGTTCAGTATTTCAGTGTTGCCTCATCCAGTTTCATGAAAATGTTCTGTAAGGAATAGCGATCTGACAATGAGATAACTGTACTGACGGTCTAATCTTTCCTGTGTTATCTTAGTACCCCCTCCGGTTTTTATTTGACATCCTTAGGACAACCCTTGCGGAAACAATCAGGCTTTAATCTTTCCTGTGTTATGCTGCCTGAAAGTTCAACGAAATATTGAGTTCAAAAGAACATGCATTGTTTCACCAAGCTTTAATTTTAACGCTGTGGAATGTATCTTCAGAAGATTGTTGACTGCTAGCTAAGACATTTCATTCAGTCATTGGGATTTGAAACTTGCAAACCCTACTGTCACTAACCTGTATGATCTTTCGTAGGTAGGCTGATGTGTATCCCTTGCCTTTTTTTATTAAGACACAATATACATGTATTATCTTCTACTTAGTTGTGATCAATTATGTCTTATTAATTTTCCATTAGATTTATTTGCATGTAAACATATATGCTGCAGACTTCATTAAGAAAGATAGTACTAAAATCTGAAAGTGTTAAATATTTCAATATCATCTTCAACTGAACCATGGTTTGAGAATAAATTCTGAATGTCATTCTTATTTTCTACTTTAAAGTGTACAATATTGCGACAAAACGTCTTTTCTTCTTTAAAGCAACCAGCAGAGCAATAGAACTTGAATTTTATTACTGTATTGACAAAGTCTTCAGAACAAAAGATTTCTTATATCAAGTTTCTGATTTTGTATCTCTGATTGAAAATTCTTTTGTACAGTGACTAAGCATTCATTTTATATCTGGTAATTGCAGAATGTAAGAAATACATCTATATAAATCCAATTTCGAAGCACTCAATGCATGTAACTTTACTTAAGTGATTGCATAAAGTGCCGCCTCATTGTACAAAATTATCAGTGCAGAGAGCTGTCAAAAGGCATAACACTTAGGTTTGCTTGTGAGACAAACTAAGTATAACCATCTGTCTCATTAGGTGACTTTCCTATCATTTTCTAAAATTATTAATCAGAAAATTGCTTTAATCATATAATAACTTTTTAAGAAAATGCTAAGGTGCTCAACCTCAATAACAAATACACATACCCCTAACATTTTGTGACCATGCACTAATTGAAATATGTTATTTTGAAATTTCTCTTCTTATTACCATATATTACAACCGTGTTATATGGTATTAGGCACCAATATATAACTATGTAACTTATGTCTTTATAACTTTATTTCAACTTAATTAGTGTGGCATCGTGGTCGACAGCAGTGGCAGCACGCAATGGTTCAATTACCATAAGACTATTTGCTTGATATTCTCGGTTGTTTTAACATACTCAAATGGTTCATTATATTTAACGGGCAATCAGGCGCGGCAAGCCGCGCGCTATCTTTCTAGTGCGTTCGAGTTGTATTCTTCCTTGGACCACGTCGCCGTGACCCTCGAGCTCATGACCAAGGACGCCATGGTCATGGCGTCGTACGACATGGGGCTGGTCGACCAGGTCACCGGGGCGCGTTACTTCCCAATCGAATCCGACACGGCGGAGTTCGACACCAGACGCTCCCCGGGGCAGTCGCGGTGGTTCCTCAGCAGGTTCATGAAGAAAACCGAGCTCGAGGCCTCGCCGTACCTCCGGGACGATCGTCTCGTGATAGAGTGCTCGCTGGCCGTGATCGTCGGGACCCGGGCGTCCGACATGGCCGGGCCTCCGGCGCCGGCGAGCAGCTTGCCGCCGTCCGACTTGGCCGAGCACTGGGGCAGGCTGCTGAAGGAGAAGGAGGGCGCGGACGTGACCTTCATGGTTGAGGGAGAGTGCTTCAAAGCGCACAGGATGGTGCTCGCGGCGCGGTCTCCGAGCCTCAAGGCGCAGCTCAACTGGCCGGATTTCATGCAACAGAACATCATCATCATCCCCGTCTTCACCGTTCCACCGCGCGTGTTTGAGTCCCTGCTGCACTTCATCTATACAGATACCTTGCCAGATATGGATGACCTCGACGAGGATACCCGCAAGGATCGGATCGGTCATATGCTCTTTGCTGCTAAGATGTATGGCTTGGACAGGCTGAAGCTCATATGTGAAGATATCCTTTCGAGAAGCCTTGAAGTGGAGACTGTCAGTACCGTATTGCTTCGAGCCGACCAATACGACTGCAGCAGGCTCAAAGATGCTTGCATAGATTTCATTATTTCCAACAGGATGAGCGAAGTCGCAAGAACCGAGGGCTACAAGCACCTTAGATAAAGCATCCATCTATACTTCTAGAGGTACTGGAGAAGGCTGGCAAGTTGCCTAAGATATAGTCTATTGGTCGATCGTGGTTTCAAGTCGAAGAAGCATCAAGATCTACTCTTCTTCCAGAATCTACTAATCAGATCTCTACCAGTGGTGGGGACTCTCTTGCATCATGTGCAAATTCGATTTGACTGTGACATTGTCGGTGTGTTAATTCATGGAACTATCGATCGAATACACATTATCAAAATCATTCCTGCCCGTTTTTGGTATGATTTGTTTCTGGCTACTGTTGGGTTAGTAGATGATAATTTCGTGATTTATAGCTATTGCTGTCTGTTTTGGGAATTATCACGAAGAACCACACATAAATTGTTTCGGTGAGGACTATTGGTGAGGCAACATACCTGCGTCCGTATGAGCTAAATATTTCGGAATTCATAATTTTGTTACTCTTAAGTTCAGACTACGGAAATTTATTCAAGTACCACAATTTGTACCATTCTTCGAATCGATGTATATATCGTCCGTACTTTCTGATTTTAAGAATTTGCTGGGTTTACTAATTCATGTTTTCATCTTTCTACATGCCACTTTCATAAACCCAAACCTATCGGATAGATCATACATATGGTTGGGACTTTGAAGAGTATCTGCACTTTTCTAAAATATATTCCCGTGATTATACCCTAGGTATATATCCTTATTTTGGGTCGTCATGCTCTTTCAGTTGATCCGCAGTACTATTGCCCATAAAATTGTTTACATAATGTGTCATGATCGGTATCCAGTACCAGAGGCGTCGCCAGCGGGATCGGCGTCGTGCGCGCAGCGGACTCCAGGAGAACGCGGCTCCGTAGTTTCCTTTTTCAGTTGAGTTTAATTAGGACTCTTGTACCGGCTCTGTGTCTATAAACAGGGACCGAAGGTTAGGGGATCTTTATCGTTGATTTGGTTAGGTTTTAGCTTCTGTAAAATCCCTGCCTCGAAGGTGCGGCGCCGTCACCACGGCTCCGCCGCGCCGTCGAGGTCCAGGGCCAAGGCCAGCTACTTCGTTCAAGTATAGTCTTCGTCGATTCGTTCCGTCCAACTCGTATTCGTCCCCTACTCGTGACAATTTGGTATCAGTTGTCCCGGGTTCTTCCGCCATGAGTCTTCCGCCGTCGCCGCCGCCACCGCAGCCGGCGCCGGCGCCGTCAGGGGACGACACCGTCCAGATCGCCGACCTCGCGCGACGGATGACCGCCATGGAGGGTCTCATGCGCCCTTTGCAGCTCATGCTGGACAAATTCGACGGGCTGGAGAAGAAAATCACCGATCAAACCAACCAGCAAGCAGCCCTCAATCTCGCCCTGATCCGCGTCGAGCAGTCGTTGCCCGGCTACTTGCCGGACAGCGATCGCATATCCCACATGACCGCGCCAAAGGTGTCGCCGGGGATTCCGGCGCCACGCACTCGCCATCCGGCCATCGCCCATCCCCACCTCCGCCGCCACCGCCTCACCCCCCCCCCCCCCCCCCCCCCCCCGCCGCCACCCACTTTTCCCCCGCCACCAACCGCCGCCGCCGCCGCCAGAACCGCATCGACGCCATCACGATCACGACGACGATGGAGTCCCCAGCTTCCACAAGCTTGAGTTTCCCAAGTACGATGGCAAGGGCGATCCGCTGCCGTGGTTGAATCGATGCGAGCAATTCTTCCGTGGCCGTCGAACCCCGGAGAACAAGAAAGTTTGGTACGCGTCGTTCCACCTGCTCGACGACGCCCAACTCTGGTACTACCGTTTGGAGCTCAACACGGGACCCCCATCTTGGCGCCAGTTCGTGCAGCTAGTGAACACACGCTTCGGGCCGCCTCTCACCGACAGTCCCTTGGGCGAGATCGCCATGCTGCGGCGCACCGGCACCGTCGACGAGTACTGCAACCGCTTCCTGGCGTTGTCCTGCCGTGCGCCCAGCCTGACCGAGGAGCAGCAGATTCAATTGTTCACCGTCGGCCTCGGCAACCCACTTCGCACTGATTCTCGCTGCATCGGCCGACGACGCTCGACGACGCCATCATGTACGCTCGCGCGTATGAACAACGCCTCACGCTGTCCGAGCCGCCACCAAGTCGAGCTCCGGCGCGCCATCCCGCCAGGCCAGCCGCCGCGACACCGTCCGCTCCAAGCTCTGCTGCGTCATCACCAAGCACGAAGAAGCTAAGCTAACTCCCGCTGAGATTGCAGCACGCAAGCTGAGCGGGACATGTTTCCATTGTGATGAGAAGTTCTCGCAGGCACACAAAAAGGAGTGTAAGCAGCTGTTTGTGATCGAAGCGATGTGTGAAGATTATGAAGACGCGCCAGCGCTGACCACTGACGAGCCGACGATCTCTCTCTCTCCGCGCTGACCGGCATCCACCCGCGCGCCGCCAAAACAATGCAAGTCGTCGTCGACGTGGGCGGCACCAAGCTGAACGCACTCCTGGATTCTGGCTCCACGCACATTTCGTCGACGACGCGGCCGCGGCACGCGCGGGCATCAAGCTGCGCCAGCAGGCGGCCTTCGCGTCGCGGTGGCGAACGGCGACCGCATCTCCAGCTCCGGGTGCTGCGACGCGTTGCACATCGACATCAGCGGCGAGCCGTTCGACATCCGCTGCTACGGCCTCGCTCTCGGCTCCTACGACATGGTACTAGGCGTCCAATGGCTTGAGTCGTTGGGGCCGATCCTTTGGGACTTCGGCGCGCGCACCATGGCGTTCAAGCGTGGTGCCCGGCCCGTGGTGTGGTCCGCGACCTCGTCGCCCTCGGCGCCCATCCTGGCGGCGGTGGAACCGGACCTCATGCACGCTCTGTTGGACACGTTCCGCTCCCTCTTCGCCGAGCCCACGGGTCTACCTCCGGCAAGGCGGCGCAGCCACCAAATTCGCTTGAAGCCCGGCACTACGGCCGTCTCTGTCCGGCCGTACCGCTATGCACACCTGCAGAAGGAGGAGCTCGAGCGCCAATGTGCCGAGATGCTGCGCCTCGGGGTCATCCGGCCCAGCTCCTCCGCGTTCTCGGCGCCGGTGCTGCTCGTCAAGAAGCACGACGGATCATGGCGCTTCTGCGTGGACTACCGCGCGCTCAACGACGCCACGATTAAAGACAAGTTCCCAATCCCTGTGGTGGAGGAGCTCCTTGACGAACTCCGCGGCGCCAAGTTCTTCACCAAGCTGGATTTGCGCTCGGGCTACCACCAGGTCTTGATGCACCCCGACGATGTGGAGAAGACGGCGTTCCGACGCACCAGGGGCTGTTTGAGTTCCTCGTCATGCCGTTCGGCTTGACCAACGCGCCGGCCACCTTCCAGGTGCTGATGAATGACGTGCTGCAGCCCTTCCTCCGCCGGTTCGTCCTTGTATTTTTTGACGACATACTCATTTACAGTTCGTCGTGGTCGGAACACCTCCGCCATGTGCGTCTCGTGCTTGAGAAGTTGCAGGAGCACCAGCTGTTTTTGAAGAAATCCAAGTGCTTCTTCGGCGCCCTTCCGTCGCGTATCTCGGCCACGTGATTTCGGAGGCGGGCGTCGCCATGGACGAGCAGAAGGTACAAGCGGTGCTGGTCGAGGAGAAATTTGAGGCTGAAGTGGTCCGTCGCCTACAAGCTCGCCCTCCCTGCCGGCGCCAAGCTGCATGATGTCTTCCACGTCGGACTGCTGAAGCCGTTTCGTGGTGAGCTTCCGTCCACTGGTGCTGTGCTTCCTCCAATTCGTCATGGCCGTGCGTGTCCCACGCCCGCGGTGGTGACCAAGTCTCGGCTGGCCCGGGGGCGCCATGAGTTGTTGGTGCACTGGATGGGCCAGCCGGCAGCTGAGGCGACATGGGTGGAACTGGAGGAGTTTCGTCGCCTATACCCATCTTTCAAGCTCGCGGACGAGCTAGTTGTCCAGGGGGGGAGAGATGTCATGATCGGTATCCAGTACCAGAGGCGTCGCCAGCGGGATCGGCGTCGTGCGCGCAGCGGACTCCAGGAGAACGCGGCTCCGTAGTTTCCTTTTTCAGTTGAGTTTAATTAGGACTCTTGTACCGGCTCTGTGTCTATAAACAGGGACCGAAGGTTAGGGGATCTTTATCGTTGATTTGGTTAGGTTTTAGCTTCTGTAAAATCCCTGCCTCGAAGGTGCGGCGCCGTCACCACGGCTCCGCCGCGCCGTCGAGGTCCAGGGCCAAGGCCAGCTACTTCGTTCAAGTATAGTCTTCGTCGATTCGTTCCGTCCAACTCGTATTCGTCCCCTACTCGTGACATAATGCTTCTACGACTCAGGATAGTTATCAATATCAAATATTTCATTGCTGTAAATTGTAACTTGCATGGACACAAAAATGTAATGACAGCAGAACTGTAATTCAGCTTGTTTCAATCAAGCGCGTCCTGCCTTCACCGCCCCTCCCCGTCGAGCGAGCCCGGGTGCCGTGCCAGCTACAAGCTTGGTCGTTGTATCCCGTCCAGGCTGCGGCGTTCGTCGAGCGCGCCTGCATGCCTCAACCGTCCTGCCCGTCGAGCACGCCAGGCCGCCCTGTCTCTTTGCCTGGTTGCTGCTCCGCGTCCATGGTGGACTCCGTTGCTGCTACAGGAAGCTTCACCGTTGACCTATTGCTCCTGAGCCATGCCGAGCACACCATGGCCAGCTGGCCATGCCTCAACAGCACGATAGACCTGAAGAAAACGAGCTGCGCCATGACGCCGATGGATGGTCGCCTCCAGAACCGTACCACACCTCTTCCCTCTTGCTGTGATTCCCTTCTCAAAATTCAAATGTTGAGCGTGGACATCGCTTGCAAGGTGTTTGACAAAATGTGCCCTAATTTAATAGAACCTTGTGCAGTATAGCTGTCAGATATCCATCTATGTCAACATCAATCTGAAGAAGCACAACCGTGCCTACTAATAGAGTTAGGATGATAATAGAACAAGCAGATAATCCTTGCTAGAATCTTATACTGTTATGACTAGATTTTCATATCCTTGTGCATTCCATTTCAACTTATAATTACTTGAAATTGAGTATTATTTGAGCAATGTGAGCCTCGGTGATAACGGCCACCACACGAGTGCAAAATTGTGCAGCTTTGTCATTAATTACTTTCTTAGGAATTGAAAACAGAACTTAATTTTCCTTGACTTTTGTGCATATCAAAAATAAAAAAAATTAAAATTTACAATTTGAATGGCTTGTACTGGATGCAATCATGCAAGTGCATGAGGTGCATCAATGATAAATTTTTTATACATGCTATAGGAATATATTATTCACAAACGTCTTGCACCATTTATGTTCTTCATTTGCACCTAACTTTTATATTACATCGATGGAGAGCACCTAACTTCATTTGCAAACAAAGGAGACCAAGCAGAGCACCAACTGGCGCGCTATTTTTTAGTGTTATCTAGTCTATGTGCACATGCATCTTTAGATGTGTCGCCCTCATCCAGCTGCTTTATATGAACCTTCTGGTTCAATCCTTATCCTCCACCTCTTGAGTTCGAACCATAGTGATCCATAATTTAACTAGTCGGCTGGACAAACATCTCCAAGTAGATCCCATTACATGCAGATTCCAACGGAGACAACTGTGCACTTGCGCAATTCGCAAAAAAAAAAAAAAAAACCCTGAACTGTGCACTTGCGCGATGTGCTTGAGAGAAGGGAGGTTCTCTATTTCTGCAGCATGCCTTCCAGGTGCCTCCTGTTCCAAACAGTTTATAGGGATATTAAGGGGGTGTTCGGGTCTTTAGGCCTAAATTTAGTTCTCGCACTAATTTGCTATTTAAGGATATTAAATAAAGTCTAATTATAAAACTAACTACAGAACCCTGTTCTATTTCGCGAGACGATTCTAATGAGGGTAATTAAGCCGTGATTAGACGACAGTTACTGTAGCATTACATGGATTAATTAGGCTCGTTAGATTCGTCTCGCAAAATAGCGCACATCTGTACCAAGGTTTTGTAATTAGACTTAGGCCCTGTTCGTTTCTTTAGGCCTAAATTTAGTTCTCGCACTAATTTGCTATTTAGGGGTATTAAATAAAGTCTAATTACAAACCTTGGTACAGATGTGCGCTATTTTGCGAGACGAATCTAACGAGCCTAATTAATTCATGTTTAGCTACAGTGATTCTACAGTAACTATCGTCTAATCACAGCTTAATTACCCTCATTAGAATCGTCTCGCGAAATAAAACAGGGTTCTGTAGTTAGTTTTATAATTAGACTTTATTTAATACCCTTAATAGTAAATTAGTGTGAAAACTAAATTTAGGCCTAAAGACCCGAACACCCCCTTAATACCCCTAAATAGCAAATTAGTGCGAGAACTAAATTTAGGCCTAAAGAAACGAACAGGGCCTAAAACCAACCACAGGTATTGTTGCAAAAGCGTTTTTATAACGTGTATAATCATCGTGCATAACTTTTGTTCCAAGAGAGGAACTGGAAAGATGCGAATAAATACAACAAGCAACCACGAAAGTCCTCTTAACAAATGAGCATCAGCTTTATTCATCATATCCTAAAGTAATTTCTTGACAGAAAAAATAATTAACTTACATTCCTCCTTGGTCCAACCACGGTGGTCTTATAGGCTTCTAATTAAGGAGCTGGGCCTCTTTTACACATTCCATATTCAGAGCCCGTCAGAAGAGGCGTTCCACATCATCGAGTTCATTCGATCGATCTGCGCAAGGTACGGGTACGATCAGCTCTACCGCCGCCAAGAAACCAACCGTCCTGATTCAGCGCACACCCTCGCCCTCGCCGCCGCCATTCTGATTCCAGGCCGCGTTCGACTTCTTCACCGCCGCCGGGCCCCTTCCGTGATCTACTCTGCTCAAAGGTACTACAACCTTCACCCTGATCCGTGAGCTATCAAACCAGCCGTTCTGATCCTTCGATCTTTTTTTTCCCGTTGCAGTCGCCGCCACCGGCGGCATGACGTCAGGCATCAAGACGGTGTCGACGTGCCACCCGCCGGAGACGGTGCAGGGCACGCACGTCTTCGACATCCTCGGATACAGCAAGCACCGCGGCTTGGGCCCCAAGTCGTTCGTCCAATCCGGCGTCTTCACCGTCGGCGGCCACCACTGGGCCCTCCGCCTCTACCCCGAATGGGCCGACGACTTCGACTTCGTCTCCGTGTACCTCAGCCTCCTCAGCCCGGATGCCAAGGTGAACGTCTCCTGCGACCTCAGGCTGATCGACCCGGCCACCGGCTTGGCCAAGTCGTGGAACCCGGCGCTAGTCACCATGCATGAGTTGGACTCTGAGAAATACAGGAACCGCAACTGCATGATGATGCAGCGGAGTGAGCTCGAGGGAACCTATGTGAAGAATGATCGCCTCACCATGGAGTGTGTCGTGACCGTCATGAAGGAGCCTCGGGTGTCCAAGACCAAGGTGTTCCCCCGGATCAAGGTGCCGCCGTCCGACATCAAGCGGCAGCTTGCTGACCTGCTGGAGGCTAAGGAGGGGGCGGATGTGATGTTCAGCGTCGCCGGAGAGATGTTTGCGGCACACAAGGTTGTGCTCGCGATGAGGTCGCCCGTTTTCAAGGCGCAGCTCTGTGGGCCGTTGAGCGAGACAGGAAAGCTGCCCATATTTATCGAAGATATGCAGCCAGATGTCTTCCGAGCTTTGCTCTATTTCATATACACTGATTCAATGAAAGGCCTTGATGATCTTGAGGAGAATTATGACAGCAAAAATTGTCAAATGATCCATCATTTGCTTGTGGCAGCAGATAGATATGACGTTGCGAGGCTGAAGCTGATATGCCAGAGCATCCTCTGCAAGAATCTTGATGTGAAAAATGTGGCAACCACATTGGCTTTAGCGGATCAACATCAATGTGACAGGCTTAAAGACGCTTGCATTGAGTTTATGTCTTGTTTGAGTACAATGGATGATCTTGTCGCAACGCAAGGGTATCAGGATCTTGCAAGAACATCTCCTTCAATCATAGATGATGCAATGTCCAGGATTGGTAAGTTGAACAAGTGCTGATGAGCAGGGAACCACATGATGGATTTTGCAATTAATGTTAGTCTAGCCAGGAATTATATTTTGTTTATAACTTCTTCGATTTAGCCTATAAGTTTGAACAGGTTCCTGCTGGTCTATGCAGCCATAGCCTGAATAAAGTTATTTGTTCTTCTCTGCAAAATTTCATGTATTTTTTCCACTGTGTCACTTCAGCTGTCAAAAATACCATTAGGTACATGATACTTCAGGGAGGCCAACGGCCAAGTGCACCAAACAATCCTAAATGTGGCCTGTATTTTACTTCACACAAGTCATCCCTCCATAGTATAATCATTAGAATCATACCATTAATGCCTGATTTTATAGTGGTATGCATCATGCTTTGCCACCCACGAGATGGTTTTTTTAGTCCGTGTTTCCGGAGCAAGCTGCACAACAAATCCCGATGAAAGAACTTCTTCGTAGATGTGACCAAATTGTGCTATGGTATGGCATGCACGGATGAATTCATTCAACTGGAGGCCGGTCAGTACTGCTGTCCAATCTGCAGGTGCCATGCGAGTGCCTAAAGCGTGCCTTTCTATCTATGTTTCGACTCTATATTCCGACGCCTCTAACTCTTAACAGACCTCCCCAAGGTCGATCACTGGATCATCCCACACGCACTCGATCTGTAATTCACCATTGACCATTCTTTTGTTCGGGTAGAGCAACTCATTAACTAAATGCGTGGTGGGCTGGTACGAACTGAACAAGGTGAGAAAGAAGTCTATTCAGCCATTTCCAAATGTACGTTTGGATGAGTCAACGACTGAAACAAGTTATTCGGCATCATCACATCAGGTACCCTAACTATTTATATAATCTCAGCTGCAGCTGAAATTTTAATGTTTGCCTCCTGGGCCGTTCCTAGTACTTTGTTGGGGCCCTAGAGCCAGATAAATAATGATTGGGGCCTTTACATGTTAAATTACAGTTTATGTTATCTGTTTCATAGGACACTTTATATCGATCATAAAACAATTTAGGGACTACCCAAAATTACAATGTTATCCAAAGTCTAGATCATAAGGTAGATAGTTCTGGTGTAAACTCATTCACTAGAAGAGATATTTGCAGCATATAAGGTTGTGCTCGCGATGAGGTCGCCTGCTCTTGGGGGGGCGCTGAGCAAGACAGCTGGAAGGCAGCCCATATTTATCGAGGATATGCAGCCTGATGTATTCCAAGCTCTATTTCATATACACTGATTCGATGAAAGGCCTTGATGATCTTGAGGGAAAATTATGACAGCAAAAATTGTAAAATGATCCATCATTTGCTTGTGGATGAAATATGCCAGAGCATCCTCTGCAAGAATCTTGATGTGAAAAATGTGGCAACCACATTGGCTTTAGCGGATCAACATCAATGTGACAGGCTTATGGATGCTTGAATTGACTTTATATCTTGGTTGAGTACAATGGATGATATAGTGGCAACAGAAGAATATCAGGATCTTGCAAAATCATGTCCTTCCGTCATAGATGATGCAATGTCCAGGATTGGTAAGTTGAACAACTGTTGACGTGCTGTGAACCACACGATGGATTTTGTAATGTTAGTCTAGTCAGGAATAATATATTTTAGTTGTAACTTCGATTTACATGTAAGTTTGAACTTGTTTCTGCTGGTCTATGCACTTATAGCCTGAATAAGTTACTTGTTATTCTCTCTGCAAAATTTCATATAATATTTTTGCGTTGTGTATCACTTCAGGCATCAAAAATACCATTAGGTACATGATGCTGCAAGGAGGCCGACTTGGCTGAGTGCATCAAACAATTTATCGCCACCATAGTACCATCAGTACAATAATGCGATTAATCCCTGATTTTATAGTGGTATGCATCATGCTTCACCGCCCATGAGATGGTTCTTCTGTTTAGTCCCTCGTTTCCGGGCATGGCGCACAGCAAATCCTGATGAATCAAGTTCCTCGTGGATGCAACCAAAGTGTACAATGCCATGCATCAATGGCATGCACGGATGAATTCATTCAACTGGAATTAATGGCAGTCACTGCTGCTGTCCCATCTGCAGGTGCCATGAGACTGCCTGAAGCGTGCCTTTCTATTTATGTTTCGACTCTATTTCGATGCCTTTCACTCTTAACAGACCTCCCCATGGTCACCCGATCGTCCCACTCGCACTCGATCTGTACTTCAACATTGACCATTCTTTTCGGACGGTAGCACAACCAGTTAACACTAGGTGAGCAAGAAGTTTATTCAGCCATTTCCGAATGTGTACATTGGGACGAGTCATTGAGTGCAACAAGTTATTCTGTATATATCATCACATCAGGTACCCTAACTATTAATATAATGCTCAGGTGCAATTGAAATTTTAATGTTTTGCACATGATGTCATGGGCCGTTTGTAATTGTTTGATGGGTGCGTGGGTGGGTGGGTGGGGGGGGGGGGGGGGGGGGGGGGGGGGGGGGGGGGGGGCTTAGAGCCAGACAAATAAAAATTTGGAGCCTTTACAAGTTAAAGTACAATTGTTGATGAGCCGCCAAATCACCAGATGCATTATGGAAGGGTTAGTTTATCTATGAATATCATCCATATCTTCAAATTTTAAATTTAGGGGATTTTCCAGTTGTGTTTAGTTAGCCAGATTATTAGCCACGTAACCCAAACATAGTCTATTAGTTGTGTGAAAAAAATTTCAGTTTATCCAGTGACTGCTTTAATAATTTAACAGTTCTTTTCTCTGTGTTCTACATTTGTACTGATGAAAAGAAAAGATTGCTTTATAATACTAATTTTATTTTGTGCACATTTTTTATACATGCAACTTAATTCTTTGTTGACATGCCTCAGATAACGATACTAACAATATCACAATTTAACATAATTTTGTTATTGTAAAAATTGTTTATTGTTGTCCATTTTGTGCTTGAATTTCTCAAAAACTTGTATCTATCGTTTCAATACGATGTAATATACAAACATCTCTTTTATAGCATAACTTGCCTCATTCTTTCCAATATGTATACATGTATGCCTTTTAAAGCTGTTCAGCTGTTGATATAGTGGTATTACTACATCCGTTTCACAATACTTGTAGTTCAAGCCCACAAATTTTATCCACAATACATGTAACTGTCACTTTTCAATGCATCTCGATCTATATATCTCTCTTTATTTTCTGTGCACAACATCCTTTTCAGTTCTTGTTTCTTCTGCACAGAGCTACCTAGAATCACAAGTATAGGAAGTACACATTTTCTGAGATATGGCGCTCTCCACCATCTGAAGTCCTTGTGTCGACGGAGGCTAACACGCTGTCCGATTGGGCAGGAGATATAGGCGACTAGTGCTTGATGAGGCAATGCCTATTTCTGATATTTATAGTTGAATTTAACAGAAAATACAACACTTATTTTCTCCAAAACGACTAATGCATTGCATACCTATGAGTTCACGAGAGTGGTGCAATATTGCTAACACTTGAGCAAGCTTCGAGTTTATAACCATTGCTCAAAGAAGAAAGAAAATAGAACAAGTTGGCTGTTATACAACGGTTGGAAACTCTAGGACATAGTGCGATCATGCTGGAAAAGAAACTTTACTAGGAAAATGTTAAAGATGTTGCTTCGTATAATCACATTGGTTTTTGTCTGCTCGTTTGTTCCAAGAACTCTAAAGATTGACATATTGAAAAGTTATATATTCATCCGTAATAATTGAATTTGTAAGATGAATAGAAAAGGCATTTCTGCTTGCGGTCTACAAGATCAGTTTACTGAACGGAAAGACTTAAAACTCGACTCGTAATGGGTGGTGAAGCACAATATATCAATATCTCCCTATTCTGTATACCAAAAGGCAATAGGGTCTCAGGTTGCAGAGCCACCTATATGGCTGGCAGTGTTTAAAAGAACCTTATGTTACTAAAAGGAAGTAAGTCGACTGATTTTACTGTCAACATCCTGGATCCTTCTTACTTCAGACGACTTATCCATTATGGCTAGACTGATTAATGTTTTGCACGTGTGAACTAAAACAGTACACTATGACGCGCGCCATTGTGCTTGACATTCAACAAACATCTCGATCTTTTGTTTTCAGGAAAATAAAATCATCCACACAGAGTGGCAAAGCAAAACTCTGCTGTACTACTATAGCTTTGGCGATAAATAATAACTGAACTAAAGTTTCTCCCATGTTTCCTTTAAATTTTTAGGTTCATGCAGGTTACAATTCAAGTAATGATCCAGGCACACTATATTTACTGAATCCTTACCAAGACCAGATCTCATTTCATGATGCCAGATCGGCTAATTAAGTATTCACTATTTATGCCAGAAAAATGCATGACAAAGGAAACATCATAATACTCCTACCGGCAGTCGCCCATGGGATCATCACTTTTGTCAGTGATAGAATTAGCTGACCATCTTTCAGTGGTACAGTTTTTGAAGATACCACTAGGTTTTGCGCAGCTTTCTAACTTCTCCAGTGCCTCAACAAAAAGCGAAGGGCGAGTTCTTTTCAGGTATTCATACCCTTTGCTTGCCATGATAAATTTAATATTGTTCGAAGACACAATTAACTCAAGGCACGTGTCTTTTAGAATGCATAAGCCATGCTCATCAGCAAATGCCAAGGTAGTGGCCACATTACCCACAGTAAGGCTCCGACAAGGGATATCCTCACACATCAACTTGAGCCTCGTTACATCATATTCACCTGCAGCAACAAGTAAACGCCGGATCATCTCTTGCCTACTCTCCTCGCCAAGATCACGATCCATGCCAAGATCACGAAGTCAGTGTAGATGAAATGGAGCAAAGCCCGAAAGACGGGAGGCTGCATATTGCTAATAACAATGTGCTGCACACTACTGTTGTCCATCTACGGCCCAAAGAATTTATCCTTCAACACTGGCGGCCGCATAGCAAGGATAATCTTGTGAGCGGCGAAGGCCTCTCTGTAGCGACCCGTGTTTTGCCCGTTGTCAAAAATCACTAAACATTTGAACTTTTTTAAAATTTTCCAATTAAAATTAATTTGTTAGCTTAAGTTAATAGCAAAACCAAAAGTTTTTAGAATTGTAGCATGCATTTTTGGAATTCATCACATGCATTTTTGGAATTTTATTGGCTTTATTTTGAGTGTTTGTTTGATTTGTGCTTTTGTTTGAATTTGAAATCCATTCAAATTCAAATCCCAGAAAAGATCAAACCATTTCCTTTTTTATCTGGCCGCTCTCTTCTTCTTTTCTTTCCCCGGCTCAGCAACCCCGTCGGCCCGGCCGCCCTTTCCTCTCTTCCCTCTCCTTTCCTTTCCCCGCTTGGGCCGCTTCGCTCCCGGCCCAGCTTCGCCCACACCAGCCCAGCACGGCGCCCCCTTTTCTTTTTCCGCCGAGACACTGCCAAGTGGGGCCCACGCCGTCGCCTACCTCCAGCCGCGCGGCGCAAATCACGCGCGTGCCCATTCCGGCGTGCTCCCTTGCCACCTCGGTCACCTCCGAGCTCCAGTAGCGGCACGAGGACAACGCGCGCAGCTCAACCACTCCCTGCGACGTCCCGTCGTTCTTCCCCGAGGACGTTTCGCGGCGCCAAGTTTCCTTGAAGACCGGCGAACTCCATCGCTCTTCCATCAGCCACAGTTCGCTTTCCCCTCGCTCCGTCACGTCCCGAGCACTGCAGAAGCTCTCTTCGCGCGTCACCGCCGTCGCATCCGGTCGCGAACCGCCTCTGCGCGTCGCTTCGCGCATTAACTCCGGCGAGGAAAATATCGCCGGAGAACCGCCTTCGCGCACTGCTCCGCACCGCCTTTGAGCTCTTTAAAGCAAGGGGCAGACCCCTGCTTCCCCTTTCTCATTTCGTTTCCACTCCGAGCTCTCCACTGCTCTTTTCCCCTTTCTCTCTCAATTCCGGCGAGAACTCCGTCGAGCCCTCTTTCCCTTTCCGGTGAGTCCCGACGTCAACTTCTCCCTCTTCCAGCTTCTCTTTTCCGCGCTCGATCTCACTGTGCTCATCTCGTCTGCAGCCGTGACTTGAGGAGCGAGATCAACGTCGCAACCCTAACCGCCGTCTTCTCTGTCGCCAGCCACTCTCCGTCCTCTCCTCTTCAGTCCGAGCTCGCGGTAAGCTTCGCCGTGCTCCCCTCTCTCTCATGCGCCATCTCTCTTTCTCTCTCGCACTCCCGCGCCACCCGTGCACCGAGCGTCGGCTCCGCCGCCGCCCTTCCCTCTCGCCGCCGGCCGCCGTGAGCTCCCTCCGGCCCGCCGAACCCCTCCGCGCGACTCACCGCCCTCGCGCGTACACTCGCGACCACTTACACTCGCGCTCCAAGCCCTCCCTCACCTTTTCCCCTTTTCTCGCCGGCGACATCACCCCCCCCAACTCCGGCGACGTCGCGCCGCCGCGTCCGTCGTCCCCGTCGACGACATCACCCCCCATCACACTCGCCCTCGCGCATAGATTATGTAGGTGTACTCCACGTCCCCATCCGACCTCTGTAGCCGCCGCCGGCGATGATTCCGGCGAGGCCGCCGCCGCGCGCCGACGTTCGCCGCCGCGCCTTGACCGCGTCAGCACCTAGGCCCGCGACGACCCGGTCGCCCTGCCCACGTGGTGCACGCGGTGCACCGTGCACCCCCTCTTGCGCATCCGTGGTCCACCGTCCCATGGACCCGGTTCACCAAACAGTATCGCGCGGACCCCGCTGGCCCTTTGGCCCACCGGTCAGTGAGACAATCTCGCTGGAAAATGCTACACGCACCCGGATTTGTACACAGAAACCTATTTCGAGCACATTTCCAATATCAGAAAAATTCCCAAAATCCAGTATTCCTTCCTAACCATTTTGCAAACCCTTGTTACCCTCTAGGAAATTAGGATGATGGTTATACTTATGTAAGGTAATCAAATTCTAATCAATTTCCTTTCTTTTACTTCAAAAATCAATATCTTCGTCATCTTAACTCCAATTTTGGCGAAACTTGCGCCAAAATTTATCTAAAATCCTATTCTATCCAGTGCCACCAAAATCAACACCCCTCTGGTTTTATTTGGTTCTTCTTTGATTTATTGCCTGTTAAATTGTTTGCAAGCGGTAGATTTATCTTTTGTTAACTCGATAGATAATCAAGACGAAGAAACTGAGGATCCTGATTACGAGGATTTAGAGGAAGAAGAGCTTGGCGAAGGCAAGTCTAACTCCCTTTGATCATATTGATCCTATGTTTGCAAATATCCTAATTAGAGCTGTTTATAAATAAATTGCATGGTATTTAAATGAATTTAAATGCTAGAATGGTCCTATGCAATATTTGATTGCCTGCCTTGACTTGATTATATCCATTACCCTTGTTAACCTTAGGGATCAACATCATTAATTTAATTAATGAATTGTTGATATGCACACTGCTTAGGATTTTCACCACGTGTTTAATTAATACTGCTCACATGATTTTCGTGTAAAATGCGTGTGTCTTGGTGGTGTGTGTAAATGTGAAATTGGGTGGTTTAATAATAAGTGCAACCCTAGTGAGGGATGTTTTTAGCGGGATCAGGCGAGGTAGTCCTCAGTGGGGAGGCTATCTCTTGGACGCCCTTCCACGTGTGGTTTGGCTATTGAAGATGCCTGGTTCGGTCGTATAAGGACCGGTTCTTGTGCCGCCTTTGCCTAGTACCTCTCGCGCAGCCACAAGCCGTGAATGAGCATGGTATTGGAACCACACCCTACTAGTACTCACCCGGTACCCCCCGGAGGCAGAAGATTGCAACGGAGTCCCAGGAGAAGACTCGTTCGTTGGTGGGTGTTCGAGATCTGGCATTTATGACTGGCCATATTATTATTTTTGTGAAGCCCCTGGTGATGTCCGTGGGGGATGCCGTGGTGATACGAAGTAGGTATGGAACCTTTAGTGGGACAGTCCAAACTATGACGATAGGGAGGACTGGACCACCTTGTGGGGAAATTTGTGCACCCTTGGCCAAGGTTAAGAAACTTTCTGGAAAGCCGTGTTCCACGGTATTGGACAACGCGAAAGCATCGGCCACACTATGATTAGATTTTCCGCGTGAGTTCCCTTGGTGTGTTTTTGGAAAACGCCGGTTTGGAGCCGTGTGCTGGTTGTCGGCCAGTGATAAAATTGAGGAACTGGCGGGATGGATTGCATCTCCCCCAGGGCCGCCCAACCTCACTAATCTCTACAGATATTTGATTAGAATTGCGAAATGCTTTGTTTTCAAAGCAACCTTGCATAAACTTGGCTTTCTCGCCTTGTCGATAAAACTCAGCCTATCCTTTGATAATCCCTTGCATAATCATATCCCTCGTGTTAGGCTTGCTGAGTACCTTAAGTACTCACCCTTGCTTAAAACATTCAGAAGATGAGCCCGAGTCCGACTTCCAAGCCGATGGAGATGAAGAGTAAAGTTTGGCCTTCACTCAAGTGGTGCCTGTAGAAGTGGAGCCCTGTCGTCTTCCGCTAGAATTAGTGTTAGCTCTGGCTGCTGTGTCAGCCTTTGAGCGTGATACCTGTGAGTGTTGAGGCTGCTCGCCTCTTCTGTATCAAGACCTTTATGTAATAAAAAGGCTTGTAATGACTCTCGGTAATATAAATAAAGTAATTGCTGTGAAGCATTCTGTGAAAGTGTCGTATCAGCTACTGATCCAGGGACTGATACGGTAAACACTAAGTACTTCAGAAATGAGGTACGACACTCTCCCTGAACATCGAATGTCACATCGGATCCCAGCTTCTCGTCCAACAACAGTTCAAGATGCTCCCAAAGCTCTGACGGCAGGTCTTCCACCCTGACGAGTCCCCTGGTCTCCGAGATCTTTGGCTTCTGGGCCACTGTGACCATACATTCGATTGTGAGGCAGTCATCCTCGACGCACGGCGCCAGCTCTGTCCTGAATGTGTCAATTCTTGCAGAGTTACTTGTTAAATATGGTCTGTATTCCTGCAAGGACACCTGCCACCCGGAGGACGAAGCTGCGGTGCCGGCTCGGTTGAGCAACTTGAAGTGGCAGGACGCCATCGCTGTGGCGTTCTGGGTCACGAGCTCGAGAAGCATGGACGCGCTGCCCTCCACCTTGTCTGCTCCGTTGGGGTAGAAGCGGACGGCCCAGTCGTAGCCGCCGACGGAGAAGGGCGAGGAGCGGACTGACCTGCCGGATTCGATGGCCTCGTGGATTAGCTTGGGACGTGGAAGAGGTGCGTGCCCTGGGACGCCTCCACGGTGCACGTCGACGTTGACACAGAGATCGGCGGCGGCGGCAGCGGCAGTGCCATCGTGCCCTCGTAGGATGCAAGCAAACCCTCGAGATTTGGGCCGAGTTGGAGTCCAATCTGCAATCCCCATAACTTTTTAAAATTATGGTGCCAAGGCCGAGGGAATCGTTTCTCGCAGGGATTAGAGATTTGGGGCAACGTATCATTTCATTGAAGACATAAAGATTGGCTCGGTTATCTCAAAAACAAAAAAAAAAAGATTGGCTCGGTTATCTCAAAAACCAAAAAAAAAAAAAAAAGATTGGCTCGGAGTCTCCCGTTCAGCCTCCACGGTGCTTTCGTAGAATGCAAGCAATAACCGTCGAGATTTGGGTTTAAATCCTACAGAGATGACGCAGATCGAGATCGAGTTTGGGGTCCAATCTCCAATCCCCAAAACTTTGTAAAATTATGCAAAGGATCATGGCAATATTAAATTTATCATGTCATGATAAATTTAATATTGTTCGAGAAACGATTCCTCCGTGCCAATCTTATTTGTCTTTTAGGACTCGTTTCTCGCAAGGATTAGAGAATGGGCCCGCGTATCATTCCATTGAAGACAAAAAAGATTGGCTCGGAGTCCCATTCAGCCTGCACTTCCTAAACCCCCCAAAAATTCCGACGTTCCAGGCTCGTAGCTCAACCCACCAATGGCGACATCATCGACGAGCACCGTGGAGATCATGAAGGGCAGACACTTTTTCCACATATGCGGCTACAGCTTTCTCAGTGGCGACGTCCAGTCAGGCACCTTCTGTTAAACAAGATATGTGTGGCTAGTAGTATCTAGCTGTTTAGATATGATTCTCATGTAAACGTGAACGTGACTTGCAAGCTAAGCCATTGTAGTTTGTTGTATAGATAACCATGGCTAGTTGTTAAGATCACAAGTAACAATTTCTGTTGTAATTCTCAGCGTTGTGCTGCATATATTAACACGTAACGCGAGCCCAGGTAACGGCATCGCTTCCACCAAAATACACATTCCTTTATGGTAATCAGAGCCGCTCCTCTACCTTGCATCCATGTCGAGCTCATCCTCTCCCACCGTAGCCTCGCTCCTCGCGTTGCCGGTTTCGGAGAAACTCAACAAGACGAACTTCGTCATCTGGCAGGCTCAGGTTCTGCCGGCGATCAGAGGCGCACAACTTGAAGCTTTCCTCGATCGCAACATCCCCGCGCCCTCGAAGGAGATCGACGTCACCAAAGATGGCAAGACCACCAAGGCGCCCAATCCAGAGTACTCCACCTGGATCGCCAACGATCAGCAGGTTCTCAGCTACCTGCTGTCGTCCATGACGCGGGAGGTGCTGACTCAGGTCGCAACGCACAAGACGGCGGGCGACGTCTGGGCGGCAGTCACGGAGATCTTCTCCACGCAGACTCGAGCGCGCGCTGTGAACGTGCGAATTGCGCTCGCCACCGCGCAGAAAGGTCATCTGACCATGGCCGAATATCTGGCCAAAATGAAGGGCCTCGCCGACGACATGCTCGCATCCGGGAAAGCCCTCGACAGCGACGAGCTCGTGTCCTACATCATCACGGGACTCGACGCCGACTACAATCCAGTTGTGTCAGCAATTCTGGCACGAGTTGAGCCAATCTCAATTGGGGAGTTGTACTCGCAACTGCTCAGTTTCGAGATGCGTCTCGACCTACAACGTGCTGCTGCGACGGCGCTATCTGCAAACTCGGCGTCGTGTGGGCGTGGACGTTCCAATCCGCGTGGCGGCGCTGGTGGTGGCGACGGCCCTGGTCGCGGCCAACCGCGTGGCGGCGCTCATGCAGGCCCTAACGGGCGAGGTCGGGGCGGCAACAACCCTAACACCCGGCCTCGCAACGGAGGACAAGGAGGATCCAACAGACCTCCATGCCAGATCTGCGGTATCACCGGGCACTCAGCTGCCAGGTGTTGGTACCGCTACGACGATGATTATGAGAAGACTGCCTCTGCAGCAACCAACTCCCACAGCAACGACTCCTCCTACTACGTCGACTCCGGTGCAACTGATCATATCACCAGCGAGCTTGACAAGCTGGCCGTCCACGAGCGCTACACCGGCAATGATCAGATAAGAACAGCAAACGGGGCAGGTATGGACATTAAGCACATTGGTCATGCTGTTATTCATACCCCTAATTCTAGCCGTCCTTTATATCTACAAAATGTCATACATGTTCCCACGGCTACCAAAAATCTTGCCTCTGTTCATCGAATTGCCAGTGATAATAACTACAACAGAAACGCACTACAGCGGCGGACCGTAACCCACTATAGCGGCGGTTATGCTGGTCCGCCGCTACGCAAGTGCCGCTACAAATCATGTTGTAGAGGCGGCCCAGTACGACCGCCGCTAAAGATTCTTCTCTAGCGGCGGCCTAAAACGGAGACCGCCGCTAGAAATATAATCTCTAGCGGCGGACTGAACTACAATCCGCCGCTAAAGATTTCATCTTTAGGGGCGGCTAGAAAAAAGTCCGCCGCTACTAACAAATCTTTAGCGGCGGAGTGAAGGTAGTCCGCCGCTAAAGATGGTTTATAGCGGCGGTACACATCATTTGTAGCGGCGGCTAATAAAACGGCCCGCCGCAACAAAAGATTTGAACAAAAAAAATAAAAAATCTGAAAGTCGAATAACATGTACAGAATTGACATATATAACAGATGACATGAAACATTGCACAATCTGATCAAATAACATTCTCGACAAGTTCAACATTCAGTCATACATCTGACCACATTCACATGACAATAAGTTCAACATCCAACACATAGACAACTACATCCACCAATTACATTGTCAAAGATATATTGTTTCAAATGAACTAGCCTAACAGTCGTTCCACCGGGGGTAGATCTTCATCGAGTTCACGAAGAGGGACTTTATTGTTCTCATCGGGTGGGTCATAAGGTTGCTTTGAGCCACACCAATAACAAAGTTGTAGGTGATTTTTGGCTAGCTCATCTGCACTATTGAAAAACTTACCTTCAGGCCAAATAACCTCTCTTAAAATGAACCGACTGATGTTAGCGACGATGGCATTGAGAGCATAGTCACTAAGAGGACCAGGTGTTGCTTGCTGCCTCTTCTGCTGCCTCTTCTGCCGCCTCTTTTGCTTCTGCAACACAAATGGAGTTGTGTAAGACAAGGGTAAGACAAGTGTATAATTCCAATTTAAAAACAAAGACATAGAGTGTTGTATTATTTGCACATAATCATATATAAAGTCTTTGGCATTTTCTATATGTTCTATATGCAGTTTGTACCTTTGGGCTTCACTGTTTCCTGAGTTGTAACAATATAAGGGCCTGTTTGGATATCTTGGCATTTCAAAACCATGGTTTTCGAAAACGAAAGTTTTCTATGCGCAAGGCCTAAAATACCACAGTTTGCTAAAACCATGGTCTTTAGTGGTATTTGAAAAACTTAGACATGTTTGGCAATAGCAGTATTTAGTGCAGTCGTTTTCCATATCAATGAATAAATTATGCTAATTGCTAACTAATGAACCAGTCATCAGGAAGAAATAAAGCAGACTTGATGCAGCACATGCTGTCTTGTGCTTCCTACTTGAGTATACATGGATCATCGATCGTCATATAGAGGCTGCTGGAGCCCATCCGATTTTTTCTTTTTTCAAACAGGGCCAAACAGGGCCTTAGCATCCAAACAGGCCCAAACATGAAACGAAACCAGGTTTTCTTTTTTCAATAACGAGCTAAGTGCTTTTGCACTGTTGTGATAAGAGGAAAAGAAAATGCCTTCCTCACATGGAGATGAAAGGTTGACAATCACAAGGCATCGAGACATCAACCCGCAGCCCCACTACCTCCCTAGAAACAAGAATTCTGTCCCATCTCCACTGGCAGCGGCTGAAACCCTCCAAATTCCAACAAATTATTTCCCTACAACTAAAACCGTCGCCGTCGGTTTTCATGTTCAGTCGAGAAAAGCATTTTTGTTGAATTATACATGTACCAATACACGAGTGATAAATCTCACAATATTCTAAGATCATGGTATCCGTTAAATTTGAGTATCTTTGCTAAGCTACATATACTATGTGTACTTTCGCTGCTAGTTTTAAATTGGTTGACAACAGATATGGAGGACAGCAACAAAATGGAATAGCGAGAAGAAAAAATGCTAGATTTATTGCTAGGACATCACTGCATAGCACCTAATATATCAATATTTTTGTTATATAAATTGTGAAGCAACATGAAATACTTACAATATCGTCCTTCTCCTTCTCAGATAGTTCGACGACGCGGTCCAAGTACTTTGAGGTACTTCTTGCAAACCAGCAAGTATAGTATCCGCAAAGGACACTACCAGGCGGTTGCTTGTTGCACTGCAAATAGCCAAATACACGTCAGATGGATAAATATACACACACATATATATATATGATACAAAGAGATGCATGCAATTTAGAGAATAAAAGATTTGTTACCCATGGCCAGTTGTTACGAAAGAACATCTTCGTCTTCCGATTGGTGAAGCACGTTCCTCCATCCTTCACATAATGCTTGTAAGCGCTGTTGCCAAACAAGTGTCGTTAGTAAATATTAGCGCCGATTAATTGAAATTAGAATTTTAAAGCTTCTTACCAGTTAAAGACGCTAACGATGTCCTTGTAGTTATCTGGGTGGATGAAGGCACTATCCAGCACTATGGCCCATCCAATTCTCGGGAATAGCAAGAAACAAATCCAATGGTCACTACAACAAAGATTTGGCACGATAGTACTTCATTTAGTATGGCCCTCTTGGGGAAAAGTATTCAAATAAACAATCAAGAGAAGAACTCACTTCAAGTTGTACGGGGCTATAATGGCTAATCTATCTTGCCACTTAACGAAACAATCATGAATATACGACGCGACCTCACTCCTTTTTTCAATTGTCAAATTCCGCTTGATCTCCTGTAGCTCTTGTGGAGTCTTATTCGCGTTCGCCATATTATTGTCAACTTGTGGGTTGATTGTGCTTTGAGAAACCAAGGATAGGTTTAGGTAACCCACCTTCCACGGCTTTCCAGGTTTGTGATAATATTCGCGCTTTTGCTCAGTACTATTCAATCTACACACATAGCGGTTGTCATCAATTTTGTTGCACACGAATAACGAATTCTAAAAAATGGGATTGATGGAGCCACTTACATGCACCAAAGGGTTATGAAGGTGACGTCGACCTTGTTGTGCCGGAACATGTCATAAAAATCATTGAAGAATAACACAAGTTTGAAAGGGTCGCAGTTGAAGACGTCCCGGGAAACTTTCATAGAGACGTACGAGATTCCTTCTTTGGATGCCGCCATGTACCAGTCATGCAACTTGTTCATCTCCCACGGCAGGTCTTTCAACCTCTGAAAAGGTAAAAGAGGCTTGCCGAGTTCAAATAGAGGAAAGTCGTCGTTGTGCAGATCCTCGTAGGACACTCGAATGCGGGGCTCGTTCGGTGCGACAACGTGTTGACCTCTCCACCCACTTCATTAATTGGTGTCTTTCGGACCACGTGTTGAGCCGTGGAGGATTGTATCCTTTCAACTTCCATGGACTTGTTGGGAGCTTGTGCTTCGGGTTCTTGGTTACCGTCCGCGGTACTCGCGGGCGCCTTAGCAAATGCAACGTCATCCCCTTTGTCAGCTTCTGCGATACTAGGCAGCGGCTTACCACTTGCAACCTCGCCCCCTTTGTCAGATTCGGAACGATCTTGAACGGTGGGCACTCCGTCCTCTTTGAGAGGGCTCCAGTCATCATCCTGACCGGTTGTTTTGATTTCGGAACCTGCCCCTGATATAGGAGACGGATGCCCGCCATCCTTCTCGTTGGCCACAACAGTTTGGCTACCGTGGTGTGAATCGTGTCCGGACGTCGGAGACATCCTTGGCATTGAGTTGCTGCACACAACATATTCTCGGTTCCACATGATGAAACTGCCGAGAGAATCCTGGAGAGTTTCTATCTCGTTGACAATTGGGAATTCGATATCGTAGTCCTCATGTCCAGGCACTATATCTGACACGCTTACCCTCACGCAGCCATCGGGAATAGGTTCGGTGTGTATCATGTTACCAGGAAGTGCCATCCCTTTGGCGACTAGCAATCTCTTCCCCTTATGGCCATATGGGATGTACAGCTCACATGGAGTGCTCTCAGTGATCTTTTCAGCTGTGTTCCCTTGACCTTGTCTCCCCTGAACTTGTGTCGATGGGGTATTGGTTGGTTGCATGAGGGCCATGTCTCTGTCCAGATTTACTTCGTGTGGTAGAAGGTGTTGGGGTGGAACGGTCATTTCGGGATTTTGAATTGCGAACTCACTATATTGTGAAGCAAACTCACTGGTAGCTTTGTCCGCAATGCCCTTCCTGTGGAAGTGATGCTTCTTGTACAAGACACCAGAGGAGGCATCGGAAGCATCCGAAAAACCATCTTTCCAGGTGCCCGATGACGTAAGACCTCGTATGCGGCCTCCGTGCTCGTCTTTTTCTAGAGCCTTGGTCAGCGTGTCCCTATGATACCTTGGCTTAAAAAGACCTAGCTCCTTTGCCTTCTGGATGGGACCCTTTATCTTCTGCACGACCTCTCCCACTCCGGAGTTCTTACAAATAAGCTGGCCATCATCAGTTAGGTCCGAGCGAGCGTAACACCAGTACTTTGCACGGGGCTCTGTACCATCAGGAAATGGGGCAGGTATCCCCTGTTCTTCGAGCTTCTTTTCCTGTTCCTCCCATTTCGGTATCTTCGCTTGGTACCCGCCCGGTCCTGGTGGACTGGGTACTTGTTCATCTTGTTCAGCTCTTGCATCTTGTTACTCAATTCAATAGCCTCTGGGGTGGTCTTCTGCTGAACAAAAAGAGTCCAGTCTTCTTGTGTGATTTTTCGCATGACCGAGGCAGGTGGGGTCAGTCCCTTCTTGACATAATCGCAGTTGAGCCTTGCCTTGTAATCGCGAAATATCTTGTTGAGCTCTTTCATTGTAGCCCATCTGGCTTTTGCCTCGAACTTAGCAGGGAATCGGATCCTCTTCTTCACCGATTTCCACATTTCCTCTTTACGGTCCTCGGGCGCTAAGCACCAATCGAGCCAGGTGATTCTGCACAGATCCCTGCACACAACGCCACAACGGTTCCGCCATTTCGCGCATATACCGTCAGGTTTCGTTGGTTTACCATCAACGGGATTAATCATCACCACGTCAAACGTGCCCTCTGCCTTATTTGCAGATCGTTGACCACGCTTGCGCTTCAATGGGATCAGTTCGGCGGCCACTTCTTCCTCCTCCTGCGTGAGGGGAGCATGGGCCTCCGCATCTTCGGCGATCGACCGGCGAGCGCTTCGACGAGGGTGCGTCTACATGGGAAAATGGATTTTGATCAAATTGAGATTTCAAATGATATCGAGAGGGCAATATAAACGAAGCTTTCACCGCATACCTCTGCATGGGGAACATAATCAATATCGACGTCATCTTGAGTGCGTTTTGTTCGTGTCGGCCGAGGAGAAATATCATTGTCTGCGTACGGATCCTCGGAGGGGCCGCTATCGTTGTCTTCGACCTCGGGACCGGAGTCCTCATGTTCATCGCCATCCATGTTGTCTTGACTGTACTGGATGATCTTGCTCGCAGACACTCCCGAGTCGGCCCCATCTTCCGCGGCAGTCTCCTTCTCCATTTGCTTTAGTTAAAGGACTGAAATTTTAATGTTCGATTGAGGCTGAGAACTGCTATGGGCCATCAGAGTTCTTTTTGCAAGAAGGGAAAGAGGAGTGAATGTATTTCGAATTTAGGAGAGGAAGGGGTGCGGGTTCCGAAATAACAGCCATCGAACATTCTAAGGTTCAACACTCGGGTCGCATCAAAAATTGAATTACTAACTGCATTAACTGCCATCAGTGGTAACTAAAGTTACTGGCTGAATTTAGTAACTTAATTTAGTAGCACAAACTTACTAAACATACAAGCATATATGGACAGCAAGCATATAAAAACAATAATATCGTAGACAATTACCATACTAGCATATGTGGACAGCAAGTATATAAAAAATTAGCATAGTAGCATATATGGACAGCAAGCATATTAAAAAATAATATCCTACAAAATTACCATACTAGCTCAAGTTAGTAACTTAATTTAGTAGCACAAAGTACTGACTTTACATACAAGCATATATGGACAGGAAGCATATAAAAACAATATTATCCTAGACAATTACCATACTAGCATACATGGACACCAAGTATATATGGACATCAACTAAATCAACTAGCATATATGGAGATCAACTAATATGCTTCCAAGCATATAATAAAAATTATATATGGAGATGAACTAATATATGGACAGCAAGCATATAAAAATATAATATCCTACAAAATTACCATACTAGCCAATGTTTACAAAAGCGGTAGACGAAAGCGGGCGGAGAGGCGTTTCTAGGCGTTCCCCGAAAAGCGGTGGGCCCACACATATATTAATACATAGTAATATGCAGTATAGCCAATGGGTAGAGAGATTACACAGTTTATGCTAAGCAGCTATACTTTGCAGACCACACACATTTTTTTAGACATAGCACAGCTGAGAATAGGAAACAGAGGCAAAGCACATGGCCAAGGTCAACATCAGACGAAACAACTAATAAAAAAAGACGGTCGTAAAAGCGGCGCTTTCCAAAGCTGAAGCGGACAGCCGCTTAACCTCAACGCTTAGTGAAAAGCGACGCGGCCGGTGACCGAGCAGCGCCGAGGCGCCGCTTTTTTAAACACTGATTACTAGCATAACAGTAGCATTTATCAAATCTTAGAACAACCATAGGTCAGGAAGAGGGAGGGGGCAAGGGGTGTACTTCAGTAGTCGAGGAGGCGGCGAGGTCGACGGCGAGGCGGCGACGTCGTCGGGGGAAGGGGGGGTAGAGGTCGTCGAGGACGAGGTGGACGGCGAGGCGGCGACGTCGACTGGGGAGGGGGGGTACAGGTCGTGGAGGCCGGCACGGTCGACGGGGACGCCGCCACGTCGCCGGGGGATGGGGGGCTAGCGGTCGTCGAGGATGCCGAGGTCGACGAAGGGCGGGCGAGAAGGCGGCGGCGATGTCGTCGAGGACGGCGACGAGGTGGCGGATCTACAAGTGAGGTCCGAGGTCGCGGCGGCGAGGGCGTCGAGGTCGAAGAGGCCGGAGGGAATGCGGCGGGGACGCGACCTCGCGGCTGCGGATCTTGAAGGGCGGAGGCCTCCAGGACGGCAGTTGAGTGGCGGCGAAATCCGGCAGCCTGTCGGCGTGGTGAAGACGCGCCGGGGATTAGGGTTTAGGCTGTTGGCGCGGGTGGAATATATTAAAAAAACTAGTAGCGGCGGCTCGAAATCAGGCCGCCGCTACAAATCGCAAAACAATAGCGGCGGATGTGACGTCACAAACCAAGCCGCCGCTATTGATCGATGGCGTCCGTCCACTGCCATGTGGTCCCGCAGGTAGACAGGGACACGGGCCCGGCTGATACACAGGCTCGCAGTTCCCGCTCGTACGGGGCCCACCCGTCAGTGACTGCGTCTGGAACAGCCTGGTAGGTCGATGGGAGCCGAGGGGTCGCGCTAATCTTTGGCGGCGGGTGAAACCCTAGCCGCCGCTGCTATTTATAGCGGCGGATGGTCTCTTCACCCGCCGCAACAAATCCTCCCCGCCGCCACCCCTCTCGTCTCCTCCTCTCCGGCCATTGATCATGCCGCGCCACCACCGCGACCGCAACCGCCGACGCCGCCGTCGCCGTCCGCCGTCCCCGTGGGCGCCATGGGCGCCGGCGGAGTCCGTCGGCTCGTGCAAGTCCCTTTGGCTGCTTGGCTGCCGGAGCCGGCACCTGAGGCGGCCCCGTGGGCTCCTTGGCCGCCGGAGCCACCGGCGTCCCCGTGGGGTCCTTGGCCGCCGGAGCCGGAGCCACCCGCGTCCCCATGGGCTCTTTGGCCGCCGGAGCAACCCGCGTCCCCGTGGGGTCCTTGGCCGGCGGAGGCACCGGCGTCCCCGTGGGGTCCTTGGCCGCCGGAGCCGGAGCCACCCGAGTCCCCGTGGGGTACTTGGCCGCCGGAGCCACCCGCGTCCCCGTGGGGTCCTTGGCCGCCGGAGCCGGAGATGGTTGCGCCGGAGATGGAGGCGGTGGCCCCCGCGTCCCCGTGGGCTCCATGGCCGCCGGAGCCGGAGCCGGAGGAGCCGGAGATGGAGGTGGAGGCGCCGGAGCCGGAGCCGGAGGAGCCGGAGATGGAGGTGGAGGCGCCGGAGCCGGAGATGGAGGCATGAAGACTCCCCGGCCGGGATCTTGCTCACGGGGAGCAGTGGCCAATGTGGTTTAAAGTTTTCAGTTTCTAGTCAATGTCGTTTTAGTTTAAAGTTTGTAATTATAGTTTCTAGTCAATGTAATTAAAGTTTCTAGTCAATGTCGTTTTTAGTTTCAAGTTTGTAATTAAAGTTTCTAGTCAATGTAATTAAAGTTTCTAGTCAGTCTCGTTTTTAGTTTAAAGTTTGTAATTAAAGTTTTTAGTTTCTAGTCAATGTAATTATAGTTTCTCCTTTTATCTTTTATGGCTGCTAAGAGTACTTTTTTGTTATTGCTTTTTGTTTAGTAAATTACAATGACGATGATGCGTCAGGAGGTCTCTGAATTTTGCTATAGTGTGTCATCTACATTCAAAATACCGAAATACCTTTATGTTGATGACATAGTCAAACAATTTATATTTACATCAATTTATATTGCGTTCGTGGATGGAGGAGGAGCAGCAAGGCGGAGACTGCAAGGTCGAAGGAATAGTTGCCTCATATGTCGCGCTCGGAAATCCACTCAACATGTCACATGATATTTTGTTCTTTCCATTCAAGTAAAAAAAGTTGTGCAAAATGAATGATATTACATTAAACACCTGAAAAACAATGGAATTTTAAACAATAATAATACAGGTGTCACGATTAATTGAAGAGTCGGTAAATATTACAAAAGTGGTAATAATATTAGGTAAACAAGGCAATAATTCGAAAAGTGGCACCTCATAAAAATTACATGACAATGTTACATAAAAATATTAACATTCATCCCTTCACTACTTTTCCGTCGCAATCAGTGCGCATGTAAGGCATCATTGTTGAATATGACAGTTTTGTTGCTTCCACCAGTTTCAACTTATCCGGGTCGAGAAAAAATGGCACCTCATCGTACTGATTGTGGTCATTTTGATCTTCCACATTTTCTACACCCACGATTCTTTGTTTCCCAGGAACAACGACGCACTTGTTGTCATGAGCGGGGTCAGGTGCATACCACACTTGTTCCACCGACCGGGCTAGTATCCAAGGGTCATCTTTGTAACCTACATTGTTGAGCTCCACGATTTGTAACCCATAGGCGTCAGTAATAACACCAACTGGCTTGACCCACTTGCAACGAAAGATAGGGATCTGTAAATTTTCTCCGTAGTCTACTTCCCATATTTCCTCAATGTACCCATAGTATGAAGTCAACGTGCCACCTGCGTCATAGGATTCCGTTCGAACACCAAAGTTCTGACACTTGCTTATTTTGTCCTTCTTTTGAGTGTGAAAGGTGAACCCATTGATGTCATATGCCTGAAAGGTCACGACACACATTGACGGGCGGCTAGCCAACCTTCGCAACATTTTCTCGTCGGGAGTATCACCATTTGGTAGCTCCAGATTGCTGAACCAACTGGTGAAGGAAATTTTGTGTTCCTTTATTATCCATTCATCTGAGCATTCCTTGTTGTTGTTGCGAAGCTCATGGAGGTGTTTTTCAAAGTACGGCCCCACAATCTGAAGCTGTTGCAAGATGCTAAAATGTGCTTTCTCAACCTCTGTGTAATCACAAGCGAGTAATGATTTCCTACCAGCTGTGCCTTTCCCAGATAACCTTCCCTCATGACGATGCACTGGAAGTCCAATCGGCCTTTCGTCTTTAATGTAATCCAAGAGACACTCAATGATCTCCTCCGTCGTGTAGCCCTCAATCATCGAACCCTCTGGGTGAGAACGGGTCCTGACATATCGCTTCATAACGTACATGAACCGCTCGAAAGGAAACATGTGATGTAGGTACACGGGCCCAAGTGCGAATACCTGGTCAACTATATGAATCATGAAGTGTTCCATCGTATCAAAGAAGGATGGAGGGAAGCACATCTCAAGCATACACATTGTTTCCTTTATGTGGGTCCGTAGATTTGCCAACTCGTCATAACTGATCACCTTCTTCCCGATTGCATTGAAGAAGTAGCACAACCGCGTTATTGCCAACTTGACGTACTCAGATTTGATAGCTCGGATCGCGATAGCGAGGTACACCGAAAGCAATGTATGGCAGTCATGCGTGTTGTATCCACTTAGTTTCAACTCTTCCATGTTGACAATATTCTTCACATTCGATGAGTAACCGGTCGGGACTTTCATCCCGCTTAAGCAACTGCAGAACGCTTTTTTCTCCTCAAGTGTAAGGTTGTAGCTTGCAGGGGGCAGGAGGAACTTTCCATTTGGAAGTTGTTGGGGGTGTAGCTCCGGCCTTATTCCTAATTCTACTAGATCTCTACGTGCTCTGAGGCCGTCCTTTGTCTTGCCGGGTGTGTCGAGTAGTAGTCCGGTACCGCTATCACATACACCCTTCCCAACGTGCATCCAATCGATGGCATGAGGCACTTCTAATTCTTTCCAATAGTCGAGGTATCTGAAGAATATCGATAACTTCTTAAATGGCACATCCTCCTTTTCAGCCGCTGACTTGTTTACCCGCTTCCCAAAAACAACCCTAATGTTTTTCACGATGTCAAACACAAGCTGACCAGTGTGACGTCGGGGTGGTCTATCATTCTCTACTTTACCATCAAATTGTGCAGTCATCCTGCGATACTTGTGGTTCTTCGGTAAGAATCGTCGATGTCGCATATACACTAGCTTCCTTGAACATGGTAGATACGTATAGGAAGTATCGCCAACACAGACTACACAAGCTGCCTTGCCTTTTACCTGTCCTGAAAGCGCTCTTAGAGCCGGGCAATCATTTATTGTGACAAAAATGATGGCTTTCAATGTGAAGTACTCCCTCTTATACTCGTCCCACATACGTACCCCTTCCAACCATAATTTCTGCATGTCTTCCATCAAGGGTTCCAGAAACACATCTATATCGTTACCAGGTTGCTTAGGCCCAGATATAAGACATGTCAACAATATGTACTTGCGTTTATGGCACAACCAGGGAGGGATGTTGTACATTGACATGAGCACTGGCCAAGTGCTGTGGGGGTTCCTCATTTCGCCAAAAGGACTCATTCCATCTGTACTCAACGCGAACCTTATATTCCTTGCTTCATCGGCAAATTCTTTATGTGCGGCGTTGAACTTTTTCCACTGACTTGCATCGGCAGGATGACGAATCTTGTCATCCCCCTTACGTGTGGCGTGCCAAGTCATCAATTCAGCATCTCTCGGGTTTGCGAAGATACGCCTTAGACGATCGACCACAGGTAGGTACCACATAACAAGAGCCGGAATCTTCCTGTCATCATCAGCATCGAGGACCTTAGTCTTCTTCCTCTTCCGTCCCGCTTGCTTCTTCTTTGTATTCTTCTTCCTACGAACGGCAGTGTCATTGTTGTCATCATCGTAGTCATCATGCCTCTTGTAACGGCTGCGATTGCACGTCGGGCATCTCACAGCATTTTCGTACTCTTTACGATACAAAATGCAATGATTCGGACAAGCGTGGATTTTTTGCACGCCCAACGATAGCGGGGATATCAGCTTCTTTGCTAGGTAGGTTGTCCTGGGAAGCGAATTTGCCTTCGGCAACATATCTCCAAACAGTTGCAACGCTTCTGTGAAGCTAACATCGGACCAACCGTGCTTTGCCTTCAGTTTCATGAGCTCGAGGACACTACGCAACACAGTAAACTGCTTTTCACATCCCTTTGATTCCTCGTAAAGAAGGTCCTTCGATGCTTTCTCTAGTGTCTCAAAGTTGTCAAGTCCTTTTCCTGTCCCAGCCATTAACACTTGAGGTTCGACATGACGCAGCATTTCCTCGACATCAAAATCGTTACCGTTGTCATGAGCATCGTCTTCCCCTCCTGCCTCCACTCCTACCCCACTGACGTCAAACCCCGGTGACAATCCGTCCACCTCAATCGGCTCCTCCACTTCAACGTAATCCCCATCTGACGGCTCATCCATTTCACCATGTTTCGTCCATGTCGTATAACCCGGCATGAACCCTCTCTTAATCACGTGAGAATTGATCACAGATGTATCTGTCCAAAGCCTCCGATTCTTGCAGTCAATGCATGGACAATATATATCAGCCGTCCCTTCGCGCTTAGCATGTTGTTTGGCAGCTTCGATGAATGTTGAGAGATGAAGGAGAAAAACACTCGCCGGTCTTGGCACGTTGTACATCCAACTTCGTTCCATCTCGCACCTTTCATTTTACAGTTGAATTTATTAATTAAAAAGGAGATAATTAGTCGGGAAAATATTAACATATATATCAAATTTGCATATAACATAAAAATACGATAACAATATATAGCTAGATCTAATTAACATATATATCAACCTTGTTTTAGTTGAGGTTGTGCTACACTGTTACTAAACAACAAAAAAAGAATCCCTCGCTCCAGCTCGTAAAACCAAAAGAATATTCATTCAACATCAGATGGACAAAACAAAATATTCTGACCAAATCCAAACCAATAAGCAATATCTGTAAAAACATAAAGACCACAACTAATTCTGATAGGCAAATCATAGCTCAACACCTTTTGGCTTTTTAGAGAAAACTAAATGGTCCTTCTGGCACACTGCCCAATGCACAAATTGGTCACATATGCATTTTTGAAATAAAGAACAAAGCACAAATTAAGAATTTAAGATTCATATGTACAAGGTGGACAACTAATTTAGTCAACCAAATGTAAAGCAACTATACACAGAACTGCAAAGCTTTTCTTGAAGTATCTTTCCTTCAGAACCTCCTTTTTCTTTTTTCTTTCTCTTGCTAAAAAAGAAAAGAGTGGCACCTCAACAGGTCCATGCACTGCAAATGAATAATCTTGTCGAGGTATATTATTTTGTTGGAAGAAGTGACTTATCATATTTGAGAAATAAATAACCTAATGTCCATCGTAACAATATAAGAGCTGCAACGATTTTGTAGCATGGCGACATACCATTCCTGATCTAGGAGCAGTAACTTTATATAAAATCTACAAACTCATGGCACCAAAATAAGCAGGATAGAGTACCTGCTGTTTGTACCAAAATGTCATTCACCACCTCTCTCCCTCTCCCTAATTAATATTGAAGCATGCAAACTGTAGTTAAATAGGGAGCTAGATCTAAATGTTCATAAGCAGCCGGCCGAACGTGATTAACAAATTGACTCAAACTTGAAAGTAAAGCAAAGACATGTGGAAGACAATCCTAAAGTACAATCCCAATCCACAAATACACCTCAAACCGAGAGAAATCCCCACGAATTTCATGAAACCCGCCAAAATTGCAATCTCAAAATTAAGCTACATTTTACAACGAAATGCGAAATAAACACATGGAATCACTTGGGTTTACCTGGATCTACAATCTCATCCGAAAAAAACGAATTCAAAACCTCCCCCCCTCGTTTTGGTGGAAATTTCGCAAAATGCGGGCCGCCACAGTCCGAGCGAGGGAGTGAGCAGCCCGAGGGCTTTATATACTCCCTCGATTATTAGCGGCGGTCCGTTACGGAAACCGCCGCTACAAAGCGTTTTTAGCGGCGCTCCGTTAATGAAGCCGCCACTACAAAAGTATTTTTAGCGGCGGCTCACATGTTAAGCCGCCGCTAAAAACCCTTTATAGCGGCGGCTGGTAATTGAGCCGCCGCTACAAATGCTTAAAAATATTTTTTTTATAATTGTGCAGTGGCAAAGCCACTTGCACTTTACATTTTAATAGCGGAGGAAGAAGCCAATTTGCACAACTACCAACCTAACTAACTAATCAACCATCCAAACTTAGGGACAACGACAAGTTAACATAACCTAAACAAATACTAATGGTCGGCGCGCGGTGGGACAACGGCCTTGCTCCCAAAATGTCCACCAAATCGCGCGGGAGTTAAATAAGACCTAACTAACTAAGCAAATTGTAGTGGTCAGCGCGCGAAGGCACAACCGTCTTCCTCCAAAATGGCCACCATGTCGCGCGCGGTCGTCGGCGGCTTCTTCCTCCATGTTGCGCGGTCGTCGCCACGCGCACCTAATCCCAACCCTGGTTGCGAGCAAGGTGGTGGTGGAGGTTGGCCCCAACCTCGTGCACGTCCTCGCCGCTGCGCATCTGCAGGACGTGCACCATCATCGCCGCCAAGGTGTCGGTCTCGACGCCGGCGCAAATGGGGCAAATGTACCTCACCTTGCCGCCGGGGTGACCGCGGACACGCACGCGAAGGGCGGCCAGGTCAGTGGGCGGACGGTCGAAGACGAAGGCTCCGCCGTCGCCGCCGTTGCGGGAGCGCGGCGCGCGTCCCTCGTTGCAGAATCCGCCGCCGGCGTTGTTGGAGGAGCGCGGCGCGCGTCCGTCGTTGGCGGATCCGCCGGCGGCCCGACAAGGACACACCGGAACGCGGTTGCGCCCCCCCACGGGGCCGGTGCCCGTGGCCTCGACCTTGGCGCATCGGCGGCGGCACTCCATGGCCGGATCTAGCGGCGGCGGCGTCGAGCGGGTGGAGCGCGCACGTGGGATCTAGCTAGAGGTGACGGCGGCGCCCGGCGAGCTGGTGGAGAGGAGAGTGATAAGCTTCCTCCACGCCCGCGCGGCCTGTCTTATAGCGCGAGGCGAGTCCGGAAGGTTCCGCGCCTGTTCGCTCGTGACGAGTTAGACAAGCCGCGGCGCTGTTCCAGGTCAACGACCAGTTTGTAGCGGCGGACGGGTAGTCGTGCGCCGCTAAAAAAGTGTTTATAGCGGCGAACCGAAACAGAAGCCGCCGCTAAAAAACTCTCTTAGCGGCGGTTTGAAACAGAAACCGCCGCTACAAACCTCCTTATTTGTAGCGGCGTTCTAAACTTCGTCCGCCGCAAAAAAAACATTTGTAGCGGCGGTTTTAGTTACAATCCGCCGCTGCAAATTGTTTGCAGCGGCGGTTATGCACGACAGTGACCCGCGATCCACAACAGCGGCGGCCAGAAACTAAAACCGCCGCTACGTGATTTCCTGGTCCGCCGCTGTAGTGCGTTTGTGTTGTAGTGAATAGTGCTTTCCTTGAATTTCACCCATCTGTTTTCTTTATCAAGGACCAGGCCACGAGGAGAACTCTGCTGCGCGGCAAGTGTGAGGGTGGTCTCTACCCTCTTCCTCCCACCCAAATAAGAAGTCATGCCTTGAGTGCATCGAAACCAAGCATGGCTAGATGGCATAGTCGTTTAGGACACCCTGCATTTCCTATTGTTCACAAAGTCATTAGCAATTTTAATCTTCCTTGTTCTAGTGAAGAAAATAAAGGCTCTATTTGTGATGCTTGTCAACAAGCTAAGAGTCATCAGTTGCCTTATTCGAGATCGTCCAGTGTGTCTAGTTCTCCTTTGGAGTTAATTTTCTGATGTATGGGGTCCTGCCATCCATTCTGTTGGTAGAAAACAATATTATGTCAGCTTTATTGATGATTTCAGTAAATTCACATGGATTTATTTGTTGAAACACAAATCTGAGGTCTTCCAAAAATTCCATGACTTCCAAAATCTTGTTGAGAGATTGTTCAATAGAAAAATAATCTCTGTTCAGTCAGATTGGGGTGGGGAATATGAGCGCCTTAATTCTTTTTTTACTAAAGTTTGTATTACTCATCGTGTTTCCTGTCCCCATGCCCATCAGCAAAATGGCTCTGCTGAGCGAAAGCATCGACACATTGTTGAAGTAGCCCTTTCTCTTTTAGCTCATGCATCCATGCCTCTTAAATATTGGGATGAAGCTTTTTTGGCCGCTACATATCTAATTAATCGTACCCCTAGCAAATTGCTAGATTATGTAACACCAGTGGAGAAGCTCTTTGGAGAAAAACCGGATTATTCCTTTCTACGCATTTTTGGCTGCGCCTGTTGGCCAAATTTGCGCCCCTTAATTCCCGCAAACTCCAATTTCGCTTAAAACGGTGTGTGTTCCTTGGTTATAGCACAATGCATCGGGGCTTTAAATGTCTAGATATCTCCACTGGTCGCGTATACATCTCCTGCGATGTTGTCTTTGATGAAGATATATTTCCCTTCTCGGAGCTACACCCTAATGCCGGCCCACTTCTTCGTCCTGAGGTCCTGTTAATTCCTCATGAGTCTAGTTCCCGGGGTATGGATGCACATGATTTTATGTCTAATGTTACTACTAATGAGGCTTCTGCAGAAAATTCGGCTATTTTTGATACAGAAACAGATGTTAACAGTGAAGATGTTGTGCTACCCGCCTCCGGCACGCACCCCGGTGATGATCTTCTGGCCCCGGCTGCTATTCCTCTGCGCGCACCTCCTCCGGGATCGGCGTCCGCAGCTCCGCCAGGTTCCACTTCAGCGCCGCGCCTGTCTGCGCGCGACGCGTCACCACCGGACGCGGCCGTCCTCGACACGCCGACCGCGCCTAGTCCTTCACCTGTCGCGGCTGCGCCTGTCTCGCCCGTTCGCGCCGTGCCAGGTGGCCCGTCTACGCCCGCTCCCGCCTCTGCGTCGCACGGGGGGACAGGATCTCTCTCGGCAGAGGCGCCTGGATCCGGTGCGGCACGTGATGCTGTAGCTCCAGCGGCTGCGTCACTTCCTCAAGCATCTACAGATCAGCCTCGCGCTAAAACCAGGGCTCAATCTGGTATTCACAAACCCAAGATCTACTCTGATGGTACGATAAGGTATGGTCAGGGTCTCCTTACTCAGATTACAGAACCTGTTACTCTCAATGACGCTTTGTCTGATCCGAATTGGAAACAAGCTATGGATACTGAATATTCCGCACTCATGAAAAATCAAACTTGGCACCTTGTTCCTCCTGCATCTGGTCGTAACATTATTGATTGCAAGTGGGTCTATAAAATTAAAAGAAAACCTGATGGCACAATAGATAGATACAAGGCTCGATTGGTTGCAAAGGGATTTAAACAGAGATATGGCATATACTATGATGATACTTTCAGTCCTGTTGTTAAATTTGCTACTATTAGACTTGTTCTATCTATTGCTGTTTCTCGAGGATGGAGCCTTCGTCAGTTGGATGTGCAGAACGCGTTCTTACATGGTGTTCTAGAGGAGAATGTTTATATATAACACTACATAAGAAAAAGACATAGGTGACGGGCAAAGACTGTAATAGGTGACGGGCATCCAAGCCGTCACCCCTAACCCGTCACCGATTACAAAAGAAAGGTGACGGGCATATGTCCGTCACCTATTAAAAAGTCATAGGTGACGGGCATTTTATATTGTCCGTCACCTATATGAGATTATGGGTGACGGGCATCTCATGTTGCCCGTCACCTATATGAGATTATGGGTGACGGGCATCTCATGTTGCCCGTCACCTTTCCTCTGTCTTAGGTGACGGGCTTCAGTGTTGCCCGTCACCCATTAGTATTTTAAAAACAAAAAAAATAAAATGGGAATGGGAATAGGAATGGGAATCACAGGGGATACACTATTCTCTAGAGCTAAATCTTTATTTCGAATTACTGGTGGGTTACTTTCACCAAAGTCAAAAGCAGTCCATTAGACAATTGATTATGTGATTTTCTGAACTAACTATTTCCGATGTAGTAAACATTTACAAGACAATCTTTGCCATAGATTAATCAAAAGCAAAGCAGTCCAAACATGAGTCCACTGCTCTAACATCAGTTGAAATACTTAGAAAGTTATGCTATCATTTACACAGATCAAGGTCCCAAATGGAACTATATGGACAGAGAAAAATACTGCTAAGTGACAATGTATCTTTCCAATGAACTGAAATAGCACAGATTTATTTAACCGACATTCAGAGCATTGGACAGAAAATAAAAGCAACACTAAGGTCAAAATACCCACAATTTATTGGCTAATGATGCATCGATGCCGGAATACAGACCCATGGAGTTGAATTTGCAATGGGCTTCTTGCTGGTCAACTATAACAACACTTGCTGGGCGTGCTCAGCATGCTAATTCCATCTCAGATTTGTCTAACAAGCACATGTCCACGCTCTTGATATCCTACATTTGTTTGCAGGATGGTACAAAGGATAAATTAGCAGCATTAAATAGATATTCAGTAGAGCTTGTAGAAGGGATAAATTAGCTAGAGAAGAGAGCTCATACATCAGGGGTTGTAATCGGAGAGCACTTAACATTATCAGAAGGTGTGTAACAGATGTAAAAGCATGATTTTCAGCTATTGCTACTTGAAATTGACTCTGGACAGGAAAACTAATTAACTAGCACTATCATTCTTGAATTCAATAAATTCCACGAGTAATAAAGGCCTACTGCAGATCAATATTAATCTAGGGCAATATGCCAAAAATGACTTTCTGATCCCAGTTTATAAAAAACAAAGTGTAAGTGTGTGAAGGAACATGTGCTTACCAAAATGACTTTCTGATCCCTTATGATGATGCACATGTGCTTTCATCAATACAAACATGTGCTTACCATTTGGCTGAGCCATTTCTATACTAGTTCAAGTAAATGGCTATGGTCAATACAAATTCTCTGTAAGATATAGTATTTATGATCAAAACATACAACACTTATCACAAAACCTTGAATTCAACTCTTGCTGAAACCTAACATCAGGAATCTTGTTACAACAGACTTGTGCTAACCTTCGCTTCCATGATTGGATACATTGAATTGCAGAGTGACAGTTCATCATCTAACACGTCAGCAGATTGATATCCTTCATTTGAGTCCCTGCCCATAGAATCAAAATCTGAAGAATCCTGGACCTGACCACATATGAGAAGTTTCAGAGATGATTATTTTTTTCAAAGCTAGATTGATCAACTAATCAACCTGAAATCACTAATTTGTTTGCATAATGTTAGAAATGCACTAACTCGGTGGCGACTTGGCCGGGGAGCCGGCAGCTCGCCCCGCCGCCCAGATCTGCGCGGGGAGGGGGCGAGAGAGGGGAGGTGGGTGTGGAGGAGTGGACACGAAGCCGCGCGGTGCACTTGCAGTTTTGTTGTCCAGGTTTGCATTGTCCAGGTTCTTGCCTTCATGAAAAAACTGAATCTCTGCTGCCACACTGCAAGTCTAAGAAAAAACTGTTAGGAATACAATATGATACCATCTCAGCCATGAGTACAACATCCACATAGCGTAATTTTTGATACTCCAAAACAAAATTTTATTCTATTTCATGGCTCTATCTTCTTATTCAAGTACAGAAATATGAGTCTACAGAACTCCTTGCCTTGCCTGCAAATACCAATGGATGCTGTTCATCACTTCTCCTGCCACCAAATTCCGCCGTTCGCCGTCCACGTTGTCCTCCAGCGGCGCTAGATCTGGGCATCTTTTCGAGATGGATTTTGGACATGTAGTTGGCAGGGGTCAAGGTGAGCGAGCTAGGAGTGGAGGTGGGGCTGCAATTCGAGGCAGAGAACACGCTCGGAAAGGACGAGGCCATGGCCGGAGACGGAGGTGGGCGATGGCCGGAAGCGGGGATGCGGAGAGAAAACGGGTCGACAGAGTTCGCGAAGTTCGGGTTGCTAACAGATCGAAGACCCGACTCACCTCACATCCAACGGCCCTTATCCTTTTGTTGCTGTATCGGACGGTTAGAGTTAGCGGGTCTACGTGGATATCTCCACGACCCGCGAATGCGACCGCATTGGGATATGTAGAGATTTGCACTTGCACGTGATGTCTTTCGGTCATTCAGGCAACTGTCTTGGAAAGCTGATAGTAATGTCTAGTCAGGTGGTCGATGAGGTAACAAAGATGTCTTAGCTTTGCCTCCTCCATGCTTGCCACACACTTTGTACGGACTATTGAGTTGCATGTATCAACCAACTCACCCACCAACTTAAACTGATAGAAAAAAATAGGCAATACGTTTATAAGGGCAATCGTGGACCCTTTGCTCTTCATCGGCTGGCTTGTCATGGACAGACGTTGGTTACTTGTGATCCCATTTAAAAGAAAGAGTTTCGGCCTTTAATTTATATCTGGTCATGCGTCGAGCAGCAAGCGATCTGCCTCTGTGGCCGCGCCTGTTGTCGTCATGGCCTCTTCTCCGGAGGGACTCGTGGTGGTTCTGAGCCATGGAACCAAGAAACGGCGCAAGAGGAAACCAAGCAGGACAACGGAACGGGAGCAAAAACATTATATGAAGTAAATGGTAAGGACCAAAGATCAACAAGCACAGTACGGAAGAAATTACTCGTCAGATGGTTGGTGAATCCACTTGGATTTCACGTCGTGCTTATCCATGTAACTTTGTTGCTTAGTACAAAAATTGTTGCACGACAATACTGTATATCCTCGATTAATGACATCACTGAATATCCTCGAGTTAATGACATTACAAATACAGGAAAGCTCTGAAGACATCTGGCTGCATATCTCAACTAATGACATTACTGTATTTGTCAGACTAATGAAATTGCTGCATTTGTTGGATGGTTGGTGAATCCACTTTTCTCGTCGTACTTATCCATGTAACTTTTCAGCGCTTGTCCGTTAGTACAAAATTGTTGCACGATTACACGTTATATAAAACGATGTTGGATGTCTCACCGTTGCACTTCTAATGAAAGGCAGCACAGTACATCTGTACATATGGTACCTATTGGAAGTAGGAGGCACCAGGAACGTACCCAGCAGGAATGGTGGTCCTTCAAGCACATCGCCGGTTCTTCGTGGTGCTGAGTTGTCTCCGCTGGCTCCATCTGTTGCACCTCTGTACTCCGGCGAGTGGCCACTTCGCCTCCAAGCAATCGCCCGGCGGTTCTTGACCACATCCGAGCTCGCGTGCCGCACGTACGAATCTCAAACGCACGAAGCGATGAAGCTTGTGCGCGGCCCCATGGACCCCCGGCTCTGAAGCTCTTGCGTTGGATCTACTCGTGCGCCCTGAGCATGGTGCGTGGCTACTGACCCAAGCAACCACACCTTGCGCATGATCATGCTCTACCAGCCGCCAGTGGTGGTGGCAGACGGCGCCTTCCGAGGTTTAGGGGTGAAGACGGACAGGAACGGTCGGGAAAAACACCCCAACCGTTTTCACTTTCACATTTGCATCACCAGACGGAAACGGAAACAGGAAAGCCGGTAACGGGAACAGTCGGAAAAGTTTCGGTCATCCAGAAACGGACCAATACGGGCGGAAATACACCGGTATCGGTCGGTAACCGGTAATTAAGTCGGAAACATAGATATATCTTCCACATTCTATGGAAACAAGCCTTATAATTTCTAATACAAATATTATGAGAAAAGAAATCATAGAACTTGTTGACAAATGGAAAAAAAATAAAAGCAAACCAAATGGCCGAGGGCATGCTGTTGCTGTGCGCCCTTGGACTGCTGCTAGACTCAAGAGCCACTGGGCCACTTTTATACATGATACTGGCAGCAAAAGGAGGCCCATACCTTCATCGGCCAGTCAAATATCTGATGCTCTCGCGAAAGAGCCTGTAGCCTAATGGTTACAAAAGTCTCAGTAGCACCTGAGGTCTTGGGTTCGACTCCCCGATGGAGCGAACTTTCAAGGATTTACGCCATTTGTGCTTTCAGTGGTAGGCGACGCTCCCGTCGACAGCGAGGGGCCAGTGGTGACTTGGTCAATCTCTAGAATTTGCCGGCTCAGTCTTTGAAGATGCTCAAAGAGGTAGAGTTTGCGTTGTACTGTGTAATCTAAAAAAAAAATATCCGATGCTCTCATGGCACTAGTACCACCTCGCCCAGCTACCAGGATCGGTCCATGCGCATCCTCTATAAATATGACGGCCAGCTCAGCCTTGGGTTAAGCCATACACTGATTGAGACCTGTGCAGACTGTCCGGATTGTGAAAAACGGGGTGAAAATACGGGAGCATCCCGGGCTAAAACGGTATCTCGGAAAAAACGGGGTGAAGTTCCCTCCAGCTAACTCTTGTGCATCATCATGTAGGCCCTTGTTTTCTCTGAGTCCAACACGCACATTGTGACTAGTGCCGGTGACGCCGACTTTGACAGCCCGTGGCCGAGTAAACCAGCTTGAAGTCGCAGGAGACGTTCACCTTTGCACCCCGTGTTGAGGAAATTAATGATCCGGGATTAGGAAAAGGGCCTCGCAATTTGTAGACGTATAGATGCGGCGCCATTCCATATATACTGCTCGCTTAGTTAACACGCACTTAGGTGCCAACCAAATCCAGCTCCCGAAGTCAAAGTCCACCATGATTTTGGATTGGGACAAAATTTCTGGAGGTTAGAACAATTTTTAATCAATGCTAGAACAATTGTTTCGAGTTGCTGGAACAGTTGTTTCAAAATGCTCACTACAAGAAAAATAATTATTAGTCACCAAGGTACTTGGTCACTATATGTCTATTGTTGGTCACAATAGCTAGTTTGTCACCAACAAGCTTGGTCACATTTTGGTGACTAAAACCTTGTCACTATATGTATATAGTGACCACTAATTACATATGTTGGTCACTAAAACTATATAGCAACCAACAAAACCTTGGTAACTACATATAATGTTGGTCACTAAAAGCCTATATCCACAAAAAATCTCAAACTTGGTCACTATTAATAAACTTTTAGTGACCAACATAGAAAAATTTTCCTTGACCACTAAAACTTGGTGACTAAAACCATGTTTTCTTGTAGTGGCTGGAACAATTATTCCAAAATGTTGAAACGATTATTCCAGCTACCTATAGGAACAACAAGAACTTGAACTCAGGGAGGCGGCGCGGCAGAGCGCAGGGCCACAACGGAGTGCGCAAGCAAGGAGGGGGCGCGGCGCACGACAGCCGTGGTGGCGGGAGGCGAGAGAGCATATCAGGCCGGGGAGCTAGAGCATGGCGGTGGCGGCATGCAGCAACTGAGCGAACAGAGGAGGAAGAAGGGCGAGATTTGATGGGCTGAAAGCCCTGCTGCAATCAGGCCAAACCTCGTGCCCGGTGGATCACTATTACACCATGCGTGCGGTATATAAGGTTTCACACTGCTATTGAGGACAGGGTCGAAGAAAAGTTAAGGATAGGTTAAGTGTAAAAAGAGCTGAGCAAGTTAAAAGGCCGAAGCCCGTCATGACTAGACTGCGGAATTGGCTAAATATTTTCTTTTGTAAGGAAATATACTTTTTTTTGCGATGAATGTACTTTATCTTATGATGACAAATAGAGCTGATATTCACTCAGAATCCTCCATTCTGTTTAAATATTTTAACCGACAAAAAGTATTTGTCACTTTGTCAGTAGTTGGTGAATCAAATACTGTTTACTCGCCGTACGTATCCATGTACCTTTATATTTCTGGTGGTTCAGCAGTGTTGCGAACGAATAAAGAGTTCATAAAAGATGAGAGGGGATCAAACCATGTATGTTTCCAGCTCGTCTATTAGTACCAAATTCACGTACACGTTATATTAAGCGAAGCTGGACATCTCACTGTTGTATAACATATATATGACAGATGCAGCAGCTGTGCCTGTGATTGGTTATACCATGATACACTTATTCGGAATAGGAGGCGCCAGGAATATACGCTGCACAATGATTGAAACTTCAAGCACACCGGAGGTTCTTCGTAGTGCACAATTATCTCCTATGGAGTAGTAGTTCTGTATTGAGCACGCTGCCAGAAACGCACAAAACGCTAGATGACACTAGAACACAGAACCAGCCCTGGCTCTTCCTAGTGCACTGTCCTCTCGCGGTTCTGTACTAGTTTTCTTTTCTAGTTACCTTCTGAACCAAATATACTTTCAAGTATTCAGTACACAACCAGCTGTAACGTTTAGACAACATGTCAGTTTTCAGTGTCTAATAATATTTTCAAGCATTTTATGTCCATCACTGGACGTAGAGGTGACTTCTGAACCAACGGACCATTTTCGGTTTTTTTTTTTTTTTTAAGTAGTGAACATTTGCACTTGCATTGCACGTGGTGTCTTTCTGTCCTTCAAGCAACCGTCTTCTCACGCTGATAGTATTGTCTAATCAGGTGGTCCACGATGTAACAGGGGTATTGTTCAGCACCTGGTCTATTAGAATCGCGGTGGAACCTCAAATTACGGATGAGTTCTCAGATGAAGAGTATACGAGGGGGGTCTGTGTTGAGTGCCTTGATGATGGCAAGAAAGCTCTGGCATGGGGCGTACCAGAACGGCGGAAGAGTCTCTGATAAGCTGTGAACATTGAACAGCAGGACACATCATGGTTGGACTTGGACCGTGTGTGGCTAATATTTTTTTCGTCTGGAAATTACTCTGGGTCATGATAAATATAGCAGATGTTGATTGAAATGATTTTTGATTCAAATGTTTCCACGAGAAACAATTTTTTTGTCATCTGATTGGTGACTCGTGTAGTTTCTCGTCGTACTATCCATGCATCTTTCCAGCTTGTCTATTAATACAAAATTGATGGACGACTGCATTCTTGTATAAAACAATGATGGATGTCTCAACGTTGCCCTACTTATGAAAGGTGCAACATCTGTGCCTGTGGTTCGTTCTATCACAATACTACATATTCGGAATAGGAGGTAACAGAATATACACTGCAGCAATAATGTGCGTCCAAGCTCACTGGCGGTTCTTTGTGGTACACAATGTTCATCTCGGCTGGCACCTTCATCTACCAGAATTGGCTTGGATCGAGTTGGTTGTACTCCAGTGGATAATCAAATCATGGGTCATTGAATAACTTGGATCGGCTAAGTGGATGATAGAAATGAGTGAACATGGCGATCAATGTGGAGTGCCTTGTTGACGGAGAAACAAATCAGGATTGTGTTGCTAGGGGAAAGCTAGATAGATTACCCGTCATGTTTAGAAAATGCACGTATAAAAAATCAATATTTCATACGAGTTGCATGCATTATGTGTTCTTAGTGTCATTTAATTCTTTTTGTTTGCCATTACATATCAATCCGCGATTTGTTGATTCTAGTCAACCCAACGGCACACACGCAAAATTTTGGGGGGTGACGCCGCGCCGCCGAGAGGTGCGCAGGACACCTTTCTGTTCTTTTGTTTATCAGGCTCAGCATGTGCTTCTTTTTTGTTCTAGAAACCTAAATATTTCTTGCACTGCTTTTTACAATAATTTAGTATAATATAATAACTAGAAAAAAAAACCTACAACAAGTTACGATATACTGTTGTGAAGTGGAAGATGCCACCAGAAAACAGCTGCTTATCCAAAAAAAAAAAGTTCGCAAAAGAAGTACAATTCTTTGAATGCCATCGGTCCTTTCTAATCATTCAGCACAAATGTCGAACATACAGCGGAAAGAGCATTAAACTTGTTCAGGGTGTGACTATGAACCAGCAATTTAACCCATAAACTATGGACCAACGAAATGAAAAAAATGTAGTAAGAATACTATTCATAGCTAGACTAACCTTTCAAAAATCAATGCTGCTGCTCATTAACATTTATTCAAGTTACCAATCCTGACCACTGCATCAACTAATATAGAAGGGGGAGTTTTTGCATGATCCTAGTACCCTTGCATTGCCAGTATATCATCCATTGTTCTCAAACAAGGCATAAGCTCGACACAAGCATCGATCCTTAAGCCTGTCACAATGATGTTGATCAGCCAAAGCCAGTGTTGCTGCCACATTTTTCACATCTAGATTCTTGCAGAGGATACTCTGGCATATCAGCTTCAACCTCACAACGTCATATCCATCTGCCGTCACGAGCAAATAATGGATCACTTGACAATTTTAATGCGCTACTATATATAATCTCCCTCGGACCGTCAGACGTGCAGCTTGCAGGCCATGCTGAGGAGACGGAGGTACGCGGGACGAAGTCGAAGCGCTCGGCCCATTCGGGGTTGAGCCGTAGAGAGGGGCCCAGTGGTGGCCGCCGCCGACGATGAACATGCCGGATTGGACGAAGACGTGCGTGCCCTTGCACCATCTCCGGCGGGTGCACATGGACACTGTCTTGATGTTCGATATCATGCCGCCGTAGCTTGAGGAGATTGTTCCATGGAGCGATGGCGGAGGCGAAGAATCAAACGCGTCGTCCACTCTGATATAAGCCCTGAATATGAAACAGCAGGTCGTCAAAGGCCCAGGCCCACCGCGTGGTTTGACCGGTGGTGCTAATATTTCTTTTTCGCGTCCCCAAATTACTTCCCTAAAAAAACGTAAGGCTATGATAAATAGAGCTGATTTTTTTTTTTTTTAATCTCAGTTCTGGTTCCTTTATATTCTGGTGGTTCAGCAGTGTTGCGAACCAATAAAGAGTTCAGAAAAGATGGGAGGAGGGGATTAAACCATGTACGTTTCCAGCTCGTCTGTTATACGAAATTCACGTACACATTATATAAATAAAATGAAGCTGGATATCTCACTGTTGTATTACATACATATGAAAGATGCAACAGCGGTGCCTGGGGTTGGTTATACCATGATACACCTATTTGGAATAGGAGGCACCAGGAATATACGCTGCACAATTATGAAACTTCAAGCACATTGGGGGCTCTTCGTAGTGCACAATTATCTCCTATTGAGTAGTTCTGTATTGAGAATGTTGCCAGAAACGCACAAAACGCTCGATGACACTAGAACACAAAGAACTAGCAGTCCTGGCTCTTCGTATTGCACAGTGATCTCCTAATTCTGGGCTGACGCACAAAATCGGCACTCTAGTTCTGTGTTCTCGTTACCGTCTGAACCAACCAACCCACCATATTTTTAAGTTTTCAGTACACAACCTGTAAAGTTTAGACAACATGTCAGTTTTCAGTGTCTAATGATATTTTCAAGCAATTTATGTCCATCACTGGACAGAGAGGTGGACTACTAAACGATCCTATCATGCTACCATTTTCGTATATTTTCTTAGAAGTAGAGAACATTTCACTTGCACGCGATGTCTTTCTGTCCTTCAAGCAACCATCTTCTCACGCTGATAGTAATGTCTCTGATCAGGCTTCTTTTTAGCACTACTGTCTGATCAGGTGGTCGATGATGTAACAAAAGATTTGCGTATAAATGTCTAATCATGTGAGTAGTCAACTCAGCCCAGGCGGGCAGGCCCAATGTTCTTGAAATCAGGGTGGCTAATTTTTTTTCCCGTCAGAAAATTCCTTTAGGTTGGGACAAATAGAGCTTACATTTATTCACCGTATTTTTCATTCAGATATTTATACGACAAAATATTTTGTTAGCTGGTTGTGAACCGGTTTCTCATTGTAGTTATCAATGTAACTTTGCTGCTCGTCCGTTAGTACAGAGTTGATGCACAACTGTATAAAACGATGTTGGATGTCTCAATGTTGCGCTACTAATGAAAGGCTCAACATATCTTCCGGTTCTACACTATATTACCTATTCGGAATAGGAGGTACCAGGAATACACGCTGCAACGATAGTTGGCCTTCGAGCTCGCTTGTGGTTTTTTCTCGAGCAATGTCATTATCTCGTCCGTACCATCATCTACTAGAATCGCCATGGAATTGGTTGTAGTCCAATGGACACTCAAATTATCGATTGCTGGATATCTTGGATTGGCGGAGACGGGAAGTCATTGATAGAAACGAGCGAACGAGGAGGTCAACATGGAGTGCCTTGATGATGGAGAGACATATTTGGATTGTTCTTGGGAGACACCAATGTTTAAAATCTCCAGCTAAGGCCTTTAGCTGCCAACTTGTATAACAGCTAAGAACTGCTATACCTGGCTATGGCTGTAGCTTAGCCATTTAGCGGTTTTTTTTTTCAAAAATTAGGACATGTTAAGTCTATTACAGGTACACATTTGAGCAAAATTCGAAGTTCATATAGGTAAGGTGCAAAGCAATTGTGATGTAAAACAAATTTCTGAGCTCCAGGATTAAGATCGTAAGTTAAACATTACTATAATAGGCATAGAAGTATATATCAGACCTCAAAGGCTAAAACATTAAGACCCCTCTGTTCATCACATTTAAAGGGTAAATAAAAGCTCATTTAAATGCAGCTAATAGCCCCAGTGATCTCGTAGTGGCCGGCTATAGCGGACGGAGGTTTAAAACCTTGGGAGACACTAGACAGAGTACACACTTCAAGTTTAGATAACGCACGCATAAACTCAATATTTCACACGTTCTGTGATTCTTGGATCGTTCTTATTGTTTGGTTATTGCTGATTTCTCCATGTGTGAGACTACTTGTAAGCAATTGTGTTGTTCATCATCCATTAGGTCAAAACCCAGGATCGTAGTAGAAAGCTTTCGGTGGTCCAATAGGATTGAGATTCATGTGGCGAGGGTACATCAACGTCCACCATTCAATTCTTCCAAAATAATTTTTTTGAGCTAACAAAGCAAAAAAAAACTAGTTGAGAGCCCCGCGCGTTGCCGCGGGCATTATTTCCATTTGTGAAAGATTATGCATCATAGGGTTAATATGAAAACGGAGCTTGAGCAGATAAAGAAGTTTCCACCTACGTATTCTATAACATGCGTCATGTAAAGGAAAAGCCAATGTGATTGTTGTTTCCAAACCCATTAAACATACAAAGTAATCCTCCATAGGTATCCTCCCTGTTTCAGATCACAGAGTGGTCATATCGTATCTTAGAAGCATATTTTTGCAAAATAACCAAAGAGTTCCTCAATCTTGATGAGATCTTAATGAGAACTGGCTCAAAAGTGTTGAAATTATCATCATAATGGGCATCACTCGTACGCCTAGAAAAAAAAGTGTCTGAACTTCAAATCATGTCGCAATGATTGGTCATATAAGCTCACACTATTCACTTGGTTTTTGGTGCAAATGAACTAAAAAGTCAACAACTATATTTCATATGAACGCATGCAACAAAATTAATAACATGGAATTAAACAATGAAGAACGTGCAATAAGCTAAATAAAGTGGAATCGAACATTCAAGAAACAAATATTACTCAGTGGCATGCCCATGATCCTTTAACTGATACAAACTTCACTGTAGAAAAGCATTTACATTTGCAAAACACTGGACATCATAACATGAAAAACCATCATTGGGAAAATAAATTTCGGTACACAAAGACGTCAGTGTCACTTCATAAAATCCAAAAGCTGATGGACATTTCAAAAGAACATACCGATCACATATCTATCTTCAACAAACCACTCTGAGCCAGTGATGTTGACAACAACGCTTTCACCTTGCGTTGAAAAATCTCACATGTTTTGTTTTATGGATAAGGCTGCCAATGGTAGTTCCTGGAAAGAAACTTTGTGTTAAAGAAAAAACCATGTATATCATTCAATATTAGCATATTCGTTGCCGAAGAAGCTATAACTTCAAATGCAAATGGAAAACAGGTTGAGAAAAGTAAACATAGTAAAAAAAACTGTTCAAAAGAAACGCTCTGAAACAAACTGTACAATAGCTTATAGCTTTACGCCTCCACTGAAATACTATGCAAGACAGATGCTGAATTTTCAATCGAGTAGAATTTGTGAACAAAGCTGAAACATATAACGGATCTGAGTGCTCATCCCTTCAAATGGAACTAAATAGTATTTGTCGTATTAGGGCAGGGTAAGTGAACTTCAAGGAGAGAAATTTATGACTACTCTTCTTTGCTACATGAATTCTTTTTACAGAATTCATATTAGATAAACTCAAAGAGAGTACCTGAAATGCAACTATAATAACAAATTGGCGAGCAAATAAAAATCAAATTTTGTATGATGTTTCATACTCCCGGGAGGACGGGATCCGCAGTGACACACACCTGCTGTACTTTTTGGTGGGACCATCTCTTCTTCTTAATATGTGTGCTGGAGCCAAAACGTCAAGTAAAAAGAAAAGGAGGTAGTAGCAATCTGCAGTTAATATGAGGAACCTTGGTGTAACTAACCTTTGATGTAAGCACTCATTATGGTCTGCTCAAGCTTGAAGGAACTAATTCTTTAACAATCAGTAGATTGAACCATAATAGGGAAATAGTAAAACATCAGTCACGTTTTAAACAATGAGCGAACAAAGCATTGTGTCAAAAAATTAAGCCTGGGGATAATTTATAGAATTTCTGAAGCAACCATAATGCAATTGAGGACAAAACAAAACAGCATCATCTTGATGGATGTTTACTAACATTTTGGTTCCATAGTGATCAATGTGGGAGCAGCAAAATCGTAAGTTCATCAGAGAAAGAACGTACCTACTCCATTCTCGTTCATTTCATGCTAGGACATGTTGTGCAGCTCAGTTTTGAACTAAATGTCATATTCTGTCCTGACATCAAATATTTAAGAACAGAGGATTAGCTATTTTTCAATTCCTGGTAAGAGTGAAAGTACCTAGGATTAAAAAAAATAACTAAACAGATTTCAGTATAAGATCATCACGAGCACAGTAACTTTTCATTTTCACTCTAGCCAGAACAATTTGTATGGCAACATAAAATGGCAAACTAATTCATCTTCCTGAAAAAGGGGAGAAATAGATGGCACTTACAACATTTACTGGTTTGCTTGGTGGGCGGCAGCTAGCATTCAACTTAATAATAATCCAACGTCCCTGAACATGCTTACCTATTAGATTGGAAATTACCAATTACCAAACAAAGTACAGCTGTATAGGAGATTATTACGAAGCCCGAGAAAAAGGGGTCAGATTGAGGGAGAAAGGAAAGAAATGTGAGACCTTATTTCTTGGTCAAGGCTACGTCCTGCCATCATGGAGGCGGTCACCCACGGCAGGAGAATACAGCATCCGCGAGCGGTGGTACATTGTGGAAGGACTGGCAGGGTGGAGTGCCGAACGTGATCTGCATATGAGGGGGATGAAGCAGAGCGGCAGATCGATCCAGTTAGAGGCCGGCGCTCTTGCGGGATGCCGAGAGTAGATGGGGCTGAAATAAAATAGATTTAGAGAAAGAAATGGGGAGAACTCACCTCTTTAATCACTGCCCTCATGGCCGCCAGCAGGGATGAGGCAGGGCGGCAAACTGCAAGAGGGATAGAGGCCGATGCCGCTCGGGACGCGACGGAGGTGCTCTGGATCAGGCGAAGCAATCTTGGGGGCTTGCCGATGTCGTGCGAGCTGACAGGGCGAGCGACGTGGGGGCTGTAGTCGCCGGAGACCGAACTCCAACGCAGCGAGGCTGGTTGCCGAGGTCGAAGACCTAGCGATGGAAGACCATGGCGGAAGCGGCGCAGCTCAGGGAGGGTGCCCAATTTGCGAGAGGAAGGAGAGGAAGCGGCTGATCGACCCGTTCCGGAGGCCGGCGGCGCTGGCCACTCTGGCTCTGCGGCTGAGGGGAGCAGGGCGGCGGGACGCCGGGCAGGGAGCACGCGGCGGGTGCGGTGAGAGGGCGAGGGGCGGCTGGGTCGTGGAGGAGCGGGGATGCGCTCGTGTCAAGAGGATAAGGCCCGAAGCAGATGGCTGTGATGGCGCGTGCGACGGCAAAGAACGGCCAGGATGGAGCAGCGGGGAATGAACAGTAGAACGGTAATAGTGAACAGTGTATGTGACGGGAGAAACTAAAGGTTTTATATGATATGACTAGTAACAATGCACGTGCGCCACGCACGTGTCTAAAAACATCATCACCTGGCAGGGCCATAAGCATTATGATCGATGTACTTGACTCCCTTCTCTTTGTAGCATAGATTTTAAAACAATATCTAAGTTGGAACATATTATGCAGGAACATAATGGGCATAATGCACTCGTGCAAGCGATCACCAGCCATACGTATATCATTTTTACATAAAAACACCACATGCATAATGCATTTCCCTACAATCAAACCATATTTGGAATTAATGTGACTTCAGCAGCACCGAGAGAAAATTGTTGTATTCATTAAACAAATGGATTCATCAAGCAAGATGTAGAGTAATAAAAACTCTACCAGATTCGCTCATCCATGTGCCTTCTAGACAACATTCAATCACGGGGCATGTACACACATGCATCCCGAAGCGCTCGACGCTGAGAGCAAGAGTTCTCTTAACCCTTGCAGACAAACTTATGAGTTTGTCCATTATGTTGTATAGTCTCTAGACATATATTCAAAATGTCCGAAAGGCATGGTACCTTGCAATTTGTTAGCTTCTCTTCCTTGTGGATGAAAGATGATGTGGCTATATGTGGTGGTAATCAAAACATCCAAATTTACAAGGAAAAAGTAAGTACTTATAATTTACTAGTAACAATGCACGTGCGCCACGCACGTGTCTAAAAACATCATCACCTGGCAGGGCCATAAGCATTATGATCGATGTACTTCACTCCCTTCTCTTTGTAGCATAGATTTTAAAACAATATCTAAGTTGGAACATATTATGCAGGAACATAATGGGCATAATGCACTCGTGCAAGCGATCACCAGCCATACGTATATCATTTTTACATAAAAACACCACATGCATAATGCATTTCCCTACAATCAAACCATATTTGGAATTAATGTGACTTCAGCAGCACCGAGAGAAAATTGTTGTATTCATTAAACAAATGGATTCATCAAGCAAGATGTAGAGTAATAAAAACTCTACCAGATTCGCTCATCCATGTGCCTTCTAGACAACATTCAATCACGGGGCATGTACACACATGCATCCCGAAGCGCTCGACGCTGAGAGCAAGAGTTCTCTTAACCCTTGCAGACAAACTTATGAGTTTGTCCATTATGTTGTATAGTCTCTAGACATATATTCAAAATGTCCGAAAGGCATGGTACCTTGCAATTTGTTAGCTTCTCTTCCTTGTGGATGAAAGATGATGTGGCTATATGTGGTGGTAATCAAAACATCCAAATTTACAAGGAAAAAGTAAGTACTTATAATTTAAAACGAACGAAAAACGTTTCGGCTCGAGGTTAAAAAATACTGGATATTCTATACACCTCTTCTCCAGTCCACTCTTAGATGTACTGCATCAAGATCGTGAAACCAGCTGCTGCTTGTTTGAATTCCTCGATGTGTTGCGTAAAGTGTGAGTCCCTGACATGAATTGTGAGTATTTTACTCCTCTGTAGATGGAAAGAAGAATATTGCCAATCAAATATTTGCAAAAGAGATAGGAGTATGACATTGGCGAATGAAATTCTGATTACTTGTGTGGCACATTCAGTATAAAAGAAGGATGAAATTTGAAATGCAAACGAGAAGTGCATTAGAGCACCTGGAAGAAGATTTTGATAACAGGTAGGCACAACAACCAGAACTGACAACAACAGGTTCAATTGGTGACCTTGCAGAGCAGAACCTTGGACCCCTGTATGTTGGTTCAGACAAACCATATATCAAATGGTACTGCTAGAAAGTTGTAGCCTCTTAAAAAAATAACTATATATTGCAAATTTCATTATATGCAGAGATAATGATATATAGTTGTCTTCTCAGATGATGAAAATTCCCCTTAAAAATAAATTATGTTAAATATATTTTTCCCTAAAAAAATGAACCTATTGCTACAACGTATTGAGCATAAAAAAGTTCTCACAGTAAACCAAGCAAAAGATATGATAAATTAATCTCTTACAAGAAGAAAGCTACACATTATATTTTATATCTTCCTTTCAGCTTGTAGCATTATGCTAGCCCAGTTCTTACTGGTATATCAGAATGAGTAAAACAATATGCCATGCCAAGATCTTTTCTGATTTTATGAAATATAAAAGAGTAGTAAGCAAAATGATTTCAACTAAACCATTTATATTTGCCATCTTTTTTTCAGTGCCACCAATAATGCTACATTGCAATTGCTAAATCAACTATGCAAGCTAATATTATTATATTGTAAAGAAATTGTTCATGTGTGGCAAGCAAAATGTAGCACTGATTAGCAAAACAACTTCTAGAAATGGCTGAAGCAAATTAAACTTCAGTTTACCATGATCTTCCCATGCAGTGTTTTTCTTCGTTAGCTGTATGTGTTTTTACTTCATTATCTGGTTTATGATACTATATTCTATGGAGAAGAATGAAAAGAAACCTGACACCTAGCCAGGGTAGTTTGCTATGGTCTTACAGTAATTATGCTCTTCTGATATTTTTGCCTTTACGTGTCGTGTTCCTAAAGCAGTGTTTTAGGCCTCTACAGCATATGGGCAACAAACTTCTAAATGAAATCAACACCAAAACATCTGAAAACTTGTGATCAGTTATGCAAACAACATACAGGCAGATCAAAATCGAAGCATATGCAAACCCCTATTAGTCTTATCTTGTTCGTTCTCCTTAAAATGGAACATGAACCCTGCAATCAGTAACCTTCCACCTGCAACAGTGCCAGAAGGAAAACAAGATGCATCGAAGCAAATCCATCAGTGTCCTGCTCAATTAAAAGCATTCAAACTTACCATCAGTGTCCTGCAATTCAGGTTGTACTGGTACATCCATCTCAATTAAAATTATTCAAACTTACCATCAGTGTCCTGCTCAATTAAAAGCATTCAAACTTAAAGCATTCTATAGCACATTAGCACTGTGATTTGATTAGGATTTAGGAGTCACATATATTTCAGGGGAGCTTTTCAAAACATCCACAAGATGCAGCGAAAGAAAACTCATGACTGCTTTGCTGTACTGAACTTCTCAATTTGAGAACCAAGGTTCATGACTGACATTGAAACGGGTATTTTCTAAAACTATCTGCAAATCATAGCAATGGAGCAAGTCTGGTCGTGGAGCAGGTCGTCCTGTAGCTCATGGCCTGTTTAGTAACTTGCTCAGATCGATTTGATAAAAAAATTGAGATTTGGGACAGAATAGTTGGTGCAAGCAAGCAACTGCAAGAATGCACCAGGACGGCAGCTGCTACAGACCTCTGTGTCATGCTGATGGCGGACGGCCAGCTCTGTGTGTCGAGTGAGGAGCAGCAGCGCCGCCCCCGCGAAGACAGAGCTGGGAGCAGCTTCCCGGCTTTGCCTGCCGCCCTGCCTCTTCCACGAGGTGCGCCTGAGCAGATCCACCTGCCGCCTTGTACCTCCAGCGCCGGAGAAGCTCTGCTCGCTGCCGCGCCTCGCCGTGTCGCCGCACCTGCACGTCAGCATCTGGAGGTCAGCCTGGGCGCCCGCGCGGAGGAGTTCGCCCGCTGCGGCGCGACGTGCTGCAGCGCGCTGATGACGGTGCGGAGCGCGTGGCTCGGCGAGCCGCTGTTGGCGAGCCTGATCTCGCCGAGCTCGGCGGGGCTGAGGCGGGGGCCGCCGTGGAAGCCCTCCTCCACCTGCGGGTAGGGCTTGTGGTCCTTGAGGCCCAGGTAGTTGCTGGCCACCTCCTGGATCTCCTTGGACACGGGCGGGATGGTGGCGGCCGGGGACAGCGGCGGCGCCGCCGCCGCCGGCGTGTGCGGGACGCCCTTCCTCGGCCGCCGCCGGCGCGCCGCCGCGAGGTGGAGGGAGATGAGCGCGAGGAGCAGCAGGAAGGCCAGCCCGACAGCGAGGCCGACGAGCACTCACAGGCGCAGCCCCAGCACTGACGTCCTGCGCGAAAATTGCTGGCGGCGGCGACGGTCGCCACTCCACCTCCGAATCTCTGATGCATCCGCCTCGCTGGTGACCAGGAGATTGCGGAGGAGGTGCGGAGGGTGGAAGGAAATCACAAAGGAATGGGAGTGAAAACTATCGCGGCTAAAATCACGGGAGGAATTCGAGGAAAGCAATAAACATCACGGAGGCGGGAATACGGGCTGGGTAGCAAAAGGTACGGTGAATTAATTTTTGGCATGACGGCAAAAGGAAAATTGAGGGAAGGCAGTCGTGGGACACCTGGGTACCGCGCGTGGTGAGAAAAAACCGACAATTGAGCGTCACTGTCATGCAACTTTTAACGTAAAGGGGAGGGGAAGGGAGGGGAGCGTTACGCCGGGAGTGCCCGAAACGATTCGGTGCGTTGGATTTCGGGCCCACGATATGGCAGGACGGCTCAGATGGCATGGTAGGTAGGATGGCAGGGTAAAATTGATTTTCCTCAAAACTGGTTCTTTAGGGGATTAGATTAGATTAGATATGCTGTTCAACCCATGCCTCTAATTGCTGCCCTCCACCTATCTCATCCCCTCTGCACCTGAGATTTCTCTGGAATGCACCACCCGTGCCTCTTCTCCCTCCCCTCATCCATGGCTCAATATAATCTTAGTTCCTGTCTTCCTATGCTGTGGGGAGATTGAAGGTCTTAAGTGTTGAGCTAATTTTTACTGTTTTGGACTAAATAAAATAATTTTATATTTCTGCTACAAACTCTAAAGCCAACATTGATGTCAAAGCAGGAGCTCTACCAAAAATGCATGCTCCAATAACGATACTTATGAAAGCCTTATTCCACTTACCAAACTACTGGAGCATGCATGCAACATTATTTAGCATTTGCATCTGCCGTCTTTTGGTCCCGACATGCATTCAGCAAAGGGAAAGGACTGGCAGGGTAGTTGACGAGATAACTAAATATATATCCACTCCTTTAGCAGAAATAAAAGGGCAGAGTGTGTAACACCCTGTGTTTTGCCACATTGTAAAAATCACTAAAAATTTGAACTTTTTCGAATTCGAACAAATTCAATCAAACTAGAAGTGCAATCCATGCCAAAATTTGAATTTTCGAATTTTATTTGTGCACCAAAATCCATCATAAGCATATTTAGGTTTTACTGTTTTTATTTATGTGTTCATTTGATTTTGATCCTCTTTCAAAGTTGACTTGCATTCAAATTTGTATCCTATTTAAATCCTGCGAAATGGTTAAACCATTTCTTTCCCGCCGGGCCGCTCTCTTCCTTTTTCCCTGGCCGGCCCAACTCCCCTTCCTTTCCCTTTTCTCCCCGGCCTGCCTCGGCCCAGTACTCGTCCGGCCCAGCTCGCCAGCCCACTTCCCCTTCTCCTTCCTCTCTCCCGCGGACGCGCGCGTCAACGCCGTCCGTCGTCTTCCTCAGGCGCACCGCGCCAGCGCGCACATGCCGCCCTGCCGGCCGGCGTCGCCTCGTCAAGTCCGGCTACACGCCGTCGCAGGAGCCGCGCGTGCACACACAGCGCCACCGTCGACTCGCTCCGCTTCGTCCTGTCACGCCGTCGCCTCAACCCCGCGCGCCCACTCGACCGGCGAGCCGCCGTACCTCACCGTCACTCCCACACGGCACCGCTTGCTCGTCAAATCGCGTCGCCGCCACTGTGGCCGTCCCGCGCGTCCGTCATCCGCGCGTGGCCGCTGTCTCTCCCCGTCTCTCCATCGCGCCGCCATGAATTTCAGTGACCGAGCCGTCTCGTCGCGGCGTCAACGCCACGCGGGCCCTCTCCGCTCCGTCCCGTTCGTCACACTGTGGCCGTGCAACTCACTCGTCAACACGCACATGAACGCCGTCCTCTCCTGGCGCGCCGACGTGTCCACCACTAATCTCGGCGCCCGGCACCTTGATCAAAACCGGCGACCAAGGTCAGCCCAATGTCTCCGCCCCGCCGCCTATAAATAGCTGTCGAGCTCCGCCCTTACCCCTTTCCCTCTCCCGCGAGCTCAAACCCCACCGCCATCACTGAAATCGCGCCCATTTCCACTTTTCCCCACCGGCCGCCGCCATCTTCGTCTTCCCCGGCGACCTCACCGGCGAGCAACCAGTGAAGCCCGCTGCCCCTTTTCCCTTCCTTTAGCTTCGCGGTATCTTGGCTAACCCCGCCGCACCTCCTGTTTTCGCAGCCCAAGTGCGGAGCCATGGCATCCACGGCGGGTTAGGGTTCCGGCCGCCACGCGTCGACGATTGCTCATCTCCGACCCCCTCCGCTCTTCGACGGCCCCGCAGTGAGCATCACCGCCCTCTTCTCTCTCTTCCGCGCCCTTCCTCTTCCTTCCTCTCCCCTCGCGCGAGCACCCGCATCGAGCTCCTCCACCCGCCGCCGCGCGACATCGTCGCCGGCGCGCTTCCCGGCCGCGCCCGACTCAACCGAGGCGCGCATATCCCTCACCACACTCCCACGCACTCGCACACGAGCACGCACTCGAGGAATCGCAAGTGCTCGCACCTCTCCCTCGCGCACCTCCGCGCCGCCCCTCTCCGGCGAGCGCGCGCCGCCACTCTACTCACCGCCGTCGACGACATCATCCCTGGATGGCCTCGCCGTGCCGTGTAGAGCATCCCCAGCCACTTCTCGTCGCGTTCCGTCCCCTGTAGACGCCGGCGGCGACGATTCCGGCGAGCCGCCGCCGCGTCCCCTGTTTTCCCGTCGCGCCGCGCCGCCGACTGACGTGGCGTGCCACGTCGGCACGCGTGGGCCCGCGCGACCGGGTCGCCGTCCCACGTGGTGCGCGCGGTGCATGGTGGACCGCCCACTCAGGCGCGCCCGGTCCACAGCACCGTGGACCCAGTCCACCCAACAGTCACCGCACAGTACACCGGCCCCACGGGCCCATCTGTCAGCCTCTCACACGCATGAAAACTGCTAGCGCCACACCGCAATCGTACACAGAATCATTTTCGAGCACTTTTCCAATAGCAGAAAAATCCCATAAATTCTCCAAAAATACTAGATTACTCCCTGATCATTTTCTAATACTTGACCACCCCAGATTAATTAAGTTTTGCTCATACTTAATTAATCAAGCTTAATCATATTTCATTTTAATTCCGCGAACTTCTAAAATCTATATCTTTTTCATTCTAACCCCAATTTTGGCGATTCTTTCGCCAAAATTCATCTAAATTCATGATCTATCCAATGCTATCAGAAACTTCTTCATTTGATGTTATTTGGATCTTATTTGGTTTAATGCTTGCTTAATTAATTGTTTGAAGCGGTAGATTTATTTGTCGTTATTTACTTTTAATCGCTAGATAATCAAGCTTACGAGGAAGAAGCTGAGGATCCGGATTACGAGGACTTAGAAGAAGAAGACTTTGGTGAAGGCAAGTCCTAACCCTCCGTTGATCATGATTGATCCTATGTTTGTAAAATACCTACTTAGAGCCTGTTTACAAATAAATTGCATGATATTTAATGCTTAGTATGTCCTAAGTACTTGTTGACTGCCATGCCTTGATATTGTTTACCCTGCTTCCATTGTTATACTTAGGATCCAACATCGTTAATTATTTAATGATTAGTTGGAATGCTATGCTGCTTAGGACTGTTACACACGAGTACTTAACTAATCATGATATACATGCTTTTTGTGTTAAATGTGTGAGTGATTGGTGGTGTGTGTTGTGAATATGATAATGTGGGATGGTAATTAGTGACTTGTGCAACCTTATAGTGGGGATACTTGGCGGGAGCAGGCGAGGTAGTCCTCAGTGGGGAGGGCTATCTCTGGGATGCGACTCCTCTGTGAGGATAGCTATTGAAGATGCCAGTTTCGGTCGTATAAGGACCGGTTCCTGTGCCGCCTGGCCTAGCACCTTTCGTACAGCCACAAGTCTTGTATGGGAAAGAGTTGGAACCACACCCTACTATAGTGTCCACCCGGTATCCACTCGGAGGCAGGAGTTGCAGCGGAAGCCAGGAGAAGACTCGCCGACAGTGGGACGCGAGCCCGGCATGTGGATACTATTCAGGCCTTTCTATATTGATGTGATGTGATGAAGCCCCTGGTCGGATGTTTTTCCGTGGGTGGATGCCGTGGTGACACCAAGTAGGTACGGGACCTCTGTATGCCTTTCCTAACCACGACGGTGGAAGGGACTGGTATACCTTGTGGGGAATCGTGTACAACCTCTGCAGAGTGTAAAAATCTATCTGGATAGCCGTGTTGCACGGTATTGGACGACGCGAAAGCTTTGGCCACACAAGATTAGTATAACGGTGTGAGTTATCTCCTTGGCGTGTTTTTGGAATACTCCGGTGTGGAACCGTGCGCTGGTTTCCGGCCAGCATTTAAAACTTGGGAACTGGCGGGATGGATTGCATCTCCCCCAGGGCCAAACAACCTCACTAAATGACAACAATAATCTTGACTGTAGTTGCAACTGGCTTTGCTTTTAAAGCAACCTCTGCATAAAGATAGCTTTACCCGCTATGCTTAAACCTCAGCCTATCCTTGGTTATACCTTGCATGCTTTTACCCCTTGTGTTAGGGCTTGCTGAGTACCTTATGTACTCACCCTTGCTTCAATCATTCAGATGAAGAGCCCGAGTACGAGTTCCAGGATGGTGAAGACGAAGAGTAGGGTTCTGTCCGCACTCAAGATGCCTGTAGTGGTCCCGTCTCCGCTTTCCGCTGTAGTAGTGTTTAAGTGGTTCTGTTGTAGTAGTTCACTGATGTGATGTTTGTTGTAATAAGCCGGCCGCTGGCCGAGTGTTGTAAGACCTTTTATGTATGAAGGCTTGTTTGAGACTTGGTAATATGTATGTAAGTTATGACTCTGTGACGACATTCTGTGTAAGTGTTCGTATCAGCGTCTGATCCAGGGACTGATACGGGTAAGCACTAGTGCTCCAGAAATGGGGTACGACAGAGTGGTATCAGAGCCATGCTTGACTGTAGGATGAACCCTAGGTTGGATCGAGTGTGAGAGAGTGATATTTTATATATACAAACTATATTACAAAATTTTACTCCAGTTCTGTCTTTACTTTATAAAATTTTTGTTCCGTTGTTGTGTACTTACCCATCTTCAACTTTTGTTGAACTGATGGAGGTCCAGTTGGTAGACAGTGAGTGGTCCTTCAGCTACCAGATCGGCACTGCAGGCTTTCCCAGTGTCCTTTGGGAGACCCTGCAGAGGTTCGGCTACACCGACCGTCCAGAGTACCGCACCCGCCGCTCCGTCCAGCACGGCACCCAGAGGTGCGAGGTTCACGTGACTATCCTCCAGTCACCCGAGCACCCTGACTGGGAGCCGCTGACAGCCACGACCTTCGGCGCTTCACTCTCCGACGCCTACCAGGCAGGGGCCCGCAAGGCCCTGCTCCTCTTCTGCGAGCGACACGAGCAGGACGTGCGTGGCACGCCGTCCCGCTACTTCCCGCTCTACACCTGCCGCCACCCGGCATGGCGACGTAGGTGGAGGGCACTTCAGGGTTTGAGTCAGACAGAGGACAACCCCGCCTTGGTTGCCACTGTCCAGTACCTTCTTGCCTTGGACGACCTGTACGAGCAGCACCAGCGACAGTGGTCGAGGTGTGTCACCAGAGCCGAGGAGGCAGAGACTAGAGAGAGAGCCCTCAGTGAGCAGCTTACAGAGACCCAGGCACGGCTTGCACAGACACAGTCTGTTCTCGAGACCACCGCAGGGCACTGGCAGGAGGACACAGACAAGCTTACAGAGACTCGGGCACAGCTAGCTGCAGTTCAGGCTCAGCTTACAGAGACCCAGGCTACCCTAGAGCGTACCAAGAAGCTCTGGAGAGAGGACGCCACCTTCCTTATCAAGAGGTTGGACAGTACTTACGTGGAGTGCCACAAGCACCACGGAGGACCCCGTCGCAGGTTTCTACCGAGGGTCAAGGGACTGCACCGCCACTCTCACTACGCAGCACCTACAGAGTCAGAGGGTGATGACGACACTGCAGACACAGAGGATGACTCTAGTGACAGTGAGAGAGTTGGAGGTACAGGACCGTCCGGAGTAGCACAGCAGGCAGCCCCAGTTTCCCCAGAGGCAGTTCCCACAGAGGTTGTCCCAGTCTCAGCTCCCACCGAGGTTGTTCCAGTCCCAGCCATTCCAGAGGATGAGCCAGCTTCGACTACCTTGTGGATCACACTAGTTCCAGGAGACGACCCAGACGCAGGCTCTGACCATCAGATGGGCACAGACAGTTCAGAGGACGACGACGACAACCCAGCACCCGAGGAGGACTCAGCGAGGACTGAGGAGGAGCCCATGGAGGATGAGGATGCCGAGATGGCAGAGGACGACCATGAGCCAGAGTTACCAGAGGACCCTTCGCAGGGTGAGGAGCCCGCTGAGGACGAGCCGTCAGAGAACATCCCGTTCTTCGAGTTGGAGTATGCCAGTGACTGGGCAGAGTACTCAGATTCTTCGTTAGATAGTCAGCCCCTGGTGTACAACATACCACCTGAGTTCTACCAGATGTTTGAGGACGACCAGTCAGAGGAGTCAGAGGACTCCATGGCAGATCAGATCGTCGATCTCACAGGAGACGACGATGCGATGGATGAGGATTACCTAGCAGTCGCTGACTCACCAGCTCACCCCCAGCCAGCAGTTGTTGATCCACCAGCTCACCCCCAGCCAGCACCTGCTGCACCACCAGCTCAGCACCAGCCAGCACCTGTTGCGCCACCAGCTCCGTACCCGTCAGCACCTGTTGCGCCACCAGCTCCGTACCCGTCAGCACCTGTTGCGCCACCAGCTCCGTACCCGTCAGCACCTGTTGCACCACCAGCTCCGTACCCGTCAGCACCTGTTGCACCACCAGCTCAGTACTATCCCACAGTTGTAGTGCCACAGGCTCAGTACCTGTCACCCCTTGTTGCACCCCCTGTTCACTACCAGCCAGTGTTTGCTGCACCCTCAGCTCAGTACTTTCCAGCAGTTCAGCAGCAGGCACCCGGACCCCAGATGCTCATTGACGCAGGACTCTTCGAGTACTACCAGTTGCTCTGTGACCCTACTCCGTCCAGTGACCCTTTCAACCTGTACCAGGAGTGGCGCAGGGACCGTGGTTTCGACCAGTAAGCAGCAGTTAGCAGTGATGGAGTCAGCTACCAGCAGCACTTGTGGCAGCAGTGCTTGTACCCGTAGTTTGTTTAGTCAGCAGTATGTGTGTTTGAGTAGTCCAGCAGGTGTGTGTCGTTGCATCCTAGTGTACCTTGTTGTCGAGTCCTGTACCCAGTTGTAACCGACAAATCCTTCTATATGAAAGGATTTGGGTATGTGTGATCGAACCTATGTTATGATGTATATGTAATGCTGTGATGTTGTAATGATGCTGGATCTTCTTGTTTGTGTGTTAGTTATCTTCAGTGTTGCCTTGTTTCCTCGTTAAAACTCGTAACCTTAACCCTGTCTCAATCTCACCCTTCTCTATCAACCATCAACCAACAGATGCCTCCCAAGAGGTCCGCTAGAATCCAGCAGCGCCAGAGGCGTGCAGCACATGAGGAGCAAGAGGATGATGCCCATGATGCGGGCAATGGACGTGGACGTGGCAGAGGCAGAAATAACAACCAACGTGGAAGAGGTAGAGGTGGAGGCAGAGGTGGAAACCATGATCAAGACCATCAGGAGGATGAAGCCAGCCAGAATCAGCAGGAAGGTCATGATGAGGTTGAAAATAACAACCAGAACCGAGGTGGAGGAAACCAGAACCGTGGAAGAGGTGGTGGACGAGGTGGTGGACGAGGTGGTGGACGAGGTGGAAGAATACCTCAACCACCTGTCACTAACCTAGTGGCAGTGATGGATAACCAGACCCGTCTGATGGAGGTCATTGCCCAAGGACTTCTAGATCGTACAACCGGCCCCCAGCACAAGATGTCAGAGTTCATGAGACTCAGGCCACCGACCTTTGAGGGTGTTGAAGAAGATCCCTTGGCTGCAGATGATTGGCTGAGAGGCATCACCAAGAAGCTGCAGACTGTCAATGCCACCGACAGAGAGAAAGTTCTTCTGGCATCTCACCAGCTCATTGGGGCAGCAAGTGAGTGGTGGGATAACTACTGCGAAGCCGCAGAGAATGCTGATGCTATCACTTGGGATGAGTTCCAGGAGGAATTCAGGAGGTACCACATTCCTGAAGGTATCATGGAGATGAAGGCAGATGAGTTCCGCTCTTTGAGGCAAGGAGCCATGACTGTGAACCAGTATATCAGGAAGTTCATGAAGTTGGCACGCTATGCACCTGATGATGTCAATACCGACAAGAAGAAGCAGGATCGCTTCAGGAAAGGACTCAGTCCCAGTTTGAGGATACAGCTGATCACTCACATCTATCCAGACTTCAACACTCTGATGAACCGTGCCATTCTCCTGGACGATGCTCGTTCTCACCTTGAGAATGACAAGAAGCGCAAGTTCAATGCGCAGAAGTTCAAGCAACAGGAGAGGAACCAGAGGTCAAGGAACAGCTTTTCTCAGAAGCCCAAGCACCAACCGACCATGCAGTACCGTTCCTCAGCATCAAATCCACAGAAGCCATCTCCTTCTCACCGCAACCAGAATGCAGGCAGTCGGCAGAAAAGCAGCCCCAGTGTTGCCCAGCCAGCTCAGAACGAGAAGAGGACATGCTTTCACTGCCGTGAACCAGGCCACATGGTTGCCAGATGCCCATATCTGAACCAGAACCAGGCACCAGCTCAGTCACATCAGCCCAGCAATACCAGGACAGCAGCATCAGGAGTTGGACGTGGTGGACAGCAATCCTCAGGACCACAGCGAAGGAACAATCAGACCTTCGGTCGAGGCAAAGTCAACCACATCAACACCGAAGAAGCTGAAGAAGCACCAGACGTTGTCCTTGGTGAGTACCTTGTCAACTCCACTCTTGCAACAGTTTTGTTTGATTCAGGAGCTTCGCATTCGTTCATATCTTCGAGTTTTGTTGCTGCACATGGTTTTCCAACTGTTTTGCTAAAACAACCCCTGATAACCCACTCCCCTGGAGCAAAAATCAAGTGCTTCTTGGGATGTCCCCGGGTTAAGATTCTTTTAAGTGGGGTAGTGTTCCTAGCAGACCTAGTAGTGCTCAAGTCTGCAGGAATAGATGTTATTCTTGGAATGGATTGGTTGAGCAAGCATCAAGGCAATATAGCCTGTGATACCCGAAGAGTATCCCTAGTGAACCATCAGGGAATCAAAGTAGAATGTGAGCCCAGAAGAGCAATGGTCACATCCATGGTGTGGAATCTAGAGGCCAAACCCTTGGAGGAAGTACCAGTAGTCTGCGATTACCCAGATGTCTTCCCAGATGAGTTACCAGGAATGCCACCTGACCGTGACATTGAGTTCATCATTGAGCTTCTCCCTGGAACTTCTCCAATAGCCAAGAGACCTTATCGGATGGCAGCCAATGAGCTAGCAGAGTTGAAGGCACAGATAGCTGAGTTACAAGAGAAAGGTTTCATCAGACCCAGCTCTTCTCCTTGGGGGTCACCTGTTCTCTTTGTTAAGAAGAAAGATGGCAGTCTCAGAATGTGCATTGACTACCGTTCACTCAACGAAGTCACCATCAAGAACAAGTACCCACTGCCCAGGATCGATGATTTGTTTGATCAGTTGAAGGGAGCCAAGTTCTTCTCCAAGATAGACCTGAGATCGGGTTACTATCAGCTGAAAATCCGAGAAGGAGACATACTCAAGACAGCCTTTGTGACAAGATATGGTCAGTATGAGTTCACAGTGATGCCCTTTGGACTCACCAATGCTCCTGCATACTTCATGAATCTGATGAACAAGGTCTTTATGGAAGAGTTAGATCGGTTTGTCGTGGTCTTCATTGACGACATCCTGATTTACTCCAAGAGTGCTGAAGAGCATGAGCAACATCTGAGAATTGTACTTGAGAAGCTGAGAGCACATGAGCTCTATGCCAAGTTCAGTAAATGTGAATTTTGGTTGAGAGAAGTTGCTTTCCTTGGTCATATCCTGACAGAAGAAGGTGTTGCAGTAGACCCAGCTAAGGTTGAAGCAGTTACTAACTGGAAGCAACCCACCAATGTGACAGAAATCAGGAGTTTCCTTGGTTTGGCAGGTTACTACCGCAGATTCATAGAAGGGTTCTCCAAGCTGGCAAGACCAATGACCACCTTGACACAGAAAGGAAAGGAATTCAAGTGGACAGATGCTTGTGAGAAAAGTTTTCAGGAGTTGAAAAGAAGGTTAACAACAGCCCCAGTGCTAATCCTACCGGATATCCATCGAGATTTTGTCGTATTCTGCGACGCATCTCGACAAGGATTAGGATGTGTCCTGATGCAAGATGGAAGAGTGGTAGCTTATGCTTCAAGACAGTTGAAGACTCACGAGCAGAATTATCCAACCCATGATCTGGAGTTAGCAGCAGTTGTGCATGCTTTGAAGATTTGGAGACACTATCTTATTGGAAATAAGTGTGAAATTTACACAGATCATAAAAGCTTGAAGTACATCTTCACACAGTCAGATCTAAATCTCAGGCAGAGAAGGTGGTTGGAATTAATCAAGGACTACAACCTGGACATACAGTATCACCCTGGAAAGGCCAATGTAGTGGCAGATGCACTAAGCCGGAAGGCTCATTGCAACAGTATCAAGTTGAACAGGCGAAGACCTGAGTTACTGGCAGAGTTCGAGCAGTTGAATCTACACTTCACAGATGCAAGCCAGCTAAACACCTTGCATGTTGAGCCAACTCTGGAAAGTCAGATCCGAGCAGCCCAAAAAGAAGATGAGGGAATACAGGAGTTAAAAGAGAAAACAGGAGTGGATAAAGCACCAGGATTCAGAGTAGATGATCAAGGCACCTTATGGTACAAGGATCGAATATGTGTACCTAAGAGTAGAGATCATCAGCAGCTCATCATGGATGAAGCCCATAATTCTGCATACTCCATTCATCCGGGGTGTACGAAAATGTACTTGGACCTGAAACAGAAGTACTGGTGGACAGGAATGAAAAAGGACATAGCGGAGTTCGTTGCCCGATGCGATATCTGCAGCAGAGTCAAGGCAGAACACAAAAGACCTGCAGGACTGTTACAGCCGCTACATGTTCCAGTATGGAAATGGGATGAGATCAGCATGGATTTCATCGTGGGGTTACCCTGCACCCAGAAAGGAAATGATTCAATATGGGTCATAGTGGACCGTCTGACAAAGGTCGCACACTTCATAGCAGTGAAGACAACCTACCGAGGGGACAATTACGCCCAGCTGTACATAGACAATGTTCTCAAGTTACATGGAGTCCCGAGCAGAATAGTGTCAGATCGAGGTGCCCAGTTCACCTCAATATTCTGGAAAAGTCTGCACAAGCTACTCAAAACAAAGTTGGACTACAGCTCTGCTTATCACCCCCAGACAGATGGACAGACTGAAAGAGTCAATCAAATACTGGAGGATATGTTGAGAGCATGTGTCTTAGCCTATGGGAAAGATTGGGAGAAAAGTTTATCCTTCGCAGAGTTCTCCTACAACAACAGTTACCAGGCCAGTCTGCAAATGTCACCCTTTGAAGCTCTTTATGGCAGAAAGTGCAGAACACCTCTCATGTGGTCAGAGGTTGGAGAACGGTCTTTCTTTGGAGCTGCAGTCATCAGAGATGCCGAAGAAAAAGTTGCTCTGATCAGAGAGAATCTGAAAGTTGCCCAGAGCAGACAGAAAAGCTATGCAGATACCAGACGCAGAGATCTGAGTTTCGAAGCTGGAGATTATGTGTACCTCAAGGTATCACCAATACGAGGTACTCGAAGGTTCAGAGTCCGTGGAAAGTTGGCACCTAGGTATATCGGACCCTTCAAGGTACTCGAAAAGATAGGAGCAGTGGCATACCGCCTTGAACTACCTGAAGAGATGTCAGACATCCACAATGTCTTTCATGTTTCGCAGTTGAAGAAATGCCTCAGAGTCCCAGAGGAGATAGTACCACCAGAGGTGATGGACCTTCAACCGGATCTCAGATATCAAGAGAGGCCAATCAGGATTTTGGATGTTGCTACTCGGCTAACAAGAAGAAATGCCATACGGTTCTGCCGAGTGCAATGGAGTAACCACACAGAAGCAGAGGCTACTTGGGAACGCGAGGACGATCTCAAGAAGGAGTTTCCCTACCTGTTCGAGGAAGAGCTTGAATCTCGAGGACGAGATTCCGTTTAAGTGGGGTAGGTTTGTAACACCCTGTGTTTTGCCACATTGTAAAAATCACTAAAAATTTGAACTTTTTCGAATTCGAACAAATTCAATCAAACTAGAAGTGCAATCCATACCAAAATTTGAATTTTCGAATTTTATTTGTGCACCAAAATCCATCATAAGCATATTTGGGTTTTACTGTTTTTATTTATGTGTTCATTTGATTTTGATCCTCTTTCAAAGTTGACTTGCATTCAAATTTGTATCCTATTTAAATCCTGCGAAATGGTTAAACCATTTCTTTCCCGCCGGGCAGCTCTCTTCCTTTTTCCCTGGCCGGCCCAACTCCCCTTCCTTTCCCTTTTCTCCCCGGCCTGCCTCGGCCCAGTACTCGTCCGGCCCAGCTCGCCAGCCCACTTCCCCTTCTCCTTCCTCTCTCCCGCGGACGCGCGCGTCAACGCCGTCCGTCGTCTTCCTCTGGCGCACCGCGCCAGCGCGCACATGCCGCCCTGCCGGCCGGCGTCGCCTCGTCAAGTCCGGCTACACGCCGTCGCAGGAGCTACGCGTGCACACACAGCGCCACCGTCGACTCGCTTCGCTTCGTCCTGTCACGCCGTCGCCTCAACCCCGCGCGCCCACTCGACCGGCGAGCCGCCGTACCTCACCGTCACTCCCACACGGCACCGCTTGCTCGTCAAATCGTGTCGCCGCCACTGTGGCCGTTCCGCGCGTCCGTCATCCGCGCGTGGCCGCTGTCTTTCCCCGTCTCTCCATCGCGCCGCCATGAATTTCAGTGAACCGAGCCGTCTCGTCGCGGCGTCAACGCCACGCGGGCCCTCTCCGCTCCGTCCCGTTCGTCACACTGTGGCCGTGCAACTCACTCGTCAACACGCACATGAACGCCGTCCTCTCCTGGCGCGCCGACGTGTCCACCACTAATCTCGGCGCCCGGCACCTTGATCAAACCGGCGACCAAGGTCAGCCCAATGTCTCCGCCCCGCCGCCTATAAATAGCTGTCGAGCTCCGCCCTTACCCCTTTCAAATAGCTGTCGAGCTCCGCCCTTACCCCTTTCCCTCTCCCGCGAGCTCAAACCCCACCGCCATCACTGAAATCGCGCCCATTTCCACTTTTCCCCACCGGCCGCCGCCATCTTCGTCTTCCCCGGCGACCTCACCGGCGAGCAACCAGTGAAGCCCGCTGCCCCTTTTCCCTTCCTTTAGCTTCGCGGTATCTTGGCTAACCCCGCCGCACCTCCTGTTTTCGCAGCCCAAGTGCGGAGCCATGGCATCCACGGCGGGTTAGGGTTCTGGCCGCCACGCGTCGACGATTGCTCATCTCCGACCCCCTCCGCTCTTCGACGGCCCCGCAGTGAGCATCACCGCCCTCTTCTCTCTCTTCCGCGCCCTTCCTCTTCCTTCCTCTCCCCTCGCGCGAGCACCCGCATCGAGCTCCTCCACCCGCCGCCGCGCGACATCGTCGCCGGCGCGCTTCCCGGCCGCGCCCGACTCAACCGAGGCGCGCATATCCCTCACCACACTCCCACGCACTCGCACATGAGCACGCACTCGAGGAATCGCAAGCGCTCGCACCTCTCCCTCGCGCACCTCCGCGCCGCCCCTCTCCGGCGAGCGCGCGCCGCCACTCTACTCACCGCCGTCGACGACATCATCCCTGGATGGCCTCGCCGTGCCGTGTAGAGCATCCCCAGCCACTTCTCGTCGCGTTCCGTCCCCTGTAGACGCCGGCGGCGACGATTCCGGCGAGCCGCCGCCGCGTCCCCTGTTTTCCCGTCGCGCCGCGCCGCCGACTGACGTGGCGTGCCACGTCGGCACGCGTGGGCCCGCGCGACCGGGTCGCCGTCCCACGTGGTGCGCGCGGTGCATGGTGGACCGCCCACTCAGGCGCGCCCGGTCCACAGCACCCGTGGACCCAGTCCACCCAACAGTCACCGCACAGTACACCGGCCCCACGGGCCCATCTGTCAGCCTCTCACACGCATGAAAACTGCTAGCGCCACACCGCAATCGTACACAGAATCATTTTCGAGCACTTTTCCAATAGCAGAAAAATCCCATAAATTCTCCAAAAATACTAGATTACTCCCTGATCATTTTCCAATACTTGACCACCCCAGATTAATTAAGTTTTGCTCATACTTAATTAATCAAGCTTAATCATATTTCATTTTAATTCCGCGAACTTCTAAAATCTATATCTTTTTCATTCTAACCCCAATTTTGGCGATTCTTTCGCCAAAATTCATCTAAATTCATGATCTATCCAATGCTATCAGAAACTTCTTCATTTGATGTTATTTGGATCTTATTTGGTTTAATGCTTGTTTAATTAATTGTTTGAAGCGGTAGATTTATTTGTCGTTATTTACTTTTAATCGCTAGATAATCAAGCTTACGAGGAAGAAGCTGAGGATCCGGATTACGAGGACTTAGAAGAAGAAGACTTTGGTGAAGGCAAGTCCTAACCCTCCGTTGATCATGATTGATCCTATGTTTGTAAAATTACCTACTTAGAGCCTGTTTACAAATAAATTGCATGATGTTTAATGCTTAGTATGTCCTAAGTACTTGTTGACTGCCATGCCTTGATATTGTTTACCCTGCTTCCATTGTTATACTTAGGATCCAACATCGTTAATTATTTAATGATTAGTTGGAATGCTATGCTGCTTAGGACTGTTACACACGAGTACTTAACTAATCATGCTATACATGCTTTTTGTGTTAAATGTGTGAGTGATTGGTGGTGTGTGTTGTGAATATGATAATGTGGGATGGTAATTAGTGACTTGTGCAACCTTATAGTGGGGATACTTGGCGGGAGCAGGCGAGGTAGTCCTCAGTGGGGAGGGCTATCTCTGGGATGCGACTCCTCTGTGAGGATAGCTATTGAAGATGCCTGTTTCGGTCGTATAAGGACCGGTTCCTGTGCCGCCTGGCCTAGCACCTTTCGTACAGCCACAAGTCTTGTATGGGAAAGAGTTGGAACCACACCCTACTATAGTGTCCACCCGGTATCCACTCGGAGGCAGGAGTTGCAGCGGAAGCCAGGAGAAGACTCGCCGACAGTGGGACGCGAGCCCGGCATGTGGATACTATTCAGGCCTTTCTATATTGATGTGATGTGATGAAGCCCCTGGTCGGATGTTTTTCCGTGGGTGGATGCCGTGGTGACACCAAGTAGGTACGGGACCTCTGTATGCCTTTCCTAACCACGACGGTGGAAGGGACTGGTATACCTTGTGGGGAATCGTGTACAACCTCTGCAGAGTGTAAAAATCTATCTGGATAGCCGTGTTCCACGGTATTGGACGACGCGAAAGCTTTGGCCACACAAGATTAGTATAACGGTGTGAGTTATCTCCTTGGCGTGTTTTTGGAATACTCCGGTGTGGAACCGTGCGCTGGTTTCCGGCCAGCATTTAAAACTTGGGAACTGGCGGGATGGATTGCATCTCCCCCAGGGCCAAACAACCTCACTAAATGACAACAATAATCTTGACTGTAGTTGCAACTGGCTTTGCTTTTAAAACAACCTCTGCATAAAGATAGCTTTACCCGCTATGCTTAAACCTCAGCCTATCCTTGGTTATACCTTGCATGCTTTTACCCCTTGTGTTAGGGCTTGCTGAGTACCTTATGTACTCACCCTTGCTTCAATCATTCAGATGAAGAGCCCGAGTACGAGTTCCAGGATGGTGAAGACGAAGAGTAGGGTTCTGTCCGCACTCAAGATGCCTGTAGTGGTCCCGTCTCCGCTTTCCGCTGTAGTAGTGTTTAAGTGGTTCTGTTGTAGTAGTTCACTGATGTGATGTTTGTTGTAATAAGCCGGCCGCTGGCCGAGTGTTGTAAGACCTTTTATGTATGAAGGCTTGTTTGAGACTTGGTAATATGTATGTAAGTTATGACTCTGTGACGACATTCTGTGTAAGTGTTCGTATCAGCGTCTGATCCAGGGACTGATACGGGTAAGCACTAGTGCTCCAGAAATGGGGTACGACAGAGTGCCCATAAATAGCTAGTTCTTGATGCATGTGAATAGTCCAATTATATATGAAAAGAAGGCACAAATACTGGCCACGGTTGTGACCTTTTTATTCTAAATTGGCTGCCCATGAGGAAGTATATACATTCTCTTGTTTGACTTAGTTAATATTTCCATCTGTACCATTCATATTACTGTGAAGACTAGCTTTAAGTTGTCTGGCTTCAACACAGGAGCCATGTAACAGAATATATATGAAGGATGTTCAACAAACTTCAAAGTGGCTGTACGGTGACAGGAAAGGGCGTGGCCTCCTTCGAGTGCTGACTTTCAACAAACGGGATAGGTGCAGGGGTAACACAATTGAGGAACAACGATAGCCTTATCAGCGCAATGCAGTATTGACTATCGGAGTGCCTTATCGGATTTTTACCTTGGTGTGACAGTTCCTGCGTTTGCGTTGTTCAGAAGATTGTTCAAAACTATAAATAATATAGTAGTGCTTACAATTATTGTTCAAAAGATTGAGGAAACCAAGAGTGAATTCCAAATGTTTTCTGCTCCAGTTGGTATTGTAGTGACTTTCTGAAAGTTGTTTTACATGTCTCTTTTTATTTCCAAATGTCAAAGGGAATGGTGAATATAATATTTTTCCAATAATAAGATTCCATGGAATGGCAACCTCAAACAAATCCCTGTGCAGTTTATTGCAATGGGTCGAGTGGTAAGTTTAAAACATTGTATTGCCCACTGCACCTACAATGTCGTCACTCAAGTTTTGTAAGAGAGTAGCAATGAATACGTTCCTATACGAGCAGCAAACAAAGAAAAAAATGAAAAGAAAATTTGTTACCTACAACAAGCATACAATTCCAACAAGATGTTCAGATAATTTCAACAATTCAAATATTAATGCATAGATGATGTTTATTAATATAACCTGAAGTCTTTACTAACCACCTCTATGTCAGTTATGTTGTTTGCTGCTATTCAACCTTTTGTTCGACTTACCCATCCTTGCCATTGCATCTGCTAAGATGGAAGGGGCAGTTCTTTTCAGATCCTTGTATCCTTTAGTTGCCACTAAATCATCCATTGTACTCAAACATGACACAAACTCAATGCAAGCATCCTTAAGCCTATCACAGTGATGCTGATCCGCTAAAGCCAATGTTGTTTCCACATTCCGCACATTCAGATTCCTGCAAAGGATGCTCTGGCAGATCAGCTTCAGCCTCTTGACATTATATCTATCCGCTGCCACAAGCAAGTGCCGGATCATTTCACAGTTTGGCTTGTTGGAATTCCCATCGACATCATCAATGCCGTTCATCGAGTCAGTATAAATGAAATCTAGGAAGACTCTGAATACATCGGGTTGCATGTCCTCAACAAATATGGGATGATTTCCTTTGTCGTGGCTCATTGGCCCGCACAGCTCCGCCTTAAAGACAGGTGACCGCATTGCGAGCACAATCTTGTGTGCCATGATTGTCTCGCCCGCAACACTGAACATGACATCTGCCCCCTCTTTCTGCTCCAGCAGATTTGCAAGCTGCTGCTTGATGTCGGAAGGCGGCGCCTTGATCCTGGGGAACACCTTGGTCTTGGACACCCGTGCCTCTTTCCGGACGGTGACGATACATTCAATTGTGAGGCGATCACTCTTGAGATATTTCTCGAGCTCATGAAGTTTCATGAACACGTAGTGCATCCGCCGGCTGTGATCTGCCGGGTCGAACACCCGCACCAACGCAGCCAGCTCCGGCGTGATCACCGATTCTGCGACCCCAGTGGCGTGGTCGACGAGCCGGATGTCGCAGGAGGCCGCCACCTTGGTGCCGGAGCTGAGGAGGTGGACGTACACGGCGATGAAGTCGGTTTTCTCCGGCTCCTCGCCGCCGCAGCCGTCGGGATAGACGACGAGGGCCCACTGGTGGCCGGCGACGGTGAAGACGCCGGATTGGACGGCCGAGTCGAAGCCCAGGCCGCGGTGCTTGCTGTAGCAGAGGATGTCGAAGACGTGGGTGCCCTGCACCGTCTCCGGTGGCTGACACGTCGAAACCGTCTTGACGTCGGTCGCCGGCATGATGCTTCTGGTGGCCGCCGATCTGCACCGTGTAAGGGCAAAAAGAGTAAGTGCGGCGGCGATGGCAGAAGCGGACGCGGGTGGAAAGAGAAGAGGACGTCGATCAGACCTTGAGACGATCGAGAGCACACGGAGGTGGCGGCGGCGGTGGGGAGAGATCACAAGAGACAACTACAGGCTAGCCCTACTAGGCTCGTACACACGAATGGACCGAGCAAGGTTGATAAATTTCAGGGCCCAGGCCTACTGTGGCCTACCTCGGAGCTCTAAAAAAAAAAATCAACTTGTGTGGATAATGTTCATGTAATTGGTCACACCTGGACGATAAAAAAAAATGGCCACACCTGGCATAGACCCTGTTTGTTTCTCACCTAGATTATATAATCTGGCTTATACAATCTATAAGCTAAAACAAACAGGTCACAGATTATAGCAATTCACATGCCAGATTATCATAATCCTATAAGCTGCTCTCCTCCAGCTTATAGATTATATAAGCTAGATTATATAATTTGAGGGGGAAACAAACAGGGCCATAGTCCCGCACCTCAGTGGATCATATCTTCAAAAATGCCGTATTTATCTGCAGCTACAAGCAAATGCCGAATCATTTCACTAGCTAAGATCAACTTCCAAGGTAGGCAATAAATCAGTGTCAAAATAAAAGGGCAGATCCTCGCAAGCAATTATTCATCGATCAATGGACATATCTGTAGGTTATGAGAAGTTTCTCTTGGTATGACTGCCTGCCTTTGTTGAGGTGCAAAAACGCACTAGCTAATATTCTAGCTCAGGCGCTTGACTGCAACCATGCATATTTTGCTGGAGATGGATAATCTGTCCTTGGTGAAAGCACTCAACTCTGAAGTGGTGGATCCATCGGTTATTACGGTGTTAGGCACGAGAGATTCAAGAGTGTATCGGCAGCCACAAAGATCGGCACGCTGTAAGGCAGGAGGTTCTATTTTAAGTGGTTTCGGTAAGAAGAGAAGCAAACGGTTTAATGGAGGTGATCAACAGAGATTGTAATCCTTCCCCTGATTAACAGAGCTCTTGTGCCTTGCCCTAATAAAAAGCTAATACGGGTCAAATTTGAAGAGATCATTCCAAAATGACGTGATCGTCGTTTGTAAAGAGCCACATAGCCTGGTTTAAGCAATATAAAACATTCAGACACATGGAAAGCTGGATGGCTCAGTTTGCACGAATTCGGTCATCTGAGAAAGACATGCAACTACTCTTAGAAATGAAACAATAAACACCATGAAAAAAAATAAAATAACAGTATGGAAAAAAAATTAAAAAAAAAATCACCTGTTTCACTTGAGGGGGCTGTCAGTATATAAACACCAATCTTTTTCCAATTTAATAGAAGCCATGTTGGTATTCACAGTATTTTTCTTGACCAACAAATGGACGGATTCAGGAACCATTAGCAGCCTCCATCCTTGACGCGCCAGCATGGCCAAGTTGAACGTGTGTAAATCACGAAACCCCAAGCCACCATTTTCCTTTCTCCGACACAAAGTGTCCCATGCTAGCCAGTGTATTTTCCTGTCATCATCCTGGTTTGCCCACCAATATCTTCCTATCATGCTGCTAATGTCATCACAAAGCGTCTTTGCTAATGTGTGCGCAGGTGCTCAGAGCAAAATATTACCCTGATGGTGATTTGCTTGGGGCATCAGAAGGACCGGGGATATCTTACTCATGGAGAAGCATACTAAGAGGAGCAGAGGCTTTGAAAAATGGCCTGATTTGGCGTGTGGGTAATGGTGAACGTATTAACATCTGGATGGATCCATGGATACCAAATGCAGCGGCACGCAGGCCGGTAACTCCACGAGGTCAGAACCTAATCACACGTGTTTGTGACCTAATGAATCCTATTACTGGGACCTGGGACGAACAGCTGGTTTGAGATATATTTTGGGAGATGGATGCAAATCTGATTTTAGCCCTACCAGTGAAAGCTGACCATGAGGACTTCTTGGCGTGGCACCATGATAGTAGAGGTATCTTCTCGGTCAAGTCTGGTTACCATGTATTGAAAGACCAGCAAGATCGCGGGGCAAAAAAAACAAATTGGGGAATCATCATCAGGTGAATGCAGTAGAAAACTGAAATGGCCACAAATCTGGAAGCTGAAAGGACAACCAAAATTTTTGCAGTTTATATGGAGACTGGCTCATAATAGCTTGCCTTTTGGGAGGAATATTGCTCACAGAGGTATGGACGTTGATACTAGATGCCCAGTGTGTCACAGGTTGGACGAGGATGGTGGACACTTATTTCTGAAATGTAAAGCGGTTAAGGTGTGCTGGCGTGCTATGAATATGGAGGATATCAGGCTCATACTTTTAGATCAGAAATCGGGTGCTGAAATGGTGAAACAAATATTGGCTTTTGAAGACAAGCTCAGAACTGAGGTGATTCATTTCCTGTGGTGTTGGTGGGATGCTAGAAATAAAGCCAATGCTGGGGAGAGGATGCCATCCACGGGGGAAGTAGTGCACAGAACACAATTTCTGGCAGCTGATTTTCAGATGCATTCAGCGGCAAAGGAGAAAACAAAAGGCCAGCAGATGCAGCCTAGTTTATGTTAAGAAATTAGGCAAATTCCTAAGTAATTTAATCCAGAAAATTCCCGAAAATGTGATAGCGATGAACAAACTGAACAGTAATTCAGAAACGTACCCAAGGGAAGATCCAGCGCCTGAAGCGCTAGAAGATCCATTCCCAAGAACCATCGTTCTTGAGTCTGTTCGATGTAGTCGATCTCAGTCGATGCAGGAAGTTGTACGCAGTGCAGAACCACCGCGCACCGGGAAGTAGTCGATCGAGCAGTCGCGTAGTCGCTCCCCAAAAACCTGATCGCCCGCACACCCGGCAGATGTCTCTTGCGGAACGGGGTTTCGGAGGCCTGCTCTCCCAGATTCTGTGCGCGCAGAAGTCCGGGACGGAGATGTCTTCGACAGCAACAGCGAGCGGAAGATGGAACGAGTAGTGAGCGTATGATCGAGAGTAATCGATCGATCCCGGGAAGGCGCTATATATAGAAACGGAACAGACGCGACCCCTCGAATGAACAGACGTGACCCCTTCGAACGAACAGACGTGACGCCTCCGTAAGGACGAACAGGCGTGACTCCTTCGTAGCGAAAAGGCGTCGATTCATATGGGACGCACCGTTTCAATATATCAAAACTTCTATGACGGACGGACGGACGGACGGACGCGACGCGCCCGCCCGCCCCGCCCGCACGCACCGCACCGCACCGCACCTCCCGCCAGCCAGGCAGCCAGCCACGCCACGCCTCGGCTCGGCGGCGGCGGCGGCGGCGCGCGCGCGTGTGGTTCACCACTAGCCTCTCTCAACTTCTCTAGGGGATTAACCGGAAATCCACCTAATAAGTCGAGTCTATCTGTGGTAGGAATCCCATGTGGGACTAAAACATTAATGCATTAATTATGGGCCTAGACTAAATAGAATTATTGCTCCATTATGGGCTTAATAAAAGGCCCAATAATTCAACAATCCCCACCAAGTCTAGAGCTCATAAGGAATGTACTCAAATCATCTTCCTCTCGTTTGATATACCGGTGTGTTTCGATGGAGACTGTTAAGTTGAACTTCCATCTAGAACAGAGGTTACACCTTATTCACAACTGAGCAATGGACTACGCCTTGAATTGTCAGTTTTGTGCGAAAGAGGTCTTGCCTAAGTTCTTTACCGATACTAGGTTGCCAAAAGCATCCCCTCTGTTTTGAAGCATATAAGTCACACTTCTGGCCCATTCATGAGTATCTAGAGATCCCCACCATCTCATAGACTGTGACTAGCAGTCGAACTCATATAGGTGTGTTCCTTAAAGATATCCTGTAGGACGATATCTTTGCTTCTCATAAGCCATTAGGGACACATTAAGGTTAATAAACCAGCCTGCCTTACAGTTCTCTAGGAAAGAAGTACATCTGAGATAGACCAATCAAGGGTCTTTCCTCTCATGCTGTCACTAGCTTGTTTCACCATTCTACTTCACGGGATCTCCGATCACATAGAACAGGTTACCGCTATGACAGCCTATCAAGTGGGTCTCAAGCCCATCTCACTCGATGCACTGTTTATCACATTACGTGATAGTCCCTTGGTAAATTGATCTGCCAGATTTTTAGACGTATGGATGTAGTCCAATGACATAACTCCGGAGTTTCTTAATTTTCTGACAGATTTCAGCCGCCTTTTCACATGCCTTGTGGACTTCATGTTATCTTTTGAACTGTTCACTTTGACTATCACTGTCTGATTGTCACAGTTCATGGAAATAGACGGTATTGGTTTTTCAACCACCGGTAAATCCATAAGGAAATCACGAAGCCACTCAGCCTCAATGCCGGCGGTATCCAAAGCTGTAAGTTCTGCTTCCATAGTTGACCTCGTTAAGATGGTCTGCTTGCAAGACTTCCAGGAAACAGCGCCACCTCCAAGTAGAAACACATATCCACTTGTGGCATACATCTCATCAGCGTCGGATATCCAGTTTGCATCACAATATCCCTCAAGTACTCTCGGGTACCCAGAATAGTGAATACCATAGCTCATAGTACCCTTCAGATAGCGCATTACTCTCTCAAGAGCTCGCCAGTGATCATCTCCCGGTTTTGACACAAACCGACTCAGCTTGCTCACAGCAAACGAGATATCAGGCCTCGTAGCACTAGCCAGGTACATAAGCGAACCAATGATTTGGGAATATCTCAATTGATCCTTTGCTATTCTTTGGTTCTTCCGTAATAGCACGCTAGGATCATAAGGCGTGGGAGCAGATTGACAATCGCTATACCCAAAGCGACTCAAGATCTTCTCTACGTAGTGAGATTGCAAAAGAGTAATCCCACCAATGCCTTCTCTTTGTAGCTTGATGTTAAGAATAACATCTGCTACTCCCAAATCTTTCATCTCAAAGTTGTTGGACAGAAAGTCCTTGACCTCCTTAATCACATTAAGGTTGGTCCCAAAGATCAGTATGTCATCAACATATAGACACAGGATGACTCCTTCACCCCCACCATACCGATAATATACACATTTGTCGGCTTCGTTCACAACAAAGCCAGCCGATATCAAAGTCCTTTCGAACTTCTCGTGCCATTGCCTAAGAGCTTGTTTGAGGCCATACAGGGATTTCAGCAACTTACACACCAAACTCTTTTGACCATCTATTACAAACCCATCAGGCTGATCCATATAGATCTCCTCGTCTAGCTCTCCATAAAGGAAAGCTGTCTTAACGTCCATCTGATGGACGAGAAGACCATGTGAGGCTGCCAGGGAAAGTAATACTCGAATCGTGGTCAAACGAGCAACAGGTGAGTAGGTGTCGAAATAATCTTCACCCTCCTTTTGTGAATATCCCTTCACCACAAGTCTTGCCTTGTACCTCTCAATCGTACCATCAGGCCTAAGCTTTTTCTTGAACACCCACTTGCATCCTATGGGTCTGCACCCGTAAGGACGCTCGACCAACTCCCAAGTACCATTAGACATGATTGAATCCATTTCACTCCTTATTGCTTCCTTCCAAAGGTCAGCATCGGGAGATGAAAATGCCTCTTCAATGGTTCTAGGAGTGTCATCCACGAGGTACACAATAAAGTCATTTCCAAAAGACTTTGCAGTCCTTTGTCTCTTACCCTTACGGGTGACTAGATTGTCATCCTCCTCAGGAATGTGCACAGGGGGTTCCTCATTTTGTGTTATCGGAATGAAAGGCTCATGGGGTAATGTAAACTCATGATTAGATGTGCTAGGTGCATTTTTAAAAGGAAATTCACTCTCAAAGAATGTAGCATCTCTGGACTCTAAAATTGTACCGACCACCATGTCAGGTACTCCAGATTTTACTACTAAAAATCTATAGCCCACGCTGTTCATAGCATAACCCAGGAACATACAATCAACAGTTTTAGGTCTAAGTTTGCGTTTCTTATTGATTGGCACATTCACCATGGCCAAACAACCCCAAGTACGCAAATATGAGAGATTTAATCTTTTCTTATGCCATTCCTCGAATGGTGTAATTTCTTTATCCTTTGTGGGAACTCTATTCAGGACATGACATGCTGTCAAGATCGCCTCACCCCACCATTCCTTAGAAAGGCCCGCTGTCTCTAACATGGCGTTAACCAAATCAGTTAGAGTTCGGTTCTTTCTCTCAGCAATCCCATTGGATTGAGGTGAGTATGGCGGTGTCCTCTCATGAATAATACCATGTTCCACGCAGAATTCAGAAAAATCATTAGAAAAGTATTCTCCACCACGGTCAGACCTTAAACGTTTAATCTTCCTCTCTAGTTGGTTTTCTACTTCAGCCTTATAGATTTTAAAGTAATGCAAAGCTTCATCTTTGGATTTCAGCAAATACACATAGCAATATCTAGTACAATCATCTATGAGAGTCATAAAGTATCTTTTATTACCTCTGGTCAATTCACCATTCATCTCGCATAGATCGGAATGAACAAGTTCTAATGCCTCCAAGTTCCTCGCCTCCGCAGCCTTGTGAGGCTTGCGAGGTTGCTTAGATTGCACGCAAGCATGGCACTTAGAACTTTTGACCATGTCAAATTTCGGGATTAAATTCAGTTTTGCTAGCCGCGTCATACAACCAAAATTAATGTGACAAAGTCGTGAATGCCAAACATTCGACTCATTCGAAGTAAGAATATTATTCACAACCTTATTACAACCAATGTCAAGTAAAGAAAAGCGGAACAAGCCTCCGCAATCATAGCCTTTTCCAACAAATGTTCCATACTTAGAAAGTATACATTTATTAGACTCAAGAACTATTTTATAACCATCTCGACACAATTGAGAGCCACTAACAAGATTCCTTTAATTGAGGGGACATGCTGCACGTGCTTCAATAGCACCGTCTTTCCCAAAGTAAACTTCAGAATGACCGTACCAACACAAAAAACACGAGCATGTGACCAATTTCCCATCAACAAGTCTCCTGTCACTCCGGCCTGATAAGAAGAAAACAAAGAGATATCAGCACACACATGTACATTAGCCCCAGTGTCAATCCACCACTCAGGTGTTTGACAGACAGAAAGGACAATGGGTGTACAATTACCGTACCCAGAAGTCCCTCCAGTCTCGCTAATGACCACGTTTGCAGATTTCTTCTCCTGCTTAACTTTGCGGTCTGGACACGCACTTGCCCAATGCTCAGTGCTCCCGCAAACAAAGCAGCCACTGTCTTTGTTCTTTTTCTTCTTAAAAGTGGTTGTTTGCTTAGGCTTTTCAGCCCCCTTCTTCTTCTTCTTTGATGGGTTGTTCTTTCGCACCATATTGGCACTAGAAGGTTCTCCTACGCTCTTTCCACGTGTGTCTTTTGCTTTCGCCCTTTCCTCAACATCAAGAGACCCAATGAGTTCAGACACGCTAAACTCTTGTCTCTTATGCTTCAGTTGGGTAGCAAAATCCCTCCAAGTAGGTGGCAACTTAGCGATAATACCGCCAGCCACAAACTTGTCAGGCAACACACATGGAAAATGTTCGAGTTCTTTTGCCATAGCTTGTATTTCATGAGCCTGTTCAACTACAGAACGGTTCTCAACCATCTTGTAGTCAAAAAACTGCTCCATGATATACAACTCACTACCGGCATCAGAAACACCGAACTTAGCGTCCAGAGCATCCCATAGTTCTTTCGCAGAAGTGCACGTAATGTATGAATCCTTATACTTATCGGCAAGAGCGCTAATCACGGCGCCTCTGAACAGATTATCAGCCATATTGAACCGTTCCTCCTCCTCTGGAGTGAACTGTTCTGGCCTACCGTTCGCGGCGTGATGGCAGTTCATTGCTGTAAGCCACAGGACCATCTGCGCACGCCACCTCTTATAGAAAGACCCATCAAACGCGTTCGGTTTCAGTGCAGCAGCAAAACCGCTAACAGAAAATTGCCTAATATCAGGTTTTTGGATTGTTAAGAAATTAGGCAAATTCCTAAGTAATTTAATCCAGAAAATTCCCGAAAATGTGATAGCGATGAACAAACTGAACAGTAATTCAGAAACGTACCCAACGGAAGATCCAGCGCCTGAAGCGCTAGAAGATCCATTCCCAAGAACCATCGTTCTTGAGTCTGTTCGATGTAGTCGATCTCAGTCGATGCAGGACGTTGTACGCAGTGCAGAACCACCGCGCACCGGGAAGTAGTCGATCGAGCAGTCGCGTAGTCGCTCCCCAAAAACCTGATCGCCCGCAAACCCGGCAGATGTCTCTTGCGGAACGGGGTTTCGGAGGCCTGCTCTACCAGATTCTGTGCGCGCAGAAGTCCGGGACGGAGATGTCTTCGACAGCAACAGCGAGCGGAAGATGGAACGAGTAGTGAGCGTATGATCGAGAGTAATCGATCCATCCCGGGAAGGCGCTATATATAGAAACGGAACAGACGCGACCCTCGAATGAACAGACGTGACCCCTTCGAATGAACAGACGTGACGCCTCCGTAAGGACGAACAGGCGTGACTCGGACGGACGCGACGCGCCCCCGCCACGCCACGCCACGCCCGCACGCACCGCACCGCACCGCCCGCCAGCCAGCCACGCCACGCCTCGGCTCGGCGGCGGCGGCGGCGGCGCGCGCGCGTGTGGTTCACCACTAGCCTCTCTCAACTTCTCTAGGGGATCAACCGGAAATCCACCTAATAAGTCGAGTCTATCTATGGTAGGAATCCCATGTGGGACTAAACCATTAATGCATTAATTATGGGCCTAGACTAAATAGAGTTATTGCTCCATTATGGGCTTAATAAAAGGCCCAATAATTCAACAGTTTAAAGTGGCAACCCCACCACAGGATGTACTTAAGATCAATTTCGATGGGGCATTTGTGCAGGAAACCAGAAGTGGTGCGTGGGGCTTTGTCGTAAGAGATGCAGAGGGCAATGGTGTTCTTGCTGGAGCGGGCAAACTGTCATCAGTTTTCGATGCAATTTCTGCAGAAGCAGAGGGCTGTCTGGCAGCACTTCGAGCGGCAAATCAGTTGGGCATATCCAGAATATTGCGGAGTCAGACTCATCGAACCTGTACAAGCACTGAAGTCGGTGGATTTTGATCAGGCACCGGGTGGCTTACTCTTCAGGGAAGCTAGAGATGAACTGATCTTTAATTTTGATGTCCTAGAAATTCGCCATTGTAATCGGGGATGTAATAGTTGTGCTCACGAACTTGCTCGTGCTGCTATGTCTGGGGACCCGGTCAGTACTCAATCTGGACTGACCCCCTCCCGTCATATGTATCTGAACTTTTGGTTCGCGATTTCGCTGAACCCCAGATTAATTGAGATAGCGAGTTTGAGATCAAAAAAGAAAAAAAAACAAATGGACGGATCAGCTTTCCCAACACACGCCATTCGCCAACAAGTATGGAATTCCTTAAAAAAAACATGTAATCAGCTATAATGGGGAATAACAACGACACTTCAGAGAAGCCAATGTTCTTATCAGTTCTTTTACATCAGTATGTGTGTATATAATATATATTGGGCCGACTCACACATTATCAGTTCTTTTACTTCAAGTCGGTGATTGTATTTAGTTATAACTTAATAGGGAGACAACACACGAACCTACTCTGTCATACACCTTTTTTTTTTAGAATTGGAAATATATACTACCGGAAAACCGACGTTTGCCGAGTGCCTGAAACTTTGCTGAGTGTATTTTTTAGCACTCTGCAAAGAGCTCTTTGCCGAGTGTATTATTTTCGGCACTCAGCAAAGATAAATTCAAAAAACGTTATCTACAAAATTGTATAACTTCTCAAGATGTACAACTTTTATTTTGGTCATTTCTTCATTTGACAAAATGATAAGTAACATTGTTCACAAAATCTATATCTATCGTATAGTTCCATGAAACTAGAAGAGATTTGTGAACATGTTACTATCACTATATCGGATGAATAAATGACCAAAATAAAAGTTGTAGATCTTCATAAGTTATAAAACTTTGTTGTTGAACACTTTTTGATTCAAATTAATTTTGTCAATAAAAAAGTACGTTTGAATTTCTCAAATTTGAAAATTTGAATTTTTCAAACGACCTCGGATGGAGAAACAATAAAAATAAAAGTTATAGATATAGAAAAGTTATGAAATTTTGTAGTTCACAACTTTTTTATTTGAAATCACATTGTCAACGAAAAACTAAGTTTGAATTTCTCAAATTTGATTCAATATTTGTAAACGACCTCGGATGGAGAAATTGCTAAAATGAAAGTTGTTGATCTCTAAAGTTATAAAACTTTGTAGTTGACAATTTTTTAATTTGAATTAGTTTACGGTCTCAAACAAGCAATTTGGACTCAGTTTAGTATAATATGTAAGTAATCAAAATAGAGTACAGACGCATGTGAGAGTGTGGTGCAGTGGTAGAGGAGGTTACGCTGAAGGGGAGGTCATGGGTTCTCGAATCCCGCCGTCTGCGTTGTTCCCTAAGCAACTGAATTCGACTATTAATCAACACCGTAGCAGTTGTGGAGGTAGACCAAGGGAGATAGAAACAGGAGGATGGAATGATCAAGGTGAGTATGCACGATGATCTCGGTACTAGGGGCCTAATTAATTATTGAGGTTGGCTTTATTTGGTTGGAATAAGAGGCATCGTGAATTTAAATTGTAGATGTGCCAACAGCAGAAGGGACGGAAAGAAAGACAGAGGCAGGCGGCGGCGGCGGCTCTTGAAGAAAAAACTTGCCGGCCCCCTCGCCTCCGGCGGCCTCGCCGTCGGCGGAGGAGAGAGGCCCGGCATTCGGCGTCCTCTTTGTTCGCTCTTTAAGTTTAGATAGAGTTAGGTCTTTCGTGGTGGTTGCTTTTGGCGGCGGCCACGGTGGTTGTTAGGGTTAGGGTTCCTCTAGTGGTTCGGTCCAAGAAGGTGGCGGCGGTTGTGCGGCGTCATCAACTTCGTCGCCATGGAGCACTGGAGGACAAGGCGTCTCCGCGGTGGTGGCGAGTCGAAGGCGCCATCATCGATGAAGAATAAGGTACTCTGGCTCCTCCTTTGTCTTGTCATGGTTCTTCTTGGCCATGACTGTGGGCTAGTGAGACTTTGGTTTCCGGTGATATCCATCTGGATGTCGCTCGGATTTGTGTTTTCCTATGACGGATATGGTGGAGGAGGCGGCGATGAGCTCGGCTACAGGCTTGACGGCGGCAAGTTCATCGTTTTTTGCATGTGGAATATCGGTCTACCCTTCTTTTGCGAAAGGGTTGGGTTTTAGTTTTCCCCCGTCGGAGATGAGGATGGCGGTGGTGGATGGTGAGATGGCCATGTTTGTTCAGATTGGAGTTCTCTTCCGTGGCATATCTGTCTGGGATGGTGATCCTAGATGGTGGAATTTTCGGCTCTTTCAAGGTTTCTTGTCTCCCATCAATAGAATTGGCGTTGATTGGGATGCTCTTGTAATCTGGGGATGTAATTTGCTTCAATATTAATGAAATTTCCCTTTTCGCAAAAAAAAAAAAAAGATGTGCCAAATAAAGCAGTGCAAAATTGGCCCGGTTGAGGATCTTCGACCATACAAACAAGTTCAGGATGGGCTACCTCAAAGAGCATGATGGATTACCACTGAACGCCAGCATTTAGCATAATGTACTTACAAGCAGTCATGCAGTTAACCACCTCCCCGTCTGCGTTAACTTCAGCAGATCGTGTAACCTTGCCTAGGACGCACCAAGTACTCCTGTCTTTGATGACACTGATGTTCTTGCAAATTTTTAATTCTTGCTTCTATATGTTGCTTCAGCAGAATACTTTGGCAAGGCCCCTCCTTTAGTTACATGTAAGATTGTAGACCTTCGTATATTCCAGGCAATACCGATGCCATAAGCTGTTGTTGTATTTGTTCCTTCTATATTGTAACAAATAAACCAATCAGGCAATTGTAGCTTCTGATGTTAATTTATATATTTGAAAAGAAGCTTTTTGCAACAACAAAGGGTATATGGATTTGAATCGGAAAATTAAGATTATAAAAGTATGCAATTCAGTAGGTATTCGGCCGTATTTAAGCCATGAACAGTTAAATCATGGTGATATGCTCATCAAAGACACAACAACCTACTAAGACCTTCAGTACAAATTAATTTCTCAAATAGAGCCTCCAAAATTGACATGACACTAAGCTTCTCCTCAAACTTTTGGAGACAATTGATGAGTTGCATTGACCAACCAGTTGCACTCACAAACTTAAACTGGTAGGAAAAGCACGTGCAGGCTTCTTCAGGCCGCAAACGTGGAATATTGAAATGTACAATAATTTATTTAATAAATCATGTTAGCCCGGATTCGAACTCGAGACCTCTAGCACTAATACCATATTGAGTCGCATGCACCAACAAATTCACCAAGAGACTAAGATGATGAGGAAAAGTAGATGATTCACTTATACTCCAACAACAACACTCTTTTCTTGTTTCCTGTAATACTATTTTTTCTTTTCCTGTACTCTATTGCCAAGAACATCGCAAAAGAATAATTGGTTTCAAGATTCCAGTAATACAATCATCCTTCGTTGAAGAGACATCATTCACGAAAAACTGGACACAGGTCAGGTACACATGACGTACTATAATTAAAAATTTGATGGCTGTGCACAAGAACCAGCTCTGTCACAACTTGCTGGGTTAATAGGCTACGAATAAAACTACATTATTACTGTGATCTTGATAGTATTTTGCCCAACCTAACTGCTTTCTCGAATAAATCTATCAGGACATAAGGATGATCACTTTTAACGCCCGCGTAACCTTTTGTTCTCGTCACAGCATCCATCCTGTCGGAGTTCACAAACTCAACGCAAGCATCTTTGAGGCCACAGCAGTTATGCCGATTGGCCAGGACCAATAGGGTACTCACATTGTCAACCGTGAGGCTCCCCGAAAGGGTCCGCTCACAAACGAGCTTCAGCCTGTCCATGGCGTACCTGTCGGCGGCGACGAGCAAATCCCCAATCAAGTTTGTTCCGTCGTCCTTGTTATAATCAAAGGCTGGTAGAAGTGAGTCATTGTAGATGTAGTAGAGCAAGGCCTCGAATACTTCCGGCCGAATCTCATGGACGGCGATGCGGTCCGCGGTTCCTTCCTTCATCAGCCCGAGGAGCTCCGCCTTGAACACCGGCGATCGCGCAGCGAGCAGGATCCTGTGCGCAGGGAAGCTCCTTCCCTGGACGTCGAAGGTCACGTCTGCCCCGATCCCCTCCTTGAGCAGGCTACCCAGGTGGTCCGGCAAGTCGGACGGCGGCATGATGGTTTCGGGCTCCACCGGCGGAATAACCTCGGACACCAGCCGGGTCCCCCTGATGACGCGCAGGGTGCACTCGATCACGAGACGGTCGTCGCGGAGATACGTGGACGCCTCCAGCTCGCTTTTCTCCATGAGCTGATTGAAGATCCTGCACTGCACGAAAACCTCAGCTGATGAGCGTGTGTCGAAATCAATCTTGCTGCCTTCCAAGCCAGAATACCGCGCCCCGGTTGCACGGTCGATCAGTTCCATGCCAAGCGACGCGGTCACCACGGCATCCTGCGTCATCAGCTGCACGCCGACGGCGACGTAGCCCTCGTTTTCAGCCCTGGTGTTCTCGCCGTCCGGGTAGAAGCGGAGGGACCAGGCGCAGCCGCCGACGTGGAAGGTCGACGACCGGATGAAGCTTCGGATGCCGAGGTTTCGGTGCTGGCTGTAGTTGGCGACCTCGAACAAGTGCACGCCGCGGGATGAGTCCACGGCGATTTCTGTCGGTGGCGCCGCACGGTGCGAGGACTTGTTCTGACCCATGATGGCAGCAGAAGCGACTTACGGGAAGACGATGTAACATGGGAAAAAGCTAGGGGAGGTGCAGTATATGTATGTGGTTTGGTACGTAATACAAGAGAGATTCGGCGTTCCTTTCGATGCAATTGTAAGTGGTTTCGATCTTTGTAGAGTCCTCTTTTGATACAGTACATCTTCAAGTCATCTTCCGTTTATATACTGCTACGCCTGGCTAAGGAACTCGCCGAGCCCTCAACGACGAGTTCACAGCTGTATTATATTCTGCTACGTACAAAGGGCTGATATGAGACCGTACCTTGTTTCTCATGGGGACATACTTGTGAACCGTGTGAGAGACAAGTGTGTCTCGCGGTTCCAATCATGAACCATCAAAGAAAAAAAAGTTCTTCCAAAAATATCGTACACGCTGACGAAGGAGTGGCTTGAGCCGTGTAAAAACAAGGCACGTATCTAAGGAAATGCCTGTGCAACTACTGGTATTTGTTTGTATTTGTTTCGACCCAAACGTAATACTCCCTCCGTTTTTTAATATATGATGCTGTTGACTTTTTTTGTTACGTATGACCGTTCATCTTATTCAAATATTTGTGTAAATAGCTAATTGGACAAGTTAACCTTAAAGTTCTTTTGATGATGAATCTAATAATATTTCATTTCACATTCCAAAAGTAATTTTTTAAATCTATATTATTGATCAAAGTTTAACGAAAAAATCAACAGCGTCATATAATTAAAAACGGAGGAAGTATGATTTTGGGACTGATTTTGGGACAGGAGTAACGTAGCGTATCAAAAGGGGACTCTAGTCTACCACGGCAAATCCCGAGCTTGTACTGCCGAACTCCCCATAAAATAAAATTTACACATGCAACTCCCGATGCCCAATATCGCTCGCCAACTATAGCTAACATCATGCGGCCGCCGTCGCCGCCGCTACCCACCAGGCCGGAGAATATGTATTTTGAGCGCATCTCGCACCTCTCCCCTCCTCCCACTCCAACCATCGCCGTGGAGCCATGCCACGGCGTGCACCTCTTCGAGGTTGCCGACTACAGCCACCACCGTGACCTCGCCGTCCGCAGCTTCATCCGCTCGGCGACCTTCCACGTCGGCGGGTGCGCCTGGTCCATCCGCTTCTTTTTTTAGAAATGGGAATATATTTCAATATTCCAGCCTCTGCAACGATCGGTGCATGTAGCTGTTCATTATTACATCAACGACGACCATCTTTAAAGGAGTATCAAAAAACACACTACTTGACGCCATAACTTTAAACAAAAGGAAGTCTGTTACTAAAACACCAGCCATTGCAAGCAAAAATCTCCATTGACGTGGTCTCAAGCATACGACATCCCCAAATAACTTGGGGGCGCTCCTCCGCCTTTTGCAACAGTGACCAGAACCGCATCCAGTATGTACCTCTGAAGATCACCTGCATGGGAGTAAAAACTCTTCTACCCAAACGACGAGTGGACCTTCCAGACGGGGAACGGGGGCTACGGCTACGTCGCCGTCGCCCTGGAGCTCGAGACTCGCGACGCCGCCGTAACCGTGTCGTGCGACCTGCGGCTCGCGGACCAGCAGCAGGAAACAACAACCGGTGGGACGCGGCGGTATTATTCCGCCATGGAAGCCGGCTGCGCGGTGTTCGACACGCGCTGCGTCGACAGGTACGCGCCACTCGCCGCACCCACCAGTTCATCAGGAGGAGCGAACTCCCACATATCTCCGCGACGACCGTCTCCTGATCGAGTGCACGCTGCGAGTCATCAGGGGCAACCCGGCCGCCGCCAGCGGGGCCGGCCGAGATCGACGCGCCGCCGTCCGACCTGCCGGACCACCTGGGCAGGCCTAGGAAAACTATTTCGGAAATAAAAAATTTCGGAGGTCACCGATAAACATGAAATTTCGGGAATTTCAGAAATTTCGACGAACAAAATTTGAAATTTTAAAAAAGTTTTGACATGATTTCACAAGATATTGTCTCAAATCTATAAAACATCACGATTGCAAACATAAGCAAAACAATTTGGACTTATGAAGGTGGCTAAGAACAAAATTTCGTTGGTACTATTCATTTCGATTTCATTTCGGACCCCACCGGAAAAGACGAAATTTCGGATATTTCGGTGAAATTTCGCCGAAATTTTTTTCCTAGGGGCAGGCTGCTCAAGGATGGCGACGGCGCCGACGTGACCTTCGACGTCCATGGGAGGAGCTTCCCCGCGCACAGGATGCTGCTCGCCGCGCGGTCGCCGGTGTTCAGGGCGGAGCTCCTCGGGCCGATGAAGGAAGGGAGCGCCGACCGCGTCGCTGTCCACGAGATTCGGCCGGCGGTGTTCGAGGCCTTGCTCCACTTCGTCTACACCGACTCCCTTCTACATGCTGCAGCCATGGACGGCGACAAAAACAACAAGGAGGAGGAGGAAGACGACGGCGTACAGATGACCGGGGATTTGCTCGTCGCCGCCGACAGGTACGCCATGGACAGGCTCAAGCTCGTTTGTGAGAGGAACCTTTCGAGGCGCCTCACGGTCGAGAACGTGAGCACCGTGTTGGTCCTGGCTAGCACGCATAACTGCGGTGGTCTCAAAGATGCTTGCATTGAATTTATGATGTCCAACAGCAGAATTATGGATGATGTGGCGAGAACCGAAGGCTACGAAAGCCTTAAAAGAGATCACCCTCATATCATGATAGAGTTATTCGAGAAGGCCGTCAAGTTGCGCAAAATAGTTTCCTAGCTAGTCACATTGGTAGTTAGCTTATTGACCAGAGCAAGTTAAATGTATGGCAGCGTCCGATGGTTCATGTGCACAGCTAGGGGTGGGCAAAAAAAACCGATACCCAAACACCGAAACCGAAAAAACCGAGACCGAGACTGTAAAACCGGAATTCCGGTCTTCGGGTAATTGTTCGGGTACTAGACTTAGATAACCGAATTATCAAATTCGGGTAGTACTCTTGGGTACCCGAACTACCCAAAATACCCGAAATATTATTTATAGGTGTAAGATGTAACACATAGAGTCATGTCATGATCACGTAGCATCTTTTGTTACTCATTCATCATATTCATGTTTTCTCCATCATTTAATGGTAACTCATTATCAAGTTAATTGCATAGTGTATTTTGGGTATAATCAAGTTAATTCATATTTTCTGAAAATTAGTGTAATATTGGGTAGTTTGGGTATAACCGAAGACCGAACCGAAATTTAGGTACCCAAAATTGTCGGGTATCTAAATTTTTATTGTCATTTCGGGTAGCAATTCTAGATAACCGAAATATAAAAAGACCGAAAGAAACCGAACCGAAACATCGGGTAGACCAAACGCGCACCCTATGCACAGCCATCAAATTAAAGTAATATGTACCTCAGCTTTCCGTGAATGATGTCTGAATTACTGGTTTTTACCACGACAGTGTTGTGGGTCTTTACATATGAACTAGTAAAAATGCACGTGCGCCACGCACGTGTCTAAATAATGATATCATCTGGCAGGGTCATGACTTTCAAAAAAAAAAAAAAAAACTGGCAGGGCCATGGGTATTAGGATTTTTTAAATAATATAATTTCCTTCAAGAGATACAGAAATAATCATGATTCAACAAAATTTCAATGCATAAAAACTCATATTTTGTATTTTTATTACACAAAATATAATTTTCGTACGTTGAAGGCATGAAAATAGAATTTTTGTATGTCGAAGATAAGAAAACTGCTGGCCATTTTTCTTGTTTCCAACATTCGACAACATGGTATTCTTGTCTCTAGCGTACCAAAAATTATTTTTCTTGTACGCAGTATTCAAAAACTTACAACATGCGATTTCTCACAGCAAGAAAATTGGAATCGAGCTTTGCCAATGCCATATGCACTCATGGGCCCATGCATGTCAAATGAAATACCATTCATATCCCAAAACATCCACATGCGAATCCAACAAAATAAAAGTTTTTATTCGAGTGGCATGGGTCGGTGTCGTTGTTGAGGGATGGCTGCAGGTGATGGTGTTCTCGTAGATGCGTTTGATGGTCTTGACCCATCCACCGATTCATCGGTCAACTCATCAAGATGGAAACGTTGGCGAAGCTGCTCCCTGCACCTGGCCAAATTGGAATTTTCTGGAATTCAAAAGCATGTCAAGAAAATGAAAACAAAAAAAAAATGACTTAAACCAAAGAAATAAAAATGTAGCCATGAGGATATGAATCTCTGACCAGCCAATAAAAAAGATAGTCCATAACGATAGGAATTAATGTACATGTAAGATCATGATGATCAAATCTAAAATTCAAATATGGTTTTATTAATTCACTCAAAACTCTGAAGGTAACTATGAACAGCTGAACTTATTCTGCAAAAATTAACAGTAATGAAGACACATAGAGACATTTACATGCACCAAGAAATTGATTTGGTTTGTATTAAAGGTAGGAGGGTACAACTTGTTAGAGATCGAATGAAACATATCTTATACAAAAGAACACATGGAGGTAACTTCTATAAGAATAGAAATGGTAACCTCTTCATCATAAGTAGAATGCAAGAAGGAATATACATCTGCATCCCCTGAAACCAAGCGGCCCTTCTGCCGAATCCCTCCTGCCAAATGAATGCATCGTTATGATTATTCATTTCATATGAACGGAAATGTCATAGGATGAAAGTTTGTCATGACAAAGGAACTGAAAGCGATTATGACACTATTTAGTAATGCATGCACACAATCAAAAGTCGTGATCAGAAGTTGATTTAATCCATATGAAGGGGTAGGCATGATGAAATTTGTGGCAGACTTAAGTAAACATATCCTGTGTAGAAGATTATAAGGATGCAACTTCTCAGAAAAGAACTGGCAACCTACCTTACCATATGGAGAATCGAACATAGATCCTGAGGGCTACCTTTCTAGCCGAAATAATTGCACATGACAGCATTTTACTCCTCTGAAAACAGGAGTGAAATTCTGTAAGGTTGACAAAACAATCATGTAAATGGCATATAATAGACGTTCCTAAACCCAAGAAACACCACACAAAAAAACCGCCCGTACCAGTAAGTGTAATTTATTTATATTGGAGCTTTGCCTTTGTACTGCAGAGCTTTGCTATCAACGCATCCAAAGCATATCACAGAGAAATAAAGTATATCATATAGATACTAAATCCACACCATCTTGATAGATTCTGGTTTAAAAACCAAGTAAAATAATATAAGAACGAATATGGCTTACCTTAATGTTCTCATAGAGAACAAGCTCTGCAGTACAAAGGCAGGATTAACACATTTTTTCCATCTGCAATGAAATTTTAGGTTAATAATTCATTCGAAAATGGCTAGCAATATTACAAAATACAAATGCATGGTTTGAAAACTGGAACAGAGGGAAAAATATTCTACTTCATATTGAACTCACATCCAATTTTTTCAACATTCATGTAATAAGGAGGATACACTGTCCATTCATGTGGAGAGTTATAGTATCATGGACCTGCTCATACAGGGTACTTTTTTAAGGGCCAAAAAGGATTTTGGTAAACAGAACACTAAAAAATTCACTGAAACATAAAAATATATAAAAACAATTCTGCAGGAGAATAAGTATTTTCTATTAAAAAATTATGATGCATCATGATTGTGAGGCCTTCCAATATTGTTTTTCATGGTTTTTTCTCTCAAGTATTAGATCAAAATATAGTGTCAAATACAACTCAAAACGAGCGCTGAGGCCAATGAATGTCATACCAAAACTCAAAATACAACCTGGTTGTGGCTTGAAATACCATGTCCTCAATGGGAAAGGCTTAACACTCAGTTCTATTGTCACAAACATAAGGGTCAAATGAATATGTCCTGAATGGGAAGGCGGCGATATGCAGTATGCACAAACCTAGATGCTACAACAGAAATTCAGCAACCACAGTCCAATAGATGAGATGCCAAATCCACTTTCCTGCTCATACATTCAAAATCATATGGTCTGACAGATAGTTATGTAAACAAGGAGGATTATTACTATCAAACGATCTGAGCCCCTCAAAATACAGAGTAGAATGGCCATTTTAAAAAAAAATGGTTCTCTAGAGACAAACCTTGCGCATAAATTTCATGACAATCATTATTGTGCTACTCTGTGTTACAGCACAAAGAGGTCAAGCTCCTCCTGAATGCTTGCCTGTAATAATTGTATAAGAAGTAACTGTCAGGACAAAGCCATGATAAAACCAAAATAAAATTAATAACCCAATGGAATCAACCCACAATCGGTTCTCCATCATCTTGATCACCTCATGATTCTCTTATTGCGTCCCATGTGCAAATGGCTGCCAGTAGATGCAGCAACACTCAACTAATGCAGTAATTCACAACAACAGATGCATGTGCGAACAATGTTATCAGCAATCCATGTGTCACGTGATTAATAGCTTATAAGCTGCAGCATGCCAACGCTGATTAATTAGTGTGTCCCAGAGAAGTTCCAAATCAAATCAGATCGCCCCACAAAACATCGATGAGCCATGGATCGATGGATTCGATTTGTAAAGCAGCGGCAGATAGTGCCACTACCACATGGAAAAACAGATAAATAATGATTTCGAAACGCACCGCTCAGACTTTTGTAGCGCAAATAGCAGAGGAGAAGAGAGAAAGAGTAGTTAAGTACCAGAGGAGACGGATGGTGGTGGTGCTGCTCGCCGGAGGACGCCGTGCGGCCGCGCGCAAGGCCGAAGGGCGCTGTCTCGCCGCCGCCGCGCACCAGCACAAGCGCAGGATGCCATACAGGTACGCAAGTCCGCACGGTGCCTCGCCGCCGCACCACGGTCCTGATCCGCGACGGTGAGCTCTTCCGCCACCTCATCGACGGTGCGGTGGCGGCGCGCAAGTAGTACTCCCATCTGAGGGAATGAAGGAGAGGAGAGATCTGGAGCAGGACACGGGGAGGATGGAAATCACTGAGCAAATATCCACGGCGAAAATCAAGAACGCGTACTGCGGATGGAATCGACGATATCCTGGCCAAACCTGGGCGCGGAGGTCGACGGATCGTGATTGCACCTGCTGCCTCCGGGAGGTCGAGGAAGACACGAACTCGTAGATGGAAGGGAATTCAATCTCCGTATGAAAAAAAGGAAGGCATCACGGTGCAAAAAAGGAAGGCATCACGGTGCAAACGGGGAGTGCGGAATTGCGGCCGGGTAGCGATTGCATTTTGGAAAGCGGGGAGTGCGGAATTGGCAGGACTCTACTGGCGTGGGTTTTGCGGGAGGGTGGAAATTATCTAAGGTGAGAAAAGTTTGGAAAATGTAAGATTTTTGTACTGGAAACGTGTAAACTTTTGGTGGGAGCGTCACACTTTGTTACAGGGCCACTACTAACGTGAAATCAAGGGTGGGATGATTAAGATCAACGGTAGATCCACAGGTGGGTCGAGTATGGCAGGGTAGAAAATATTTTCCTCTAAACTGGTTCTTTAAGGGTTTATTAAGGGTTTAGATTTAGATACCACGTCACTCTGGGATAGTGCTCAGCCTTATCTTTCTTTTCTTTTATTCCCATGCATATTAACTAGGTCTAGTGTCTCCTCTCCAAGCGAGGCCGATCGATGGTCGTCTATATCTCATATCGAGAGTGGAATGCAGGTGGTTGTCTTACCCGATCTGGTGCCATTTGGTGTCTACGCCATGCATGTTGGCACCGTCGAGTATTCTCTTCTCTCTGCCTTTTCCTTCTTCAAGAAGCACGTCCTGTAAAAACAATGTGCCTTGAGTTCTGAGAAAAAACTGAGTGAGTTTCAGAAGATAAGAATAATAATTTAGTTAAGTAATATAAGTAGCACTCTGCTTCCGAATTTTGTGTTACGAATTACGATGAACATAAGTTCAGCACTCTCGCAAAAAAAAAGAACATAAGTTCAGCAGGTCGTCGATGAGTGGTTCTAGATACACATGGATATCGTTGCCTGCAGGCTGCCTCGGGCCTTGGATCAGTAAGTAACGGCATCATCAGGTACAAAGCCAGGGCGGAAGGTTGTAAATGCAGTGAGAGTCAGGGGCCAGGTGCTGTGTTTACAAGCTGCTCGCTGCCAACCATGCATGTTGAATGCGCACATCCCCCTCGATCGGTACTTAAACCAAACCCTGATGTTCCTGATTTTTTTCTGCGCACAAGAGTCTTCTTGAACAGTTAATATATAGTCCTCCACTGTGCTCCATCAGCTGGGTGTCCTTGCTTTCCATCGTTCATTCAAGCGCTCTTCGGAACTGTGACCGGGAAGCTTTCCATATATACCGGACATGCATCCAGCTCTGCATAATGAAGTGCCACGATACAGTATGCAGTCATGGCGACATGCGTGATTTTTTTTGGAATTGGAGCCCGAGTGGGCAGGTCATTTGCTTGGCCAGCTGATATGTGTGTTGTACGGCAGCAGATCAGTGTTTAATTTGGACAAGCTAGGTGAAGTAGGACGAGTACATCTTTTACGTGCAGCTGCAGCGTGCTGGCAGAGTACCGCAAGGGTGCAGACCGGCTGGGCTCAGGCGTGGACCGACGCCATGCGTCGATCAGGTGACCTCGGTCGGGGCCCAATGTGCAGCTCCTTCGTCCTCGGCTTCGCCATGCACCACAAGATCGCCGACGTGCCGGCCATGTGTAACTTCATGGGCGCGTGCGTGGGGCCAGGCCCGGTTCGAGCACCGCGGCGTCGTTGAGTTCAAACGTGCTGGCGCGATGTCGGGGGGACGACGCCTACCACGACGAGGGTGCACTTGAGCCGGGAGTGTATCGCGGAGCTGAAGTCGATCGACGCGGGTGATGGCGTCGGGCGTACGGCGACGGCCGACGGTCGATCGATCTCATCGACGTGCACCACGCTGGCGGCGCGGGCGCGAGAGTCCACAACCTGCAGGATCCGCGCATCGCCGTGAACGTACGTCGTGGACGTCGACGCGTATATCTGCTACACCCTTCCGCCGACATACGGCTACCCTGCCGCGCGCCTCCGGTGGCCGTCTCACGTACGGCTTTAGGTGCCTGCATATGCGTAGCGATGGTCGTTCAGACATGAAGATTGTTACACATGTTCTTATCTGATACTTCTTTTGTGCTCATTCGCACAGAAATTTACAATGAGTCAAACGAATATTGCCAATGCATTACCTCTTAACTTTTACAATGAGTCAAACGAAATTTTACAGTACAGTGTAACCAACGTTGTTGGAACGAATTAGGGATGCGATTGTTTATTGTTTTGTTCGTGTGGCTTAATTAATTCCATTGGCCTCACTTATTGTGTTACCACCCAACTTTCTTACAAACAAACTAGAGGGTGTCCACTGTACTAGCACGGCAAGAATACAAAGTGTTCATATATCTTTTGCATACTCCAGATTGGTCATAAATTTATTTTGTTTCTTACTATTGCCGTCTATTTTTGGACCATAAGCCCTCTCGGTGACGATAAAAACATGGGCTTAATGCTAATGGGCTGAATATAGAGGCTAGCTGGGCTATGGAACGGGATTCAGATCTTGAGCTGGATCTCCCATGCTTAGCGGCAATCTTAAATTAGCTCAAAAAACCGGGCAATCTTAAAAATTAAAAATCACACACACACGCGACTACAATTGGCCACTCAACAGATCCATCTACCCAAGTCGTTGTGACCTCTAGTATGCATCAGTTATCTCAATCCAGCAGCGACTATTCGCTTTCCAAATAATGCGAGCCATTTTTTACTTTAAGGTTACTAATATTTTTTTTTGGTATTTGTTTACTGTTTCTAAACCAATCATCATCACATCAAATTGTATCTTAAACATCATCTAAGCGTAACTGAATTGCTCCAAATTACAAAGATATTCTGTTTCTCATAAAAACGTTTCAAGAAGATTTTAATGGATGAGTACTTCACGAATACATAGGGCCGGCACACTTAGTTTTTGACTGCACTCGCCCATGCCAGTGTGCGTTGGATGGACGATTCTTCTGCCCATGGTTCACCAACCCAGGCTTCTGATGCGGGAGAGCCAGTGAACTGATGCTAAACTAAACAACGGCCAATTCAAAGTCTATATGGCCGGGCCAGCCAATAATCGGCAGGGTGCACATAAGGCCAGTCTCAATAGCTCTTTTATTTGCAATTAATTAGATGTCACGTCAGCAAAAATGGTGACATGGTCAGGAATCTATTATATATTTAATTGATCACGAAACGGAAGCACCATGTTCGCACTCAAAGCCTAGAAATTCCCACGTTAATATGAGAAAATAAGAAGAGAAAATTATCTACCACAGCCATTATGAAAATGATCAAAGAGACACTTTTAAATGGATGTTGCAACAGGATGGGAGATTTACGGTACGTTCGATGTATCGAGCGCTTGCCGCACCAGATGTTGTACCTCATAATCACATTCTGTGGAAACTAAAGTTGCCCTTAAAAGTAAAAATTTTCATTTGGTACCTGTTTAAAGGAGTAGTTCTTACCAAGGATAATCTAGCAAAAAGACGATGGAAGGGAAGTTTAAAATGTGCTTTTTGTAATATTGATGAAAGTATTCAGCACCTTTTCTTTGATTGTCATGTTGCTAGATTAATATGGCGAATTGTGCAAGTTTCTTTTAATATTTCACCTCCTTTAAGTATTCAACATATGTTTGATGGTTGGCTTCATGGGGTGGATAAGAAACTTAAGTACAAAGTTTTGGTAGGAATATGTACTCTTTGTTGGGCAATCTGGTTATGCAGAAATGATGTGGTTTTTAACAATACAAGAGCTTTTACTCCTATGCAGGTGATTTTCAGAGGAACGTACTGGATTCGGCTCTGGGCGCTTTTGCAGAAGGAGGAGGCGCGGCCACAGTTCGCTTGGGGCTGTCGTATGCTTGAAACCACTTCGATGGAAATTTTTGCTACCAATGGCTGGTGTTTTAGTAATAGACTTGGTTATCTTTAAACTTTATGGCATCACTTTTATTGTTTCCTGCTCTCTGTTTGGGAGGTGCTTTGAATGATGTAATAATGGACAGCTACATGCATCAATCGATGCAGAGGCTGGAATATTGATTTAATATATTCCCTTTTCTAAAAAATTATGAAAATATTTATAAATATTTATAAAATAGAAAAATCGGAATATTAACCAATTGTAAAAATACCCCTAACACCTGTTTCTAAATTACCCACCATGCCATTATGAGTAAAAAATTAGCTAAATTTGAAATAATAAAATAGCTAAAAATACCCCTCATACCTATTTTTAAATTACCCACCATGCCATTATAAGTCAAAAAAAGCTAAATTCGGAATAATAAAAAAATAAAATACCCTTCACACCTATTTCTAAATTACCCCTCATGCCATTATAACTCCAAAATATAACTTAATTCGGATTATAAAAAGAGCTAAAAATATCCCTAATTCTTATTTCTAATTTACCTACTATACCATGAGTCCAAAATAACTAAATTTTGGAATAATAAAAATATTCAAACTACACTCAATTTCTATTTTTAAATACATCGTTATAAAAATACATCGCCATATGTCTAGCTAGCATGGCACATTCTCTTATTTTTTGCATGGCATGTTTTTTTCAAAAAATTTCTTTGACCCATTCTTTTTACTACTATGACATATGTTAGTTGTTTAGCATGGCATGTTTGAACCGACCTCACTTCTAAAACAAAATCAAATATAATGGGTTAGCTAAGACACAATTCATGACTCATCTCACATTCAAATTGAGGGATGGTGAGAAATTCTCAAATCTATTTTTTACTATTTTATAAATATTGAGTATAAAATAAATAGTAATAAAAAACTATGTTAATTTTCTACCTATATAAAAATATTTTAAATAGTATAGTAAGTCTAGCCGCGCAAATGCGCGGGCAGCCATCCTAATTTAATAAGAAAGAGAGGAGATGTCTTTTATCGCTAGAAAAGGATGTGAGCACTCTTTTCAACATGATGAAAACCAAATGAAACTGGATTGAGGGTCTTTCTTTCATTTTCAATGAATAATTGAGTGCCACCTAGCAATAATTTAATGATCTGACAGACTTATAAAACTGTGACATGAAACTGTGCACTAAGAGATGTAGTTTCATTTCACAGAACAAGAACACAAAGCTGACGTGTCGTTCTTGGAAACGATGAGATGAAAGTGTGGGCACTGGCCTAACTTGTGCGCGAACGGGTTGTCAGCTTCAAACTCAACCGAATCTATGTTTCAATGCAGCGGCGCTAAACCAAGGGGCCCATGGGTTTTTTTTTTCATATAAAAACTGGAATAGGTCAATTGTTTTTAACTTTATGCTGTAGGCGCAAGAGAAAGTCAACCGGCTCATCCAGCGTTGACGATCCGATCGATTTGCTCGCTTCTCTTCACTCCTGACTGTTCTCCGTTTGAAGACACGTACCCCGAAGAACGACAGCATGCATGCACCACGAACATGGCCGGACCCCTCCGCCGGCAGGTACGTAGCCGGGCGTGAAGAAGAAGGGAAGTCCAGGTCCTGGAACGGCGAGTGCAGCAGGCTGTCCACTCCAAGTCCGGCCAGTAAGTACGCCCCTCCACCGCGCGCCGGAAGTCGGCGAACGATCGGAAGTGGCTAGCCGTCGGCGACACGCACGGGATACGAGCTCCACTCCACGGCGTGCCCGAGCGGCGCGGAAAGGCCGGCCGCCCCCACAGCACGACGTTGCCGGTGTACCCGTCCACGGCGCATGGTGTCGTGGTGACCGTGCGACTGTCGAGCCCCCGCGCCATCGTGCTGCGCCGCGCGCCACGCACCGCAGCTCCTCGACGAACTCCCGGGTGAACCGCGCGCACCGGTTCCACCACCACCGTACGTGTCGTCGACGTCGATCCGCGGCGAGAAGAGGGACGCCCGGCCTGTCGTGGGCTGGGACGGGGTCGTCGAATCGAAGGCGGCGCCGCCCGCTGGTGGCCTGGATCGATGTGGTGCATGGCGTGGCCGACGGTGATGTGGATCGAGCCGCACGCGAACCTGCACCAGCATGCATCTGCTCCGCATGGGGTGCAGGCGGCCCAGCGTGTCTCGGCCGTCGGCCGCACCGGCGTGACCCCTGTCGAGCGCCAACGTCGGCGACCGCCTCGACGAACCGCGCGCCGGCGTCGTTGAGCAGGATCACGCGCGCGGTTGCATGCAGCCACCCTGCCCACATGATAGATAATTAAGTTAGCTGATAACTCGCTGAGATTTAGCGACATGAATAACGCCAAAACCAAGCTAATAATATATCACTAGATAAATGTGGTCCTGGCAACTTCATCACCACTGTTTTGGTGAAAGACAAAATAAGGCGTGGAGACGAAAATAGATAACACACGTGCACACGGGGAGCGCGCGCGCACACACGTGAGAACCATATACTTTATTAATCTTGCACTTTTGAACAAAATTCAAAATACATGAATCGCAGAGTTTCGCCTTCTCTTGTCTTCTACGTCAATGCTTAAGGGCTGTCCGACTTGTAGAGATTGCGTAGTTCGCCGATTCCCGGGGCCTAGCTATCAGGCACGGCCTGTTAGTATATTACATCTCCAGAACAACTCTGATTAAGCCACGCTTTTATATGGTCGTCATAGGATATTCAACTGCTTGCTCGTTCATATATACAATACATGGAAGTGGTGTTGGTGGAACGCATATGACGCGGGTGGCTTTACATCGCCAAGGTTCGGAGCATTGCCACGTCGATGATGCACGGAAACTGTTGACGAAGATGATGACTTTCGCCTCGACGTCGGTGCCCTATAAGTCAAGGTGCATAAAGCCACGACGTCGCGAGCTTGCAGGGGAGCAGCGCGTCGTTGCTGTCCTCTAATCAGAGCTGGCTGCGGTGCGCCTCCTCGGCGCGTCCTTGGAACGCAGATGTCCTTGCGCTTGCTCATAATAAGAAAAGAAGAAGAAACACTTGCTGTAACCTGCAGTTTGGAAACAATATAAACGTGCAATTAATGGAATAGACTCGGGGCCTGCACGATGTCCCTGCGCCTGAAGAAAAGCAAGAACCGAGAGTCAGGCTCCCCGGCGAGCTGGCGAAGGCAAGCCACTCAGCCGCACCGCCCGCTGCAGCACCGTACGCTAGGCCAGCTCTTGGCCACCAATCGAGTATTTCGAAGACCAGACGAGGCATCGGGGCGGTCGAGGACCAAGACGTGCTGCCGGTCAGTGGCACGTACGGCACCCGGGCGCACAAGCTCGATCCATGGCATCGCGGGCGTGGATGCGGCGCTGAGCCAGGAGAGCACCGCACGGCCAGCGCGCGGGGCTTGTCGTCAAGGAGCGCCACGACCAGCACCATGAAACTTTGTAGTTAAAAACTTTTTTATTTGAAATTAAATTGTCAACGAAAAGTACGTTTAAAATCAAAAAGTGTGTGTTTCGGTGAAAAAAAAAACAAAAGCGTGAGTTGGCGGCGCTCGGCAAACTTAAACTTTTCCGAGTGCCAGATCATGGCACCCGGCAAAGTTCTGGACATATACTTAAGCGTCGCGGACCTTCTTCCTCATTTCATCTAGCTGCTCCCTTGCCCGCCGCGCCGCACACCGCCGCCGCCCACCGCGCCATGCAAGCACTCGGCAAACACACATTTCGCAAAAAAAAATAAAATAACTTACTCCTTGCAGAAAAAGCAAGCCACCCATGATATTAAATCCGAATAAATTACTTATGCATAGACCGGCGCGTAATCTATCCTTATCTACCATTGCACGGACGTGGAACCAACATAAGAATTTTTCTATTATAATTACTTAAATAAATAAATATAAACTAAAAGGAAAACTAAATTAAATAAATAAGAAAATAATTATATTGAAGAAAATCTAACAAAAGAAAAGATACAAGAGAACTTTACTCAAACTCCGAAGAGAACTCCGGAACTCCGAGCGAAGCTCTCACTGCTACTCCAACTCCCATAACAAAAATACTAATCCTAATCTAAACTACATAAGTGGAGTGATTCTTCCATGAGGTACATCTTGAAGTGAGGGAAAGGTCCTCTACTTATAGTGTAGAGTTGACTTGGGATTTTGTAAAATATTCCTTTCTTGCCAATGTCTCCTTACTTGGCCGGTGCATCAAGTATCTTGTGACCGACTCTGGAACCGACTGGAAAAAAATTAGGCCGTTTGGAGTTCAATATAGGCCGGCCGGCCAACTTTTTTTTTTTATTTTTCTGCAATCTTCTGTGATGCATAACTTTTGCTCCTAGACTTCAAATTAGGTGATCCAAAACTCTATTTTGACTATCTTTACGAGGTCTTTGACATGGAAGGATCAAATGTCTCATTTTAATAATTATTCTTTGATTTCCAAGTCATTCCTTGTTTCTTGCTTCGAATGTCGTCGAGATGTCCGAGGAGGACCTTGTTTATCTTGCGCTTTTGGATATTTGCTATTTTTGCCATGAGTGTAAGCACAATTGCGCCAATATTCCTATGTACCTTGCAAAACAAGATGTGGAACTTTCGTGTCTACCTTTTGTTCACCGGTATGTTGTTGGTCGTTTTGCATTCTAATTACCGTCAACAATGCCCAAAAGAGAATGTACGGTACGACAATTAGAGAGACCGTATGGTAGAGTGGTCATTGTAACTAGACACTTTTGAGCAACGGCTAGTTTGAGGTTGGATGCCTATATATAGTTGGTAGCTCGGCCCTTAGGCAAGGTCTTGCCTTGTATTTGTCTCACTCTAGCTAGTAGAGTAAACCTATCTATCTTGAGCTAGCTAGAGAACTTACCTCATACTAGTGTGGTGTGCATTTTCTCATCTTGATCATTAGTATCATAGGTTAAGGACTCAACCTTAGTGTTCTTTACATGTTCACTAGAACTACATGCTAGGAGTTAGGTGGGTGTTGGCACTAGTTAGGTGGGTGTTAGCACTAGTCGAGAAAATTTATAGTGTATCGATTCACCCCTCCTCTCCCTCCCGGTCACACGATCCTTACAGGGTTTTCCTTGCTGTGTGGCTGAGACCGGCGGTCCAACGTTGAAGAGAGAAGACAAGAGGAAGAAGCAGCTTGGGACAGCAGCATGCACCGATCCCTGACAGGAGTGGTATGGTCCTTGGGATCCTCCCAGCGCTTGTCTTCCTAATCAGTTTCTTGGCATTGGCCATTTCTATTCATTTTTAACTGCATGCATTATTTTCCCGTTTGCTGAAATTTGTGCTCTCCTTTGGGAGAACCCATCCCAATTCATTGATGTGCGTGGATCCTGTATCTTTGTTTTTGGAAATTTGAGGATTTTGTTTCGAAATATTCTGATTTTGCACTTTTTGTTACAAAAGAAAAAAGGTGTGGAATTTCTTGGTGAACAAAGGAAGCAGGTCCACCCATGGCCACGACATTGCAACTTGGGGCTCGTCCAGGCACTTTGGGCACGTGTTAGTAGTTGATCCGACCGCAGGTTAGTAAAAATCTGCAGGCATTTTTTTTAATAACCTTAAAACATCTGTCCCCAGGTCCTTCGCTTCCACGTCCATCACGTGTGACCTCTTTTGCTCGTTCCAGGATAGAGATGTGCTAAATCTTCAGGCGCGGCAGGTGCATTCGACTATTTCTTACCGTTAGCTTCTTGCTTTGCACGAGACACGTCAATCTTACCAGGCTAAACAGAATCACACATCACACGTTGTCTTCATCGTGCAACTTAATTGTATTATATATTCTTGTCAATAAGCTTGTTTTTACAATTTTGTTTGGCGACACATAATTTAAAAATAAATAAAAGAGGGTCTTAGGAAAGCAAAACGAGTTACATCTTAATTTTTTTTGAATATATTTAAACAACAAGAAAATATTCTCGCAGGTTGTGCAAGTCTATGAAAGTTTCGAGTTAAACAACGTATAGGTAGTAGGGAGTTAGTGGTTCTATTGCATTACATGCTACAATGCCCGTGGTGAAAGTTCACAGGTAGTCCCCCAATAATTGAGTGGTGGCTTTGGAACCCTACCCAACGGCCAGCCCCTGGCCACAAGTGTTCAAAGCTCGAGCAGCAAGAAGCGAAGAATGCTCGTACACCGCTCCCACTGCCCACGGTACAAATCCAACTCGCCCCACCACTCGCCCCACGAGTTCTTGACGATCCAGTACTTGGTGCCGTCCGCCGTGGCGCCATAGCCCACGATGAGCACCGCGTGGTTGTGCCCTATCTCGCAGGGCCCCGTGAAGACGCCCTCCTTGTAGTTCTGGAAGGCGCTGCTGCTGGCGTTGATGAGGACGGACACCGGCTGATTGAACACCTCCTGCATCAGATCCGCCTCGTAGGCGTAGCTCCCATAGCGTACCTCATCGATCTTCACCACTGGAGGCTTGTTCTGCATGATCAATAAAATAAATAAATGTTCATCGATCTAGCTAGCTTATAATTGATTACAATTGATGATTAATCTCTCTCTAGAATTAAATGTTGTATGATAGCAGTACACACAGGTAGCAACACAATATGCATGATCGAACGTACTACGCACCGGGTCGAATCTGCAGGTCTGTTGCACAGCCTCGTAGGCGGGGTAGTACGGAGGATTTCCGCACTGGTCCGTGGTTAACCCGGTGTTTTGGACGTAGTAGAATGAGTCGTAAGTGTATCCACCGTTACAGTCGCCGTGGCCGGAGCAGTCGAGCACCTGCTGCTCCGACAGGGTCAGAAGGTTCCCTGTAGCGATGGCGTTGATGCCCTCCACCGCACCAACCATGGAGAAAGCCCAGCAGCTCCCTAAATCGTCGATCGATGCTTGAATTATTTTGTTGATCTGTATATTAATTATTCGATTCCTATATATATAAACGCAACGCACGTACCGCATTGTTCTTGGTCCTTCACGGGAGTGACAGCTCCATGGTCCCTCCAATCCCACGCGGTCGGTGCGTTGCCGGCGGCGACCAGCTTGCCACGATCTACAGCGATGCGGCTGGCGGCGGCGTCGGGTTCGAGCTTGGCGCCGGTGTACATGGCAGTGAACTCCTCCAGGGTGAGGTCGGAGAACTGGTTGAGGCCGAGCTTGTAGGGCACGTCCTCCTTCTTGTTGAAGTCGTGGATGTACCTGGCGTTGGCCTTGAACGCCTCGAACTTGCTCTCCTTCTCCGCGAGGTCCAGCGACACCGTGTGCACGCCGCGCCACCTCTCGTACAGCCTAAGAAAACGCAGGCTCTCCTCCGACTCCACGTCCTTGTCCGTCAGCACGATGCCCTGCGCCGCCATGGCCAGCAGCAGCATCGCTACTGCCAGCACAACCCCTCCTTTCATCTTCATCGCCTTCCGATATATATGATGCGTGTATATATATAAATGCTACACTTCAATTTCGATCGATCGAATTGTGTTTTACATGTTTGTGCATGCGTCCATGCATTTATAGGCGGGCTCCATCCGGGCAGAAAACCAGGGTAGTCTCCTCGTACACTTTAATTACCACCTGCTGGCTAGTAAGATAGATAACCATCCATGTCAGCAATCAAGTCCTGCTGGTCAATAAGCAAAATATGCACGCATCCGTTATCTAAAAAGGAGTTTAGGCTAGTGTTCTCTCTTGAGTAAGGATCCACTAGACCGCGGTTAGACAGAGTTTGAATTAGAACCAAGAATTCATATGTAGATGCGCGCTTCTGCTTGGAAGACAGTGACCCACTCGCACAACAAAATTAACCAAATGCGCGTATTCTTAATTTCCTAGTCATGTCGTATGACCACGCACATGCGTGCATGTACACGCCACCAAATCAGGATGCAAATTAAACCACGGGCGCACACACGTTCGAGACAAACGGAGGCCAGGATCATATATATCCATGAATCTCACAAAATTTCGACGGAACTTGCGCGAGTATAGAAATGTGCCCAAAATAAAGCCTTGATTGGAACCATGTCAAATTAATCTGCCCAAATAGTACTAGTTTTTGCGTCAAACTAGGATGGCTGTCAGCGCATCTGCGCGGCTAGACTTACTATACTATTTCAAATAGTTTATATATATATATTTATTATTATTATTTATTTTATACTATATATTTATAAAATAGTAGAAATAGGTTCGAGAATTTCTCACCATCCCTCAATTTGAATGTGAGATGCGTCATCATTTATCTTGGATTGTGTCTTAGCTAACCCATTGTATTTGATTTTATTTTAGAAGTGAGGTCGGTTTAAACGTGCCATGCTAAACAACTAATGTCATAGTAGTAAAAGGAACGGGTCGTGCTACAAAGAAATCTTTTAAAGAAAGCTTGCCATGCTAAAATAAGAAAATGTGCGCGCCATTCTAGCTAGACATATGGCAGTGTATTTTTATAATGATGTATTTAGAAATAGAAATTTAAGTGTATGTGCCATTTTTATTATTCCAAAATTTAGCTATTTTGGACTCATAGTATAGTGGGTAAATCTTTACTACTTCTAAAACGCCAGTTCGTGGCTTGCGTTGGTGTCCCGTCGTCGCTCCTCTGTGGGTTCGGCGCCGACATGTGGGCCCGTGCGTTCTGTTACCACTTCGAGGCCCCCGCTCCACTTCCACCACCCCGGCAGCTCCCTCTTCGCCCCCGTTCCTCCTCCCCTCGCCCTCTCTCCTCGCCGCGTGCGGCCCCCGCCTGCTCCGGGGCTGCCTCTGCCTGCGCCGCTCCCCCGGCTCCGGCTCCGTGCAGTGGTTCATCGGCGACGACGACGACGACAAGCCGCAGAAGCGGGACGGCGCCTCTTCCTCCCCATCTCTCCTTCCCTTCGGGGCTGCGGCGTGGGTGAGAAGTGGGCGACCCGACGGGCCGCAGCGGAAGGGATGACGGGGAGGAGGGGCGTCGGGAGGAGGAGAAGGCCTAGGCGGGCCAGATCCGACCTCGGCGCGGCGGGCGCGCTTGTCCGCGACCACACCGGCGGCCATAGATGCGTCCCCGGCGACCCGTGGCGCCTCAAGTCTGCGACGACGACGAGCTCATTTGCCAGCGCGGGCTCGTCCGCTGGCGCGCCGCGATGGGCGCGGTCATCTGGGTCGGCGACGCCTCGCCCGGCTACTTCGGTAGTTTGAGCAGAAGACCGCGGCGTGTGGGGTCCGCAACTCGCCCACGAGAAGGTTCAAGTCGGCAGGGGTTCGAGTCGGGCGAACGGAGAGCCAGGCGTGGGAAGCTGATAACGACGGAAGGTTCCGGAAGGTAGGAGGCACTGCCACCCGCTTCTCGTGCTCCCGCCCCCCAAATTCAATTTTTCTGACACCAATTTCAAACCACCACGCGCGCCTAAGCCTCTACGACAGCCAGCCAGGTACTATAAATTGCTCATGGGCCACGGCCTCACAATACAACACAAGAAGCCACTCACTGGAGCTAGGATTGTGAGAAGCTGAGATTCATTGGCCGACTTCTGCTCATCAAATTCCTTGAAAGGATAAGGTATGGGTTGGTTGATGACTTAATTCCAACCTGAATGAAGAATTCCTGTGCTTAGATTTATGAGTTCCTTAGCTGTTTTCAGTCTTATCTCAAGCATTTTGCTGCAACTGCATAGCAACGCCGTCCTGATTCAATATATGCTCCAGTTGTCCAAGCTTGTCATGCCAACATGAGCAGGGAACTGCCATTTTTATGTATGGTGTCTTTTGTTGGACAAATGCATTTTTTACTGTCAAATCTGAAGCGACGTAACTAAACAGAAAATTAGTTTCGGAAAACAAGTCCAACTTGATTGTTTCAAAACTAAACTTTGCACAGTTTGTATGTGCTGGAACAATTAAGTGCTATTGCGGTAATTCATTATGGTGTTGTGACAAATTAGTTCATCTGTCCACTGCAGGTGTGTGTCAATCCAGGACGTGTGCCACTTTTGAGGTAAAGCTGAAGATTGACAGAAGCTTTATTTGTGGTGTGTTCTTTGTTTTTCTGATGTATTGCAGAGTAGGTAGCACTTCTGGATTGATGACTTGATGTTAAGGTGCTGATTTGTAGGAGCAATTCGAAGGTTATCGGTTTGCTAGGTAGCACTTTGGATTGAATACGTGATGTTAAGTAAACCTTAGCAAAGGAATTGACCATAGGAATTCACAAGCAGCATGTGTGCCATGCTTATTCAGTGTATACTGCCAGGCTGTGTTTTGTTATCCAAACTTTGCTGAGCTTTGTATCAAAAGGTAGGAATTTCTGTGACTACTAAAGGACACATCGGTTATCGGATTATTTTATGACCACCGTACATGTTACTATACAGGTTGCTTTTTTATCCCTTCAGGTAATTTGATGACTATCTTAGGTGTCCAAAAAAAAAATATGTTACAGTTTAGACCAACTAAATGAGTAAATTTCCTGTGAAAATATAGTTAGCAGATGCATGAGCAATTCCAATGGCTGGCAGATAGCTGACTGAACTGAAACATATGATTTAGTTCTTGTGAATATAATTCGCAAATGTGTGAGCCATGCCACCAGTAGGAAGATACACCTAGGCATCAGAAATATGTTTCAAGGTCATTGCAATGACTTGGTTCATCTTTTTTTCTTATGCGTAACTCTTTTATTTGCTATTCACCACTGTATCGAAGCCAGCACCACTGTAAAGGAAAAGAAGGTGCGGACGCTGTAGCATAAATTACCCAACAAAATATATATATTTAATGTTAACAAATGTAACTGACACACCAAGATGAATGATAACTATAATTTTGTCGATATTACAGTGGCGCATCAGCAGAATGATGCAAAGAGATGTTTCATCTCGGCACCACCGTGTACTTCAACCGGTTTTATGATACGTGAGCCACCAAACAACACATGCGTCAGTTATTCTTCCTCGGATGAAGACATGCCAAATTCATTACCCACGATTTCACATGCTCGTAGCATACTTAAATCACTTGGCCGATTTGAGCAAGGAGAATGCTCAAAAGGTATTATCATTGTTATGGACGTATCATGTAATTAATTTTGTGAAGAATCATGCAATTATATTACGGTTGTTTCAGAACCGAAGCGTCCTCGTGAAGGCCCTTGCTATGCCAGCTTTGCACAATCGCGGATGGAGGCAAGCGACTCTGAGCTAACAAAATGCACACCAGATCAAAGACTTGCAACGGATGATACAACATGTAGACAAAGTTTGACACCTGAGGAACGAAGAGAACAAATTAATTCTCGTAGAAGAGCACGCTATCAAAATTTGACACCCGAAGAAAGAGAGAGAATCAATGCTCACAAGAGAGCTCGCCATCAAAATCTGACACTTGAGGAGAAGGAAAAGGTTAATGCTCGTAAAAGAGCCTGGCGACAGAGTTTGACATCCAAGCAAAGGGAGGAGGCAAATGCTCGTAGAAGAGCGGCTAGACATAGTTTGACACTTGAGGAGAGAAATGCTCGTCAAAGGGAACGTAGGCAGCATTTGACTGATGAAGATAAACTAAAGATTAAAGCACAACGACAAGAACATTGGCGAAAGTTGCCACTTGAGAAAAAGGAAGATATAAATGCACGTAGAAGAGCACGCAGGCAAAGCTTACCGCCCCAAGAGCGACAAGCACTCCTAGATAAACGCAATGAAAGCTACGCAGTGAGACGAGATACTCCATGCAAGGAATCCATTGCTCTACAATCATCGACAAGTTCATTGGTTGGATATCGGGCATCAAACTCTTGTGCTTCTGAGTGTCAAAATATGGCAACACAAACCTTTGCTACAACACAAGGTAACTCTCACATGTTCTTTTTTAATTGTCGAAAAGGGAAACCAATAATTATGTATTTAGTACTATTTTAGTTGTTCAAAAGTGAACTAATTTGTTACATATTTAATAAATTAGCAGGCAATCTGGAAAGCATACGTGAAGAAACTGAAGAGGAAGATGTCGTTTATGTTAGCCCAGGTATGCTTAGATGGTGTGGATACCTTTTCTTACGGCCATGACGAGAGATACTACTGAACCATTGAAATGACGTTATACTAACTAAGTGCTTTTAGGCATCAATGATATTACAATGTGCACAGAACTCGCATCAGTACGATGTCCGACATCAGAAGCAGTCGACAGTCCATTATTAGGCCCTGATGAGTTCAACCGTCCATATTCTCCAGCGGAAAGTTTTGTTACAGAAGACAACGATGACACCAATTCCAATGTGTCTGAAGAACAAGATGATGAGTATTTCATTTTTGCTGGTAGAGGTACTGTGGGTCATGGATACCTCTTTATTTCCCCATATAGGAGATCCTTCACGAGAAAGCAGAACGTATATAACATCATTGTTCTCATTCATGCAGGGGACGATGAAGATCATAATGACCAAATGGTTTCAGTTGCAGCGGTGACAAGTGTTCCTGACCCCTATGATCGTGTCTATCAGAACATACCCGATAGTACTCATATGCTGGTGCCGAAACCTGATTGCAAACATTGTGGCGCAAAGAGGTTCCAATATGAACCAAACAGATTTTGTTGCCGGTCTGGCAAAATTAAATTGGCACACTCAGAACCACCCTTGGAACTTCAGAGATTATACACAAGCCCGGATCCTCATGCTGTGCATTTTAGAGATAACATACGGTACTTCAATGGGCATTTTTCGTTCACCACACTTGGAGTTAGCTTGGATAATAGATACACTAACATGACGTCAGGAGTATATACATTCCGAGCCCACGGCCAAATTTACCACAATGTCTTCTCGTTTGGCCGGACGGAGGAGGGGCCTAAGCATCTGGAGCTCTACTTCTACGATGATGATCCAACTCTAGAACATAGGTTCCGGCGCTCTCCAAACTTGGATCGAGATGTCATTCGAAGGCTTGTTGACATCCTAAAAGACAATCCGTATTCTCAGACATTTAGAAATCTTGGTGGAGCTGATGACCTTGAGGAATATCGTATTGAACTCAACATTGACATGAGGTTGGACCAACGAAGATATAACTTACCTATATCATCCGAGGTGGCTGCTGTTTGGGTCGAGAGTAATGACCTTCGTAAGCACTTCGAACGTGTCATTCTATTCGGTAACAACAACATGAGGTATCGAATCCAACCATATTATGGATGCTACGATGCACTGTCTTATCCTTTATTCTTCCCAAAAGGGGAGATTAGCTGGCATCCTGAGATCCCGAAGGTCGGTGTCAGTTTTGCGGAGATACTTCAATCCCGTCGTAATCGTCAAGAAAATCAAGGTAATAAAAATACTAAACATGTGGTTAATATTTTTTATCTTATTATACTTCTCCTAACCAAATTTTGTTACTGACCATTTATATAGGAACATATACGAATAGTCGGTTGTGCGTCTCTGTTAGAGACTACTATTGCTACAAGTTTCAAATGCGGCGTGGTATATTTAACACCATGCTTTTTGGGAAGCGCCTATTCCAACAATATGTTGTGGATATGTACGTTAAAGTTGAAAGCTCAAGATTAGATTATATCAGACATCACCAGAAAGAAATACGAGCTGATCTATACCAAGGTATTGTTGATTGCCTTCAAGCTGGGGAGTATCGTGGGAATGCAGTGGGCAAGCGAACCATACTTCCAGGCTCATTTATTGGTGGAAAGCGAGATAAAAAACGCAGATATTATGACGCAATGGCCCTGGTGCAAAAGTACGGAAAACCTGACATCTTTCTAACCATGACTTGCAACCCCAATTGGGACGAGATAATAAGTGAGCTGGAGCCTGGACAAACCCCACAGGACCGCCCTGATCTCATTGTACGAGTATTTAGAGCAAAGTTGGAGGACCTCAAGATACAACTTTTCAAAAGACACATGCTTGGTAAGGTGGCTGCATACAGTTACGTCATTGAGTTTCAGAAAAGGGGCCTGCCACATGCTCACTTCCTCCTAATTATGGAGGGGAGATATAAGCTAACATGCCCAGAACAGTATGATTGTATCATATCCGCCGAGTTGCCAGACAAAAACAAGTACCCTGAGCTCTACAAAATGGTGATCAAGCACATGATGCATGGCCCATGTGGAGCCTTGAACCCTAAAAATGTGTGCATGCAGAATGGTGCTTGCAAAAACCACTATCCACGGCCATTCAATGCGGAGACCCTCCAGGGGAAGGACTCATATCCTCTATACAGGAGGAGAGATAATGGACGTACGGCATGCGTACGAGGTCAAATGTTAGACAATAGATGGGTTGTTCCGTACAATCCTTACCTGCTGAGAAGATATAACTGCCACATCAATGTTGAGGTTTGCTCGAGCATAAAAGCCGTGAAGTACCTTTTCAAGTACATATACAAGGGACATGACCGAGCATCGATTTCAATCGATGAGGTAGATAGTAATGGAGATATTGATGAGATAAAGCAGTACAGAGATTCAAGGTGGGTTACTCCCCCGGAAGCACTATGGAGAATCTATGGTTTTGAACTCAGTGAGATATTTCCTTCGGTCAGGCAGCTACAACTTCATCTCCCAAATATGCACATGGTGTCATACCCAGCGGAAGCCAATCTAAATGATGTCGTCTTGGAGGAAGGGGTTGATAAGACCATGTTAACTGAATATTTTGAGGCGAACAAGAAGTACAAGTGGGCTCGGAACATCCTATATAAGGATTTCCCTGAATATTTTGTTTGGATGGCGGGCCAAAAGTATTGGAAAAGGAGGGATGAACGCACGCAGGTTGGGAGGATCGTGTCTGCGCATCCATCCGAAGGGGAGAGGTTCTATCTTAGGGTTCTTCTAAACCATGTTGCAGGTGCTACCTCCTTTGAAGACCTACGAACAGTGAATGGTACAGTTTGCTTGACATTTCGTGAGGCTGCGGAAAAGAGGGGTCTTATCGAGTCTGATAATGCTTTCGACGAGTGCCTTACTGAGGCGGAGGTTTTTCAGATGCCATCTTCACTTCGGAGGTTATTTGCCATTATACTTGTCTTTTGTGAGCCTGGCGATGTCCGCGGCCTATGGGATAGGCACTTGGAAGGAATGACAGAGGATTACCGACTATCCCATATGTGCCCTCATGTAGTCGAGCAGATGGCTCTATTGGATATCAGAAATATGCTCCAATCGATGGGGAAGGATATATCATCTTTCCCTCTTCCAAAAATTGATGAATCATTCGACGTGACAATAGGTGAGGCTCGAGAGATAATTGAGGAGTCCACAATCGACGTGAATCAAGAACATATTGATTTGGCATCTTCCCTCAACCCAGAACAAAGGTATGCTTATAACGAGATACTTTCATCGATCAATAGTGGGAATGGAGGTGTGTTCTTTGTTGATGGACCGGGAGGCACGGGAAAGACTTATCTATACAAAGCATTGCTTGCTAAGGTACGTAGTGAGGGTAAAATAGCTGTGGCAACAGCAACATCAGGAGTTGCTGCCTCCATCCTGCCTGGCGGTAGGACTGCACACTCGAGATTTAAAATTCCGTTGAATATTGAAGATGGTGGGGTCTGTAGCTTCACGAAGCAAAGTGGCACCGCTAAGCTTCTAATGATGGCATCTCTCATCATATGGGATGAGGCTTCCATGACAAAAAGACAGGCAATCGAGGCACTCGACAGTAGCATGAGGGACATTACTGGTCATTATGACTTGCCATTTGGTGGAAAGACAGTTGTCTTTGGTGGAGACTTTAGACAAGTGCTTCCTGTAGTCCGTAAGGGAACAAGGGCACAAATAACAGATGCAACACTACGTAAGTCTTATCTATGGGAGAGTATGCGGCAACTCAAGCTTGTTCGTAATATGAGGGCTCAAAGCGACCCATGGTTTGCCGAGTACCTTTTGCGGATTGGAAATGGCACCGAAGATACTTTGGATGATGGTTGCGTAAGGATTCCAGACGAGATTTGTATACCATATACTGGCAAAGATTCTGACATCAACATGCTTATAGAAAGTGTTTCCCAATGTTTGGTGAAAACCTCTCGGATCCAAACTACATAACATCTTGGGCAATTCTGTCAACTCGGAACGAGTATGTTGACAAGATCAATATGATGATGATTGAGAGATTTCCGGGGAGGAAATGATATACCATAGTTTTGATCAAGCAGTGGACGATCCACATAACTACTACCCGGCGGAATTCCTTAATTCCTTAACACCCAATGGCCTACCTCCTCATGTCCTAAAGCTAAAGATTAATTGCCCTATAATTTTGTTGCGAAACATTGATCCGGCAAATGGTTTGTGCAATGGGACAAGGTTAGTGGTGCGGGGTTTCATGCGGAATGCAATTGATGCTGAGATTGTGTTGGGCCAGCACGCTGGCAAGAGGGTTTTCCTTCCCCGAATTCCTCTCTGCCCGTCCGACGACGAGATGTTCCCTTTTAAGTTCAAGAGGAACCAGTTTCCGTTTAGGCTTAGCTTTGCTATGACCATAAACAAGGCACAAGGGCAGACTATTCCAAATGTTGGAGTCTACCTTCCGGATCCGGTGTTTTCACATGGTCAACTCTATGTTGCTCTGTCTAGAGCTACGTCGAGGGGTAATATCAAGATTCTTGCCGTCCCGGAAAATAAGAAGGATGGCCGCTCTACATCTATTGGGACGTTTACGAAGAACATTGTGTACAAAGAAGTTCTCACTGGGTAGTTCAGGTACGAAATAACTTGAATTAACTATGCACAATATATACAGATTAACGCCAGCTATCTATTAATAATAATATTTTAATTTGCAGGTTTGAAGCTTGAGATTATTGTAGTGTTCGAGGCGTTGCAGCTTTTGCCTAATGTAAGATATGGTAGTTAATATGAGCTCAACCATGTGGATGCGTAATGAGATGGAGTGATTGTGTAACACCTTGCAGGAATTAAAGTTAAAATAATAAAATTACCGTTTATCAAACCATAGTGTTGAGTGATATGTACAAAATAAATATTTTTGATGGCAAAATTTTTAGGTGTCCGTGGCAGCGCACGGGCATCCAACTAGTTAGAAATAAGAATTAGGGATATTTTTAGCTCTTTAATAATCAAAATTAAGTTATATTTTGCACTTATAATGGCATGATGAGTAATTTAGAAATATAGGTGTGAAGGGTATTTTTTTTTATTTTTTATTATTCCTAATTTATTTATTTATTGACTCATAATGGCATGGTGGGTCATTTAAAAATAGGTGTGAGGGTTTTTTTGGCTATTTTATTATTTTGAATTTAGCTATTGTTTACTCATAACGGCATGGTGGGTAATTTAGAAATAGGTGTGACGGGTATTTTTGGCTATTTTTTATTATTTTGAATTTAGCTATTTTTTAATCATAATGGCATGGTGGGTAATTTAGAAATAGGTGTTAGAGGTATTTTTGGTTATTTTTTATTATTCTAAATTTTGCTATTTAATAAATATTTATAGGGTGTTTTGTGACTATTTTTTCATAATGGCAGTGGTGGTCAGTTTTTCTTCTTATTTTATCGGATTAACGTGGGAATTTCTAGACTTTGAGAGCGAACGTGGTGGATCCGTTTCGTGGTCAATTATATATATAATAAATGTGCCTCTAGATTCTCAAAATACTAGTTTTTACACATCATATCTCTATATCTCTCATATGGTCATTTTTAATATTTGGAGCATATTCACTACGGGAAACTCCTTGTATGCCGAGTGCCATCGAGCTTGCCGAGTGCAATAACACAGGCACTCGGCAAACTGGCACAACAAAAACACACGGCAAAGGAGCACCTTTGCCGAGACACTTGGCGAAGGTGCTTCTTTGCCGTTTGGACATTCGGCAAAAATCCCACACACGGCAAAATGTGACGCCGATTAGAAAATCGGGACGTCCGTTAGCCAAGTGGGCCCAGGCACTTAGCACACCTTGGACATTCGGTAAAGTTTTTAATCTTTGTCGAGTGCCCCTCTCTGACATAGATGTGCCCCTAGATTCTCAAAATACTAGTTTTTACACATCATATCTCTATATCTCTCATATGGTCGTTTTTAATATTTGGAGCATATTCACTACGGGAAACTCCTTGTATGCCGAGTGCCATCGAGCTTTGCCGAGTGCAATAACACAGGCACTCGGCAAACTGGCACAACAAAAACACACGGCAAAGGAGCACCTTTGCCGAGACACTTGGCGAAGGTGCTTCTTTGCCGTTTGGACATTCGGCAAAAATCCCACACACGGCAAAATGTGACGCCGATTAGAAAATCGGGACGTCCGTTAGCCAAGTGGGCCCAGGCACTTGGCACACCTTGGACATTCGGTAAAGTTTTTAATCTTTGTCGAGTGCCCCTCTCTGACATAGATGTGCCTCTAGATTCTCAAATACTAGTTTTTACACATCATATCTCTATATCTCTCATATGGTCGTTTTTAATATTTGGAGCATATTCACTACGGGAAACTCCTTGTACGCCGAGTGCCATCGAGCTTTGCCGAGTGTAATAACACAGGCACTCGGCAAACTTGCACAACAAAAACACACGGCAAAGGAGCACCTTTGCCGAGACACTTGGCGAAGGTGCTTCTTTGCCGTTTGGACATTCGGCAAAAATCCCACACACGGCAGAATATGACGCCGATTAGAAAATCGGGACATCCGTTAGCCAAGTGGGCCGAGGCACTTGGCACACCTCAAAGGAGGGTCAAGGTGTACACTCGACAAAGGACCTTTTTTCCGAGTTTCAAGGTGTACACTCACAAAGGGTCCTCTTTTACGAGCACTTGATCAGTGTTTTTTGACAAGGTGGTCCGGATAGAAGACGCGACGCCTACTTCGATCCGGTCGTTGTCGACTTAATTCGCGACATCCGGAGCGGCGCGCTGGTGCCGACGGCCGAGCACCAACGTCGACGTCGACAGATATCACTGCTGGCGATCCCGTTCCCGAAGCAGCTGGACTTGTGCCGCTGTGGCTGCAGTCACGCGCCGGTCGCCGGCGCCATCTACGTCGGCAACGGGAGCGTCGACGCGTACGTGCCTCTGTTCAGCCGACGTACGGCTACCCTGCCGCGCGCTGCCGGTGGCCGATGCATGGCTTTAGGTGCCTGCATGCGTAGCCGATGGTCGTTCAGACATGAAGATTGTTACACGTACATGTTCTGATCTGATACTTATTTTGTGTTCGTGCAGAAATTTTACAATGAGTCAAACCAATGCTTCTTACTTCTACAGTGTAACTAGTGTTGTTGGAACGAATTAGGGATGCGATTGTTATTATTTTGTTCGGGTGGCTTAATTAATTCCATTGGCCTCACTTCTTGTGTTGCCGCCCGACTTTTACAAACAAACTAGAGGGGTGACCACTGTATTAGCACGCAAAGATTACTAGTGTTCATATATCTTTTGCATACTCAATATTCTTCGTAATTTTATTTTGTTTCTGTTTTTTTAAGGGAAATTTTGTAGTCAATTTATGGACCATAGGCCCTCTCGGTGACGATAAAAACAATGGACTTAATGCTAATGGGCTGAATGTAGAGGCTAGCTGGGCTAGAAATGGAACGGGATTCAGATCTTGAGCTGGAGGATCTCCATGCTCATCTTAGAGAGGAATCTTCAAAATCACACACGCGACTGCAATTGGAGTTGTCGCCGAAGGCACTCAACAGACCCACAGATTCTTCCCTCTCCCATCCCATCTGCCTAAGTCGTTCTTGTGACCTCTAGTATGCATTACTTATCCAATCCAGCAGCGACTATTAGCTTTCCAAATTATACGAGCCATTTTTTTTACTTTAAGGTAGCATTTTTTAATTCTTTTTTTTGGCATTCGTTTACTGTTTCTAAACCAATCATCATCAGATTAAATTGTATCTTAGACATCATCTAAGCCTAACTGAATTGCTCTAAATTACAAAGCATATTGTCGCACCCAATTTACATAAATTGAATACATTCTACATGTATGTCATGATGTGTTTTTATCATACATGTAGCGACATCAGATAAACAGTTCTTTAACGAATAAATGAACATTTTAAAAACAACCTAGAGTAAAAGCACAGCAACGGAAAGAAGAAACTCCAGGGCGCTCCACAGGCAATCGACTGGTGGCAATGTGACCTTATCTACACCGTCTTCGATAGTCTTCCTCACTGAGCAACATTTAATATATGGAAAGCAAGCGCATGAGTACATATCGTACTCAGCAAGTGTGGGAAAGTATGACATGCAAGGCTAAATCAAGAAAGGCTTAACTCAGAGTCTGCATCTATCACTAGTGCAAAAAGAGCCTAATATGACACTTAAAATTTTATAACAGTGGCGCACATCAACTGATCCGTCACTGCTAGCCCGACGCCAGTTACTGTAGCAACCATCAGTGGCGGATGGGCTGGCGTCATCACGGCTACAGGACCAGCAGGACGCACCAGTGGCGGTCAAAGTGACGTCACAGGCGTCCGCCACCGAGAAGGAGTCAATATTGACGGATGACATGACGTCATAAGCGTTCGCCACTGCTGAGACGCAAATAGTGGCGGACGCTGATGTCAGCTCATCTGCCACTGTTATTGAGGGCAGATAGTGGCGGAAGGCACGACGACACCGTCCGCCACTAATACACATCATCAATTTCGGATACAAGTGACGTCACGATATCCGCCATTGATAGTGCTGATGTCACTCCGTCCGTCGCTGATTTGCGTCATCAGTTGCGGGCAGAAGTGACGTCACGGCCCCCACCACTGCTAGCCCGCAACTATATAACATGCGCGTCTTCCCCACGCGGACAGTACCGGATCATCTCGACATTGATGTCCGTACGGCGGCGGGGAAAAATTAGAAAACAAGGGGGGAAGGTTTTGATATCGTTTGTTTTAAGGGATTTGATCTAGGAGGTAAATCCTTGACATCCATTAGAGCCTTTTTGTGTCTAGATGTCTTTTTCATGGTTAATTTTGAGGATAAAGTTTGTCTAGAGTTGCAAACTTTTTTCCTTTAATGGGATGATTCTATTGTTTTTTTGAGGGGGAATTAGTAGATCCTATCTAATATGTTCACCTTCCATGTCTTATGTTGTTTGTCTTGTGAGTTTTTATTGTAATTTGAGAGATCAATGATTTTGATGTATGCACCATATATGTAAGAGAGAGGGTATGGGGAACTATTCTAGTCTTGTGTGTGGATTGAATAAAACTATTGTGTCAAATTTGTATAGCATTGTTATTCTTAATTTATAATTCCTATTCCTTTGTTTAATTATTTTTTCCAAATATTGTAGATGACGGATAGGTCTTGGATGTACAATAGGGGTGGAGGAGATCCAATAATATATTTCGAGGAAGTTACCAAATTTCTCCAAGCCGCCAAGGTTTAAGCGGCACGTCAAAATAAAGAGCTATGTGTTGTCCTTGTAAGAGATGTAAGAATAATGTATTGTTTGAGGAACATGAAACTATTCATGAGCACTTGTTGGTGAAGGGTTTCATGGACCACTACTCAATCTGGATCAAAAATGGTGAAACACCAGACACTCGAGAAGGCAACAACGTGCAGGAAAGTGCAGAAGGCAACAGTCACGCAGAGAGAGCACAAGACAACATTGAGCGTTATAATGCAGATCAGTGTAATGCCCAAGATGATGGCTCGGTACACGAGAGTGGAGGATGTGAAGGCCTCGATGTAGAGGAAATACTCCGTCATATGGCGAATGAGGATTTATTCCACAACAGAAAGAAAGGCTTAGATAACACATAGATGTTGGATAAGGCATCGAGAGAGCCTCTCTACTCGGAAGACAAAGGATGTGAGAGAGAGTGCACGGTATTACAGACGGTGCTTCGACTCCTCACAATAAAGGCCAGCAACGGGTGGTCAGACAGTAGCTTCAATGATTTGTTGCAGGTTTTAGGCGACATATTGCCGAAACCAAACGCTGTGCCCACAAGCACGTACCACGCAAAGAGCTGTTGTCTCCGTTGACATTAGGCGTACAAAGAATACACGCTTGCTCGAGTCACTGCATCCTGTACCGTAAAGAACACGCGGACAATGTGAGGTGTCCAGTTTGTAACGCCAGTCGGTACAAAAGATACGATGACAATGTTGATGACTGTTGTACCATGAACATCAAGAAGAAGGGACGAAAGAGGAACAGAGTCGGCAAGACCAGTCATCAGAACGAAGGGGAAGAAGATGAGGTTGAGGGCAGAAAAATTGTGGCACTGGTGATGTGGTACCTACCGGTAGTCGGTCGCTTGAAGCGTCTGTTCGCGAACTCCAGAGACGCCAAACTCATGACTTGGCATGTGTTGGGAATTTCTCATTATCGGAGGGAAATTCCCGAACACTGCTCAACGGAAAAGTCGAATGCCAACGAGAGAATTCAAGAGAGAATGGAACAGCATTATATTACAAGTGTTTTCTCTTTCCACATTCCGTCCCGTTACAGTGAGCCCGTAGGCGGGTATTTATAGGGAAGGCCAAGGGTCATTTTACGCTGACCGAAATGCCCTTGGCCTACCAACTATATACCTCGAATATGCCGTACATAAATGTCATAAGGGTACAAGCGGTAATGCACTCTCGAGACGGCTTCGTGAAACCTAACCCTAACTTGCTGACGTCTTCAGTAGACACGTGGAGCCCTCGACATTTATTTCTCTCGGCTTTCTCGTTCCCAACTCCGCGGTCTGCTGAATGGCGAGGGGATTGACGGTCCTTCGCTATTGGTGCCTTTTGTTTGCCTTCCCGCATATCGAAAGACCTACACACAAGTAATAATCACCTGACAAAGACTCAGTAATAAGGATAGAGGAACGATGTAACGCCCTGGAAATTTACCAAAAAATTCACAAATCAAATTGAAACTTAAATCGGAAGTTTTCAAAATCCTTTCAAAACTTTTCTCTCCCTCTCATTCTTTCTCCTCGGCGCAGCATGTATGCGTGCTGACTGCCATTTACCACTTACCATGCTTTTACCTCTCTACCTACCTTGTCGCGTCGAGCCGTCTCATCGCGTCGAGTCGTCTCGTCAACCCAAAACCACACGCCGAAGTTACCCAAAACCATACGCCAACTCCATCTCTGAGTCATCTCGTCGCGTCGAGTCGCCTCGTCAAACCAAATCCACACACCAACTCCTGAGTCGTCTCGTCGTTGTCTCGTCAGTCTAAAACCATACGCCACGCCATTGGCCCCGCCATCTTGTCGCTCTGCATCGCAAGCCGCTCGTGCCCACTTGCATGCGCCGCTACTGCCCCAGCTGGCCACTTTCCCCACTGCTGCCCAGTCCTGTCGCACTGCTGCGCATGCCACATCGCGACGCACCGCCCGAGCCCCACCGTCGCTATTCATCCATGCGCACCACTGTGTGCGTCAACCGCGCCGTCACTTTGTTGACTGCTCTTAGACCCAAAATAAACCGTCAACTAGCTGCACCTTTTACCCTCAAATCAAGCACCAAAGGTAGACTTAGGTCTTGAAACTAATCATCTCCACGAGTCTTGGTGAAGTGCAGCTGCATTTCATAGGAAAACGGGAAAAAGGAAGCATAAAAGGCCTACTCTGGAAACACCGATTTTCCCCGGAATAAAGATATCTCCCCAAAAGCCCAATATCAAGGAGACATGAAGAAATATCCTCTCCTGGAGATCCTCAATAATGGCAAAGATATATGGACCCACCAAATCAACCCAAATCATATCAAGAATATTTCAGAGGATCCATATCAGAATCATATCCAAGGATCATATCAGAATCATATAAAGAATATCTCAGAGGATAGCATCTAGAATCAAATCAAGGATATGTCAGAGGATATGCCAGAGAAGAAGGAAAGCAAGAGGCGGCAAAGGCAGGTCGGCCGACCCCACAGGGCAGGTCGGCCGACCCAGAGCCTTAGCCTCTAAGGCTCATCTTTTTATGGAAGTTTCCCACCGTCATACCAAGGTCGGTTCAGCCAGCAATCAATGCCCCAAGGCGGTGGAGGACCCCCAAACCGACCTACCAAGGCTATAAATAAAGGGGTACCCCCTCCCCTCCAACACACAACACAAGACACAAGTCATTCCACTCCCATCCAGGCCAAGGGCCTCTTGTATAGTAGTAGAGTAGAGGAGAGGGCAGGGGAGAAGAGAGGGGTAGTCCTCCCTTTGTGAGGACTTAGCCCAAATCTTGTACCTTGGCGGATATTATCTTATTAGTAGTTCTTCGTTCGTTCTTCGTTCGTTCGTCGTTCGTTCTTCGTTCATTCATCGTTCGTTCTTCGTTCGTCCGTCGTTCTTATTCATAAGTTAGTATTCGTGGTGATATTGATCTAGCGAGCATTGTTTACTAGTCGTTATTCTTGTTATACTTGTTTACGGGATCATCGCTCCGCAAAGAGTGCTCTAGCCTTCTGAAACAGTACCAGGACCGGGTTTAGAGTAGTAATCGATGGCATAGACATGGTGTCTAGGCTAGAGGTTACCTTTGTTTGCAGCGTGCCCCACGGTTTGTAGAGGTAGGCGGCAGGTGGTGACAGCCCTGTCCGTCCCTTGTAATCCTCCACGTTCGGGTTCGTCGTAGAGCTACAGGCTGGCGTGACTTGGCAGACCAGGTCTATACCAGTGCCCGAAGTAGACAAGTATAACTTGAGTGCGTCTATCCTAAGGGATAACTAGATCTTTATTCATCCTCTCAATCCTACACTACTATCGTTCTTGTGTGTCCTTGGGTAAAACTAACCTTGCTGCAGGATACCTCCGTTCCTTGGGGAAAACAAATACGATACCTTGGAATACTCCCGGGTGAAGTGCTACAACGGTATTCCGTGCGCTTGCGGATTTATTCGTGGTGTAAGAAATACCAACAAGCATTTCTGGCGCCGTTGCCGGGGAACGGTTGCTATCTCTGCTGCGAACCAGGTTTGCCCTCGTACTGTATCCTTTACCTTTTTCCTTTACCATCATTAGAAAAAAAAATTTCCACCGTTTATCCTTTCCATCCTTTCACACCTTCACCTATCCACTTAAAGAAAAATACCAAAAACATTTACCATGGAGCCACAACCTATGATTCAATCATTCTCTGCTCCACGGGGCGAGCTCTTAGAGCCACCTTTATCATCACAACCAGTTTTATCATCAAGCTATGAGCTTTGCCCCAGTTTTCACTACAAGAGAATTGGGTCGTAGAAGCAACTTTTTTATATACTAGAGGCATTTTTTAGTTGCTTCTAAACACTCGTAGAGGCATTTACTAAAATGCCACATAAATGCCTTCTCATGCATTGTCTCTACAATTGTAGAGGCATTTTTCTAATTGTCTCTTTAGAATTAGAGACATTTAAATGAAGGCATTATATAGTGCCTCAATAAACATAGAGGCACCTTTTTGTTGCAATGTAAAATATAGGAAAAAAACAAAAGTCTTGTAGAACCAATCCTCGAACTCAAGACCTCTTGTCACTTGCTCTACTCTACTAACCAACTCAACCTCACATCACACCTGTCACATGTTTAGAGTATTATTATTATAAGTAGTTCGTAAGGTGCCTCAAACCTCTAAAATAATGCCTCTATGAAACAAATAATGCCTCAAATAATGTCTCTACAACTTTTTGAGACGTTTTTTAAATGTCATAAAGAAAATGTCTCTTTCTATTTGTTATCGACATTTTGAAAATGCCTCTAAAGTGCCTCTACTATCAATTCTGTATAGTCTACATTGGAATATGTCTCTATGTTTGAGGCACTTTCTAAAGTGCCACAATAAGTTGCCTCTACACTACAATATGGCAATTTGTAGAGGCAAATTAAAAAATGTCTATAGTAAAATGCCTCTACAAGAGATTTTTGTTGTAGTGTTTATGCTTTGATCAAAGGTTTATCTTTCTCTGGTCATAAAGATGAAAATCCTTTTCAACACTTGCGAGAGTTTGAGCAATTGTGTGCATGCCGATTGATCAATGGCATGACACATGAAACCTTAAAGTGGACATTGTTTTCCTTCTCCCTCAATGGGAAGGCGAAGCAATGGTACACTTACACCGCTAAGAGAGTGAACGGCGATTGGAAAGAATTGCGAGACAAATTTTGTCTAGCATTTTTTCCCGTATCTCGTATCACTGCTCTACGAGCGGAAATAATTAACTTTCGCCAAGAAGAGAAAGAGACCCTTAGTGCGGCATGGATCCGGTTCTGTTCATTAACAGATTCCGGCCCAGAGTTATTGCTCCCAGAACCCGTTCTTTTTCAACACTTTTATTCGGGGTTGAGCAAAAACACCGCACTTTATCTTGACACGGCTGCCGGTGGTTCTTTTTTCCATAAGACCATAGCGGAAGCAAAAGAGCTTTTAGAAATAATCGTTGAAAACACACCTTTTTCCGCTGAAACACTTGAGGAGCCGGAGTCAAAGGATGAGGAACTCATTGTGAAAACACAACAAAAGGTGTCTACCTTGGTAGACCCAATATCCGAGTCCTCATCCGATTCACGAACGATGATAGAGGATGAAGAACCTCTGGAGTTCCCATCCAAGTTTGGGGATGATATCTTTGGAGGTTACGGAAACACCTTGAACTCTTCCTATCAAAAACCACCAGCCTCTACATCACCCCCCAAACCACCAATGATGGAGGAGGAAGAAGAAGATGAACCCTTTGAATATCCGATATTTGAGGAAATAATTTTTGAAGATTATGGGAATACCTCGAATTACACCTGGGTAAAGAAACCACCTCCTTCTCCTCCCGATCCTCCAAAAGAACCATTTCACAAGGAGGATCCAAAAGAAAATCTTGGGAAAACTTCTTTCGCCACCACTACCACTCAAAATCCTTTGGTGAAACCTCACCTCGATCATTCACCACTCGAGCAAGTGAAGTTCATATCTCCATTCATATCACCCGATCTTGCTCTTCATGAGGATGAGAAGTTTTCCAACCAAGAAGAGGACAAGAAGGAAGAAACACTTCAAATCCAACGATCCTCTTCTTCTGCCTCACTTGAGTCCTTTCCCTCTGGCCCTCCTTGCATCATTCTCGATGATGATCAAGAACTTCTAGAAAGAAATCCTTCGGCCATGGAATTTCTTGAGGCATCGACTCTAGAATTCAAAGAAGAATCATTGAATGAGCATGAGAGCTTCTTCCTTGAACAACCTTTTGATACATGCTCACATCATGAATCTCTAGAGTCAAGCACCGTTAGTGCCAAAATCTCCTTTGCTACCTACAACCATCTTGTTTATCTCTTTTGCTACTTGTTCTTTAGGATGGTTGTAGATGCTTTCATTTATCATAAATATTGCAAATCTCGTGGTTGCATTTTTGGTACTAACCATGCAGATCATTCTCCGATATCCAATCATCAAGAACATGACGGAGAAAAGTCTTGCTCATCAGACTTAAAAATGATGATGCCCTTGCCGACAGGATAATCGGTAGTTATCTCATATTTGCCTCTTCCATATTTGATTTATCTTTCAACATGCATATTTGATTTCCCCCGATTTGCATCCATGCATGTTTGAATTTTCACCTGCATTTGTTTTGCATATTTGGTTTTTCCACAAAAATGCATATTTGATTTTCACTTGCATTCTTGCATGTTTGAATTTTTCCAAATCATGTTTGGGAGTTTTCAAACCACTTTGCATTTTGCATGAAAAAATATATTTTATTTCTTTTAAGGGAATAAATTTGGAAAATGATTTTTGAGACTACTTTTTGATGAAAAAAAATGTTTTGAGCAAACTTTTGGTGGAAATTTGGCACAACCTCCTATGGCTGTTTATAGCCAAGTGGGGTTGTTGACCGAATTGGACTTCATTTCTTCACACCTTTCTCCAAAGGATTGTGTCTCAAATTCAAGAAAAAAAAATATTTCCATCTTTCTTTGATTTTTCCATTTGTATTTTTGGAAGTTTCCAAAATAATTCTCCGGCAAGTTGGACCTCCTCCAACTCTTTTTTTTCTTCTTTGAAAAACAAAGAGATTTTCATTTCTTTTGAATTAACAATTTTGGGAAAATAAATTTGAGATATTCTTTTGTTGGAAAATGCTTTGAGCAAAATTTCTGAAACATTTTGGCACAACCTCCTATGGCATTTATAGCCAAGTGGGGCTGGTGACCAATTGGGCTTCATTTCTTTATATTTGGATGCAAGGGTGTTTGGACTCTTCAAATTTCACACAAGCACCCTTACAACACTCTCGCATTTCCCCAATTTCCATTATATTTTATCTCAAGTTTAAGAAAAATATTTTCTCTCTCCCTTTTTGCTTTTCCATTTTCACGTTGGGGAGTTTCCCAAAATAAGTTCTTCGTTGTCGGGAAGTGTTCCAACTCTTCTTTTATTTTTCTACTTGAAAATCATTCAAAAAAAAGAGGAGGGAATAATTTTGAGACAAAACTTTTGAAAAAAAATAATAACTTGAGAGCTTCTCAAACTCTCAAAATACTAATTGCATTTTGTCTCAAACCTGAAAAAAAAATGCCTTTGTTCTTTTGATTTTATTTGCATTATTGAGTTGCGAAAAAAAAAAGAGCCTTGCAAGAGCAATCCATGGGTGTGCCACTTTTGTTTACACTAACATAACCCGTTCTCGAGTTTGCTCTTGTGTTCTTGCTTGTGTGTGCAGCTATAAAAAGGGCCGACAAGCAGCTCATCAATACGTTGAAGAAGGCGATAAGCTCAAACCCAAGTCGTACTCTCGATGTGACACATATTCGTACCCCTCCATCGAGCTCATGCCTAGCTTGAGAAGGTTGGCATGAAGAACTTCAAGAAGATCTCATGGAGGTGGACCACAATGAAGACAACACGTCGAGACTCCTCTTCGACACCAACCCATCTTGGTGTGCGATAAGGAGATGCAAGCCTAGAACACTCACAGAACCGTGTCCATGCTCACACATGAGTATGTGACTCGGAATTGCTGCACTAAACAGGTATGAATGTTAACTTTGCCAATGATGAGAAGCTATAGGGTGGGATGAATTTGCTTGTGTGGTAAGAAAGGTTCCTTCTTACTTGCCATGCAGTTTTTTTTTATGCACCCTGCTAGTAGTAGACAATGGTTTTACTCTTCGGTTCTTGCTGAACGAGTATCAAGTGCTTTCATGAAACAATCTTGGTCTACTACTAGGCTTCCGTAAGCATCGCTTGCTTGAGCTTTTCTACAACTCCTAATCGTTGCAAGCATGCTCTTTGGCAAAGTATCACATTCCACCCTGTGCTTGATGCATGAATGGCTTGCTATGACTTGCGTTCCTTAAGATGATCATTTGACCTTTCTATGAGGAATGAGCTTACAATCCTGCTGCCATGGTTTACAACTTAAGAATCTCTCCTCTGCAATGCATTGGCAATAGTTAGAACTTTTCAAGCATCAAGGACCTGTTGAGTGCACCGCGTTGATTGCTCATGTTGTTTAAAGAGTCTGGGCTTTACAAATGCTTAAGTTTCTTATATTAATGAGCCCTGATCTTTTCTCAACGAGAATTATCATGTTTATGGTCACACTCATACATGGTCACATGATTCGATTGTGCTTATCTTCCTCAGCTATACAAATGAGATCCGGTCAACTAACCCGGGACTTTATTTGTATACGCTATGAGAGCTAACTATCCCTCTCCAAGTTGGATGAGGATTGCTTGCAAGAGTAGTGCTTTTGGCAGGGATTACTTGTAAAAGGTCAAAGAATACAGCCATGAAGGTGCCACCACCGCAGCCCCAGCCAATGAATATCTAAGCGGGGTGGGAAACAACTAAGTATCACTTGGTTGGGACCAACCCACGCAAGGATATGAGGCTTGAGGTTCGTCGTGGCACATGATGGCAGCAAACCATTGAGGACTAATGTGCCAACATCAACGCCGCGCTGCAACAAAGCCCGGTCAATCTCATGACCAACTACCACCGTATGGGGTTCAACCCCAATCAAGGGCTATGAGCAAAGAACAAAGTGTGGGGGAGGTTCCCTCCCCCACTAAGGTGCCTTATATCGCAACTTGTATCCTGCAGCTTTCACCTTACATGATAAAATAAAAAGTTAAAAAAGGATCTAAAGTCGAATAAAGAAATAAATAAATAACAAAAAAAATATATGAATAAACTAGGCGCTTTTATCTTCCTTTTTCAAAACACACATAATGCGCCTTGAGCTAGCTCTAAATTAAATAAATTTAGGCTCCCCGGTCTTTAACCCCGGTAGATTCCTTTTTTGTTTCCACATTCTTTTGTTTGTTTTGAATAAATAAGCCAGGTACAAGAACAAGTGTGGGGGAGATCACTCTGTCTTCATCACGCATACATTCGAGATCTCCCACCAACACGATGCACAACAACGCACTGATCAACACGCTAAGGAGTGGAGCCATTGGGCACAAGACAAAGAATGATTGAACCCCTTTGTTCGATCAAACACCCAAAGGTCCCACTTGATCTCCACTTCATCCACGGCGATGGTTTGCGCATCTTATCCCCTAGTCCCTCTTTCATGAGTTAAAACAATCTTTCATGAAAATCTTGTAGATTTAACTCAAATATAAAATGAACCAACATACTTTCACCTGGTTGGCCTGCATACTCTTTATTCCTCGCATCATACACCTGTTGCTTGTGAACACCAATCTCATAGGACCCCATGTTTATCTAAGTTGTTGGCGAATGAGATATGGTTGGATGAGAGGAATCTTGCTTATTCTGCATAAAGTGCTTGGGAATTTATCTTGCAAAATTCAAAATCCATAGCTTTGCACTCCTCAATGATCTTATATTCCCACCAGAGCCAAATAATGATCATATTGAAAACCTCTACAAATGCTGCTTGTTATTGCTTTGAGCTTTGTCAAATTGTTGTGACCCTTGTGAGATGCTTGTCATACTCTCATGATCAAGATCACGTACACATACACCACCACCACAAAACATGCTAAACTTCTACATTGGAAGTTAGCCACACCATTTCATTCATCCACCAAAATAAATACTCTTTCATTTGTTGTTGATGTCTCTCTTCAAATATTCTTGCAAAAGAGACATGGCTATCGAAAAAAAAGAGAGAGAAGTTGAAAAAAAAAGAAAGAAAGAGTGCTCCTATGCATGAGCGTGAATGAAGAAAGACCTGCTCAAACATCTTGAGCATGATCAGAAAAAAAAGAGAAGAAAAAAAAAGAAAAGAAAATAAGTGATAGCCATGTTCTCAAATAAAAAGCAACCAAGAGAGAGACATCATCACATCAAGGAGTAACCACCGTATTCACTTTTCCATACACTTATCCACACACGTGCACATTCTTGATCAGATTGTATGACTTGTGTTCTCCTTGGATCCGGTTTTTGACTTAGCAATATAAGTAATGCAAGTATGCTCCTTTTCATTCCCTACCAAGCTCCACATAAAGCCTTACATAGAAGTAGGATGAAAAGAGGCAAATCAAATGCCTTGGTGAGGAATCATACACATTGAGCGATCTGAGAGTTATCATTCGAGGAGTATGAGCTATGTTTTTACTTTTGAAAATCTTTCAAAAACCCAAGTTACTCAGCAGATGCAGCTACGATGACTTGAATCATGACCGTTCCATTCCTCAACCGCCCAAGATGACATGGTAGACACATCAAAGTTCACGGGTGCAGGTATGGCTTGGAATAACTTGTATGCTAGCATCATACCAAAGAAAGTTATGTTCCACCTTAGTCCTTCAGCTTTACTCGAGGACGAGCAAAGGCTCAAGTGTGGGGGAGTTGTTGACGGCTCTTAGACCCAAAATAAACCGTCAACTAGCTGCACCTTTTACCCTCAAATCAAACACCAAAGGTAGACTTAGGTCTTGAAACTAATCATTTCCACGAGTCTTGGTGAATTTGTGAGTGCAGCTGCATTTCATAGGAAAACGGGGAAAAGGAAGCATAAAAGGCCTACTTTGGAAACACCGATTTTCCCCGGAATAAAGATATCTCCCCAAAAGCCCAATATCAAGGAGACATGAAGAAATATCCTCTCCTGGAGATCCTCAATAATGGCAAAGATATATGAACCCACCAAATCAACCCAAATCATATCAAGAATATTTCAGAGGATCCATATCAGAATCATATCCAAGGATCATATCAGAATCATATAAAGAATATCTTAGAGGATAGCATCTAGAATCAAATCAAGGATATGTCAGAGGATATGCCAGAGAAGAAGGAAAGCAAGAGGCGGCAAAGGCAGGTCGGCCGACCCCACAGGGCAGGTCGGCCGACCCAGAGCCTTAGCCTCTAAGGCTCATCTTTTTATGGAAGTTTCCCACTGTCATACCAAGGTCGGTTCAGCCAGCAATCAATGCCCCAAGGCGGTGGAGGACCCCCAAACCGACCTACCAAGGCTATAAATAAAGGGGTACCCCCTCCCCTCCAACACACAACACAAGACACAAGTCATTCCACTCCCATCCAGGCCAAGGGCCTCTTGTATAGTAGTAGAGTAGAGGAGAGGGCAGGGGAGAAGAGAGGGGTAGTCCTCCCTTTGTGAGGACTTAGCCCAAATCTTGTACCTTGGCGGATATTATCTTATTAGTAGTTCTTCGTTCGTTCTTCGTTCGTTCGTTGTTCGTTCTTCGTTCGTCCGTCGTTCTTATTCATAAGTTAGTATTCGTGGTGATATTGATCTAGCGAGCATTGTTTACTAGTCGTTATTCTTGTTATACTTGTTTACAGGATCATCGCTCCGCAAGGAGTGCTCTAGCCTTCTGAAACAGTACCAGGACCGGGGTTAGAGTAGTAATCGACGGCATAGACGTGGTGTCTAGGCTAGAGGTTACCTTTGTTTGCAGCGTGCCCCACGGTTTGTAGAGGTAGGCGGCAGGTGGTGACAGCCCTGTCCGTCCCGTGTAATCCTCCACGTTCGGGTTAGTCGTAGAGCTACAGGCTGGCGTGACTTGGCAGACCAGGTCTATACCAGTGCCCGAAGTAGACAAGTAGAACTTGAGTGCGTCTATCCTAAGGGATAACTAGATCTTTATTCATCCTCTTAATCCTACACTACTATCGTTCTTGTGTCCTTGGGTAAAACTAACCTTGCTGCAGGATACCTCCGTTCCTTAGGGAAAACAAATACGATACCTTGGAATACTCCCGGGTGAAGTGCTACAACGGTATTCCGTGCGCTTGCGGATTTATTCGTGGTGTAAGAAAAGTACCAACACACTTCAGCACTATAGCACAGCAGCGCCATCGCCTCAATGTCGCTGTCCACGGTGATGCTCCTCTCTCTCCCTACTCGAGTTCATCTCAGGCTATAAATAGCCCTCCCCGCGAGCTCCCTCGCCATCGCGCTGTCCAGCCCAGCTGCAGGTGAGCGTCCTCCCTCCGCTTCTCTCTTTGTTCTAGTGTTTAACCAAGCACCGCCCGTCCGCATTGATCTCCCTTCCCGACGCCGTCTCGCCCCGACCAAGCTGCCGTGGAGCATCCCCAACACCACTCCACCTCCCCGGCCCACTTAATCTACCCTTTTCCTTTGTCAACCGAGCACCACCAGCAGCCCAAGCACTCGTGTGCTGCTCGACTTGAAATATTCCCACGAATTTATTTTCGGAATTAATCCATAGCCTCCACTATAAAATCGATATCTCCACCATCCAAGCTCCGTTTGACCCGATTCTTCCTCCTAAATTCATCTAAAATCGAGCTCTATCCATTCCTACAAGTTTCATCTTTTATAGAGCTCATCTTCTATTTCTTTTGTATTTATTTATGTTTGTTTGCTTGTTTGCCGGTCGCGTAGCTAACGGAGAGTACGAGTACGAGGAGGAGGAGGAGCAGGAACTAGGAACCGGAGACTTTGAGCAGGATCTCCCCGAGGACGTCAACGAAGGCAAGTCACAATCCATTTTCCCTTTGATCATACTGCTCCTATGTTTTATAAACACAACCCGTAGCAGCCGTTTTATTGCATGAAATGATTACCCTGATGATTGCAAAACCTTTGTGTAGTATGACCAAGACCACTGAGCCTTATATTATCTGTCTTAAATTATTCCCTGTTAAACCTAGGATATCCATGTATGAATATTATTTACGTATGGATGATCTCCTTGTTATAGAAATGCTTAGGACTGTGTATCACTAAGTGCTCTACTTATACTTAGCTTTTGCAAATGTGAAAACTGTGATTGGTGTTGTGTGGTAGTAGTAAGGTTGGGTGATAACTTAAGAAAGATGAATGAATGGACTTGGGTTAGAGCTGAGGTGATCCTGATGATATTTATGGAAGATTAAGTGTCGCCTCTGTGGTGTGCTTATGACAAGTGATATGGGAGATGAATGCTGCCTCTGTGGTGGGTTCATATATGTGGAGATGATTGCCTTGGCTCGTATAAGGACCGAGTTGCTTGTGACATCCTACCTAGCCGTTTATTCAGTGCGACCACACTACCGTGTATGCGGCACGGCTTAGTCTAAACCCCGCAAGCTAGTCTGTTAATCGCCTGGAGGCTGGAGATGCAATGGGAGCCCATGGAGCAGGTGGACGTGATGCAGACGTGTGCGACCCGGTCGAAGACCTAGATCAGAGGCTAGACCCCTGGACAACTCCCATGGCGATTAGTCGGGACGATGCTGTGATGGGTAATGGCTTTGTGAGTCTTCACACCCACGAGCGCGGTGGCTTGTGATGCACTCAGATTGTGGGTACAGCGTACAACCTCTGCAGAGCGTTAAAATCTATTCGAATAGCCGAGTCCACGGTCACGGACATGGCTTTGATTAACCAATTAATGTTACAAGTTGTTGCCTTGTAATTTGAACTGAACCTTCACATGATTTTACTAGTCTCTGAATATTACTAGTGCATAAGTTAATCTTCAGATTTGATTTTTCTGATGGAAATTTCACCTGCAGATGCATGTATGGATAAATTCATAAGTACAACTTCATAGATGGTGTCCTATGTTGTGCTAGAAGGCAAGGATTATTGGAACGAGTACTGCACCTTGTAGTTCTGTTTATTATTTTCTAAGCCAAAGCATGCTTCTCTGAACCTATAAACTGTCAACCTCCCACCGCTGCATTTTCTTTCTTTTTTGGAAAGAGATATTTTGCTTCTGCTGCTACACAAATTTGTTGTTATATTCACTTGGAGATGTCATGCATTTCACTACTAGTATCATAGTTAGCGTGTTTTCAAGTAACTACACTAGACTTGCTGGTACGCATTATTCTTCTGTGGCTGCAATGATGGTTTTCTTGTTACTAGAGAATGGCTGCTACTGATAAATGTAGCAATTTAATTAAGCCGATATAACTTGATGATTCCCATCAAGAATCCTGCTGCTAACCTCCCTTGTTAAATTAAATCATTGCAGGCCCAGTGCTTAGACCCATGTGACTGTCTTAGCCATTCTAGCATCAACTCTTACAGTATGTAAGTATGTGGGATGACTTCTTATTGTCTCTCTGAAAATATGAAAAAGAATGAAGAACCATATATTTACTATTCAACCTTGTAGTACTGAATCAATATACTTAATCATGTTTGCTGAAGTCATTTAGCTTCCTAACTTACATATATTTTTTTTTGTTCTTTGAGCAGCTCAGTTCTTGTTCGTTGCCAGTCAACTGCGAAAGCTTGTTGCATTAGAATTTGTGTTTCAGACTTTAGAATTAGTACGAATGTATGCTAGACAACAATTAGACTTGTAGAATGCATGATCTGTAAAAGCAGTGTAAATGTATAATGGATAAAGCATGTCAATTTCTATTGTATATGTACAGATATATTTATTTATCTTTCTTTTTTTTGCCTTTTTAATTTATCATTGGAGACGCGTTTTGGTAAAACGCGTCCCCAATGAGGGAGCCAAAGCAGACGCGTTTTTGTCATAGCGCGTCTCCAATAAGGGAGTCATGCCAGACGCGTTTATGTCAAAGCGCGTCTCCAATGGGGGAGCCATTGCAGACGCGCATTTCCGCGTCTCCAATAACATCACATTACAGACGTAAATTTGGAGACGCGTTTTTCTGGAGTCTGCAATAACTCTTGAGAAGCGTCTGCAATTAGCATTTCTTACATAGTGTGAGTTACCCTGTTAGCCCAATAATGTGCTGAATAGATTAATAGAATGCAAAATAAGTTGTTTTGTCTCAATTTTTATTACTTTTTTCATGGCTTTTGGTTACTCAGTCTCGGCCCAAAGGAGTATGCAAATTAATATTGCTTTGATGCTGCTTGAGTTTGCTTCCTGGTACCTATTGTCCCCCTAATGACGTTGCTACTTGATTGCAGGTTTCCAAGAACACAAATGAGGTATGATGCAGTCATTCTATGACTCTTGAGAAGCTTTGCAGCCAGCCTTAAAGGATCAAACGTATGCCTGCTATTTCTCTGGAAGTTTGAGGTGCATGTTTGTCTATTCTGCTTGAGGAATTTATGCTACACCCTTGTTGAATGTAAAATCACTTTTGAGGCCTCAAGGATTGTGCTAATACCTGTTATTGGTGAAACTTAATGAATAGAGTGGCACTAAAAATATGTAAGTTTCTGAGAGATGTTGTTACAAAATAGAAGCTGTAACAGATTCAATATCATGCAACCTTTGGATCAATGGCTGTCACCCTATACACTCTTGGTTACCTACATGCCTTTCATTTCCGGTTCTATTTTGTGCTGATAGTGTACTTTGCAAAGTCATATTTTCAGTTTTATTTGTAGATGCTTGAGAAATTGTTCCAGTACATACTGAAAGACCCTTGAGGGCCATGAGAAATCAGAACTGAAATAAAGGTATGTTGTTTTGCTTAATCGCCTGCACAGATTAGGGGATACCTAATTTAAACTTCTGCATATTTCTAGAGCACATACAACAAAGGCACAACCAACTGAAAAGGTCACTTATGTTTGATTGCCTATGTGTTTCGTACTTAGCTACCAGTTCAATTGATTAACTGAATCTCCTGTTTCATACCAGGTAGCGTTGTACCCTGTTTGTTCGACTGATGTTAACTATCATGGTCTTTTCTCTATCCATGAACCATTTGACACTTCTTTTTATCTTAGTTAGTGAGATATGTCATATGTCTGAACCTGCCAGTAATGCATTGCTTACCTCTTGGTTATGCTCACCTCAATTGATTTGTATGCTCTCCATTTATTTTGGAAATGTTTCACACTATTTATTCAGTATTCCGCTTACTTCGGTTATTATCCATTTTCTTTTCTAATGATGATTATGATAATCGCTAAATCTGGCACTTCATTCATGTTAGACCTCTTTTCCCTTCCAAATGCTTCTGTGTTTCGTTTAGTTATCTACAATTTACCACACAGGAAGCTGTTTTTGTTTACTGAACAAGTTTCAGGCGCCCAGTGGTAGAAGTAAAAGTGGGTAGCTTGTTTCAAATGCAATAGAAGCCTCTACGTATTATGAGTTCAGCATTTAAATATAGATATTTCATTTTTGTTTGTATCTTTAATTTCTTCTATGAATCTCATAGTTCGGCTAAGCTCGCTTTTTACCGCTACGTACTCCATCTTTATACGTAAAAGCTGCCTTACTGTTCTACTTATTTTAGATAACGAAAAAAGACTGTACAATATGGATGGCAAGCTTTCCATCGGTCGTTATTTACATGTTTTTTTACGCTTCAGTCAATTCACCAAGGATACTGAGAGGAAAAACTGTACATGCTTCCTTCCTTACTGTAAATGCTTAACGAAGCATCATCAATTAGCAAGATAGTTCTGCTCTTGCTTTTCCCTTAGATCTCCATTGGCCTTTCTATTTCCTCGTGGCCCTATGTTCTTATTTCTGCCTTTGTATGACGCTCTCTTACAATCTGTACGACACCCAAATTGTCGAGGGACATGATATAGATGAAATTATTTTGGGTCAGTAGCAGACCTTCACTTTTACAGGGGATTGAAGGAGGAGCTGGTCACTAAGTAATCTACTATTTACATGCCCTAAATTTAGACAAGATTTGTTCATATGGTGTGCCTAATTCTTGATTATTGTTTTGAATTTACCAGGACTTCAGCGGTGGATATCCTTTTGCTGTTGATATGACATGATAAAGTCTGCTGATTCACATATTGCTTCGTGTTGAGAAGGGCATGTGTTAGCTGTTGTCTCCCATTAATCTGCTACTGCAATGACAACAGGAGTGTGTTCCTGTCGATAAAATGCATGGGGTGTTAGACTTCACCAAATCTTTGAATAATACATTACATGGAAAGAAAGCCCCATGTATGCCTTGAAATTTTTGGTTATGATAAAGAAGCGGTTAGACAAAAGCAGATGTTACATTATGTATAAGATACTTGCAGAAAATAGTGTTGTAAATACTTAAAACATTTTCATGCTTCTTCCTCCACCAAAACATAGTGTGAAATATATAATGTTGCCCTTTGCTGAACAGCTAGATGCAAAGCTGCTCTTTTTTTCCTTTTTTTTTTTGAATCGTAGTGAAACTGTTTTTGTCTACTAATTATACCGTTGTTATACTCAACTACTAAGCTCTTTTATCATACGGCTGCTCTACCAAATTATCTCTCAACTGAAACATCTCATACAGATCCTCTTGCCAAACGGCGCGCCCTTGCGCGCCGCCTTCTACTAGTGCTAAACTAAACAACGGCCGATTCAAAAAAAGTCTATGGCCGGGCAAGCCAATAATCTGCAGGGTGCGCATAATCTATGGCGCTGGTTATCAGCTTCAAACTCAACCGAATCTAAGTTTCATAAAATGCAGCGGTGCTAAACCAAACGGCGCCCATAGTTTTTTTCATATAAAAACTAGAGTAGGTCAATTGTTTTTAACTTTTTGCTGTTAATGAATAGTACAAAACCCCAGCTGCTGCATGCGGAAGAGAAAGTCAACCGGCTCATCCTCCGTTGACTGTTCTCCGTTTGATGTTTTGGTCGGATCGATGCCGTCCCTCTTCCTCGTCTTCTTCCTCCTGCTGCCAGCGCTGCCCCTCCCCCACCGCGCGTCCGCCTCCGGTGACATCTGCATCGTGGGCGCCGGCATCTCCGGCTCCAGCACCGCCTTCTTCCTCACCAACTACACCACTTCCCAATGAAAATAGTGATTGGAAAATGATAGAGGAAAGATTTGAAAGGAAGTTAAATTGCTGGAAAGCCAAACACCTTTCTTATGGAGGACGTTTAACTCTGTTGAACTCGGTTCTCAGTAGTCTTCCAATGTTCATGATGTCTTTCTTTGAAATCCCGAAAGGGGTCCTCACCAAATTGAACTTTTATAGGTCTAGATTCTACTGGCAAGGTGGTAAAAATATTAATAAATACCGCCTAGCTAGATGGGATCTTCTATGTCGTCCTAAGGACCAAGGCGGCCTAGGTATCATTGATCTGGAGATCCAGAATAAATGCCTGTTAAGCAAGTGGTTATTTAAGTTGCTTAATGAGGATGGCATGTGGCAGTCGTTAATACGGAATAAATATTTAGGTTCCAAGACTTTGTCACGTGTAGGGATCAAACAGGGAGACTCTCATTTTTTGAGGGGCCTTCTAAAGGTCAAAGATGAGTTCTTCTCATGTGTATCTTTCAATGTTAAAGATGGCTCCCAAGTTAGATTTTGGGAAGACACATGGTGTGGAACAAGGCCGTTCAGTGAGTTATATCCTAATCTTTATCATGTTTCCTATAACCACAATGATACAGTTGCTCGGGTTATGGGTGGTGCGCCTTATAACTTATCCTTTAGGCGTACCTTGATTGGGATTAAACTCACAGAGTATAATGACCTTATAGCTAAAATTTCAACTGTTAGTTTAACTGATGAACGAGACACAGTGTCCTGGAAACTACATAGATCTGGGCAATTTTCAACGCGGTCTATGTATGGCTTCCTAATGAATCATGACACTCCTTTTCATCACAAGCTAATTTGGAAGTTGAAGCTACCCTTAAAGATAAAAATTTTCCTTTGGTATCTAGTGAAGGGTGTCATTTTAACTAAAGACAACCTAGCTAAGCGTAACTGGTCAGGGAGCAAAAAGTGTTGTTTCTGTAACCTTGACGAATCAATCCAACACTTGTTCTTTGACTGTCATCATGCTAAAACCATCTGGAGGGTAGTTCAAACAGCTACGGGGATTAGCCCACCTAGATCTTTAACTCATATTGCTGGGGATTGGCTTGCTCATGTTAACTCGGAGAAGCGTAAAATGATCCTAATAGGTGTGGCTGCCATGTGCTGGGCAATATGGCGATGTAGGAATGAGATTTGTTTTGATAATGTTAAATATACATCGTATATGCAGGCACTGTTCAGAGGAGCTTATTGGTTGCGCTATTGGGCGCTGCTGCAGCCTGAGGAGGTCCGTAACCACGTTCGTGAGGTGAACGCAGCATTGGAGGTTGCTGCATTGGAGCTCTATGCCTCTCACGGGTGGAGATTTAATAATAGACTCGGTCATCCATAATTTGCTTCTTTATTTGTTTTAAGCTCTTCTTGTCAATCTGGAGATTGACACCATTTTTGTAATAAGTAGTCAAAAACAAAAACACCGGGCTGCGTGCTGTGCAGAGGCCGGGAACTTGAACAGTTTCCATTATCTAAAACTACACCACTTCCCTCGCCGGAGCCCAGCTCCGCGTCTTCGAGCGCCGCGCCAAGCCCAAGGTCGGCGGCCGCCTCGGCACCGGGGCCCTCGCCGGCGACCACTTCGAGGCCGGGTGCTCCATCATCCACCCCCGCAACCTCCACGCCCGCCGGTTCGCCGACCTCCTGGGCCTCGCCGTGAAGACCGGCGACGACGACGACTGGCTGGGGATATGGGACGGCAAGACGTTCGTGTTCCAGACGCTCCGCCCGCCGCCGCCGGGGGCCTCCTGGTGGCGCCGCAAGCTGCACGGCCTCCTCAACTCGCTGCTGCTGCTCAGGCGCTATGGCCTCTCCCTGCTCAAGATGGACAGATTTGTACAGGTGCCCTGTAGTCCTCATAATTCCTCAATTCCTCCTCCTCCTCTGCTCTCTATCTGAATCTGTCTGATGAATCAACGGTGTCTCCATCGCGTGGTGTGCGCAGGAAATGCTGCAAAGGTTTATGCTCTTCTACAATGGCTTCGAGTCACGCCCTGTCTTCTCCACGGTGGAGGACATGCTCAAATGGACGGGCCTCTATGGCCTCACCCGCAGGACCCTTGAGCAGGAGCTCATCGATGCTGGCCTCAACTCCCGAACCATATCAGAGCTGGTCACTGTAAGCTTCCTATCAGTATATATACTGCTCCTTAATTGATTGCGCTTCCTCATCTCAGACGACCGATCGAGTATGTATGCTTCCAGGTTATAACGAGGATCAACTATGGGCAGAGCATGCGCATAAGTGGCCTGGCTGGTGCCGTGTCTTGAGCTGGATCCGAGCCAGGGTTATGGCTGTCCAGGGGGGCAACTGGCAGCTAGCTGCCGGATTGCTCAAGACCTCTAACGCCACCCTGCATCTCCAGGAAGGCATAGACTCGATCACCGATGCTGGGGATTGTTATATTCTGAAATCCAACACCGGGAATGAATACAACTGTGCGGTCACGGTGGTTGCGACACCCCTGGACGAGGTGAACATTACGTTCAGCCCGCCAATCTCCGTTCCACCAAGGAAGATGCAGCACACCCACGCAACCTTTGTCAGAGGCCTCTTGAACCCCGTAAGGTTTTAAGATCAACATGTTTGTATATACTAGTTCCTTAATTACATCAACAGAGCAGCACCTGTGAACTAATTGTGGTCGATGAAATAGAGCCTGCAATGCTCTTCAGTAGTGCTCCTTAATTTGCTAGCTGGGGCAACTGACTTTGCCCTTTCATATATGATTGCAGGAATATTTTGGTCTAAAATCAGCGTATGACATCCCAGAGATGATAGGTACACTGGAGGTCCCTGATACACCTTTCTCGAGCATCTCATCTGAAGAAATACGGCGAAGATGACATGGCCTACAAGCTATTCTCGCGAGGGAAGCTGGATGATGGTTTGCTGGATCAGATGTTCAGGTAAGTAGTACTAAATTTAATTGAATTGTGTATTGGCGGGTGTGTGGTAGTGGACAATGCACTCAGATGATGACATGAGATTTGTTATGTGGCAATGCAAAAATATATGTTGCGCGGTGAGCAGTGCAAGGAAAGAGACGATCCGGATAAACTGGGCTGCTTACCCGCACTACGAAGCCCCAGAAGAGTTTGCTCCTATAGTGCTGGACGGGAGGCATCTGTACTACGTGAACACCTTTGAGAGCGCTGCGAGTGCCATGGAGACGGGTGCTGTGGCGGCGGAGAATGTGGCGCGGCTTATCATTTCAAGGCTGCCCCTACCAAAGTACTCCACTCCTCGTATCAAGTCATTGGCCGAGGAGGGGGGAGAAGAGTCCAGTCAGCGGCGTTTGGACCTGTGAATGAAGCTGCTCTGCTGCTGCGGATATGCATGTCTTTAATTTCGTTGTTGTAGCGTGTGCATATGTGTTGTTTTCCCTTTTTGATTGAAGATATGAGATCCCTTGTTGTTGTACTAGGTTTTAAGAGCTGGGCAGCAACTGCCTGCAGGTATTGAGTCTGGACCTTGTTGATGTGGGATGCTTGGTTTGGTCCCATATAGACATGTAAGTTTGATTCTACTAGAACGGCTACTACCCTAAGGGTATTGTAATCGGGTGAGGAATATATATACACTATGAAATAAATAAAACTACAGTTGAAAACAAAATTTAAAATACACATTTCCATATTTCTTTTGAATTTAATAGAAGCTAGGTTGGTATTCACAATATTTTTCTTGACCAAACGGATGGAGCTTTGCCAACACACACCATTCACCAACGAGTATGGAATTCCTTAAAAAAAAATGTAATCAGCTAAAAAAGAGATGGAGAAGCCAATGCTCTTAATCTCTTATCAGTTCTTTTCCTGCAGTATATGTTCCAAGAAGTGCTAGGTGTTCGCAATATGAACCTGGATAATCAAATATTCTTATCTGAGAATACTTTCGCAGGGCCTGACCACCTCTAGTTACTACCTGTAAGATTGTAGATGCCCTTCATATTATATTCAAGGCAACACAGATGCCATAAGCTGCTGGTAGCTATATTCCAGGCAACACAGACGCCCGTCGGGCTAGAATTTGAAGATGAGACATTAGAGACACTAAACCTAGTTAATAAGGGATCAGAGCAATAATAAAAACAAAGAAGGCGAAACTCACTACTACAATAAGCCTTCAGTGGCGTGGTATTCGTAGGTTTTTACCCACAACACTGTCGGCATATAAACCAAAGACTACTGAGATCATCATTCACGAAATGCTGGATATATATATAGGTCAGGTACATATTCCTTTAATTCGATGGCTATGCACAAGAACCAACTCTGTCACACACCTAACTTGGTGGGTAATCGCCCAAAAAAAAAAAAAAAAACCCTAACTTGGTGGGTTAATATATAGGCCACAAATAAAACCATATTTATTACCGTGATCACGAGAGTATTTATCCCAACTTAACTGCCTTCTCGAATAACTCTATCAGGACATAAAGGTGATCTCTTTTAAGGCCTGCGTACACTAGTACAATAAGGGCCTTCAGTGGCGGGCCTTTTAGGCCAGTAGTGGCGGACAAAGCGTGCGCCGCTGAGCTTCCGCTACTGCTAGCCCGTCCAGAGCGGTGGCGAACAGACCGTCCGCCACTGATATAGAGAATCAGTGGCGGACGGCGACGTCATCGCGTCCGCCACCGCCACCACCAAATCAGTGGCTGATGGTATGATGTCATGCCATTCGCCACTGCTAGGGAAGAGTAGTGGCGGATGGGGTGACATCACTGTCCGCCACTGTAGACGAGTTGAACAGTGACGGGCTATGAGACGTCATGTTTGCCCGCCACTACAAGTGTTTTTTCAAAATAAAAAAAAATTACTATTACCTCTAATCTGCTATGATCCCATTCAATGTTGCTCTGAACCAAGATTGAAGGAAAGATTATAGCAGAGTAGAAGCAACAGAGACCAAATCAATTGTTCTATAAATCATTTCTACACCAGAGATGCTCAACAATAGAGAAACATTGGTACAGCAACAACAGGAAGAACAATTCAGAGATGCTTGCTGCGCTCTCTGTTCTATACAACATTTCTACACAATGGCTTGATCTTGGCGGCTTCTAAGTGCTTGCTGTGCTCTCGGCTCTATACTTTGACCTTGGTGGTTGGTGAGGAAGCAGATGCACGCAAGACACTCCATACATCGTCGTCCATGCAGATCGAAGAGAAAAACAACAATATGCAGCATTAAAAATCGGCCAGAAGTTCAAGGTGCTTCGAGTTTTCAAAATACATGCGAGGATACCTCAGATCAACGCGATGCTTGACGCAGCTCACACCGGAGGATCCAGATGAAGCGCGTGGAGGAGCTCGTTCAGCCGCCATCCCCATCGAGCAGCGATGCGCAGCTGCCGCACCGAGCTCGGCACCCTTGCGCCTCCACCTACCCTCGCGTCGCCGAGGAGCCACAGGGCCGCTCCTGACATGGAGAGTTGGAGGTGGCCGGATCTGCGAAGGGAGGGAGAGGTGTAGGTGGAGGCGGATGTGCGCCGCACCACGTCGGAGCAGCTCGTCGTAGTCAGATCCGTGGCTCCGCGCATCGGAGCTGCTCACCCAGCCGCCGCGTCGCTGAGCCCCAGGATCCCACCGCCGCGTCGTGTGGAGGAGAGGTCGCACAAAGGGGAAGGAGAGGTCGCGCCACGCCGCGCACGGAGGGGAAGGAGAGGCCTCCACAGCGCCGCGCGGAGAAGGGGAAGGAGAGGCCGCCGCCGCGCCGCACGAAGGGAAGGAGAGGGCCACAGCCGGATCTGGTCGTCGCGCCGCCGCCGAAGCTCTCCATCGCCGGATCTACCTCCGACGAGGTCGACGTCCTCGCCCCGAGGCCACCTAACCTCCTCGCCCCGCGTCAACGACCCGCGCCGTCGCGCCTCCTACGCGAGATCCGCCATGGCCGCCTGCGCGAGCTCGAAGAAGTTGACGGTGAGGCATGGGGAGGGAGAGGCGCGGGGCCAGCGTGGGGAGGGAGAGCTGGGAGCCGGCGTAGGGAGGGAGAAGAGAGGCCAGAGAGGGAGCGAGGGAGTGGAGGCTGCGGGGCAGAGAGGGTTCTAGGGTTCATTTTGGTTCTGAAGTGCTGCTTTTATATATGGCGGTTCATTTGGTTCTAGGGTTTCTGTTATGGGCCGAAATGGGCGGTCCGCCACTGTTGTTTAGATGACGTCAGCAAGTCCGCCTCTGTTGTTTAGATGACGTCAGCGTCCGCCACTGATTTGCGTCTCAGCAGTGGCGAACGCTTGTCACGTCATCTGCCACTGTTGACTCCTTCCCGGTGGCGGGCGCCTGTGACGTCACTTTGACCGCCACTGGTGCGTCTTGCTGGTCCTGTAGCCGCGATGACGCCAGCTCGTCCGCCACTGATGGTTGCTATAGTAATTGACGTCGGGCTAGCAGTGACGGATCGATTGGTGTGCGCCACTGTTATAAATTACATGTGTCATATTAGGCTCTTTTTTATTAGTGGCAGCCTTCGTCACACCATTCATCCTGTCAGGAGGTCACAACTCGGAGGTCACAAACTCAACGCAAGCATCTTTGAGGCCGCTGCAGTTATGCCGATTGGCCAGGACCAATACGGTACTCACATTGTCAACCGTGAGGCTCCTCTGTTAGCGAACAATATGGCCTCAACGTCTCCAACGTTCCCACGAACGGCTGTAGCCTTGTATCTAGGATCATAGCGATAGACTAGGTTTCTCTGCTAACTGACTACTACCGTGTACATGTACTATATAAACACACCATGAGCAATACATCAGGTTGTTGGCCCCCTGAACTCTCTCTCTCGTTTCTCTCCCTCGTTCATCCTCGAAAGGGTGAGCTCACACCGGAGCTTCAACCTGTCTATGGCGTACCTGTCGGCAGCGACGAGCAAATCCCCTATCAGGTTTATTTCGTTATCCTTATCATCCATGGATGGCAATAAATCATGTAGACAAAGTGGAGCAAGGCCTCGAATACTGCCGGCTGAATTTCATGGACGGCGATGCGGTCTGCGCTCCCTTCCTTCATCGGTCTAGGAGCTCCGCCTTGAAGACCGGCACGGAACAGCAAGCAGCATCCTGTGCGCGGGGAAGGTCTTTCCCTGGACGTCGAAGGTCACGTCTGCCCCAATCCCGTCCTTGCGCAGGCTACCCAGGTGGTCCGGCAGATCAGACGGCAGCACGTTGATCTCTGGATGATCCGCGGGGACCTTGGGCAGCCGCCGGGTCCCGTTGATGACGCGCAGGGTGCACTCGATCACGAGACGGTCGTCGCGGAGATAGGGGGACGCCTCGAGCTCGCTTTTCCTCATGAACTGGTTGACACACCAGACCTGTACGAACTCCTCGGCGCAGCGTGTGTCCAGCTTCCCTTTGCCACCTTCCACCGTAGAGTACCGCGCCATGGATGTTTCATGGCCGATCAGCCGCATGTCATACGACACGGTCACATCGGCATCTTGGGTCAGGAGCTCCAAGGCAACGGTGGCGTAGCCCTCGTTCTCCGAATCGATGTTCTCGCCGCTTGGGTAGAAGCGGAGGCACCAGGCGCACCCGCCGACATGGAAGGTCGCCGAGAGGAGGAAACTGCCGACGCCGAGGTCGCGGTGCTGGCTGTAGTTGCCGACCTCGAACAGGTGCACGCCACTGGATGGCTCCACGGCGATGGGCGTCGGCGGCTGCGACTTGTACGTGGACATGTTCTCGAGCTTGATGGGTAGAAATTGAAGATGGGAGCGCAGCCGCGGCGGCTACGTAATGTTACGGGGCGAGATGGAGATTGGACTAGGGGAGCAGCTATATATGTTCGTGTGGTTTGGCCGGTTTTCCATCTGGCAGAGTCCTCTTTCGATAAGACTAATTATACTTCCAGGACTCCTCTCTAGCAGGATTTTCAACTCAGACAACATAAATCAATGCCAGAGTACTCTTCTTTATTGTCCGGATTAATAATACGGTTACTATCTCTAGCAGCAGGTTGAATCCCTCTAACTGTCTATCAATTTTGGATATACGATATTCAATAAGAAAAAAAAACGAAGAATAGGATTGTGGAGTATGACTTGATTCCTACTATAGCCTGATAATTTTTCACATACTGAAAGAATCAAGGTATTTTATGATGGCCATTTGCCAAGGCTTCATATAGTTGCAATTTCCAGATGACCACGATCTTTTTACTAAACCTACTAAATATAGCAAATTAAAGTATTAAACGCATCTAGTGTAAACCACGGATTGGTTTCAAAAAATGTCTACCCAAAGACACACCAGATGCCACTTAGACATTGAACCACTAATAAAGTACACATTCCAAAATTTCAATTGATGGCATCAGAAGGAAGTTTAATTTTTCTCAACTGTGAATCCTTCAAAGTCAACGGTTTCCCTGAGGATATTACCACAAGCATTAAAGGCTCCTAGACTAAGGGAGCATCTTAGATGATGTGGATGTACACAGTACGGTCATATAACCCCACGGGAACACAATCACATTGGTCGTACTGCAAAATTGCATAATGACACCCAAATTTTACCATACTATAATATGTCTTGATACAAGAAACTTTTGCACACGACTAACATTGCATATAACTAAGTGGAAACGTTAGGAAATTTGACAGTCTAATAATTAGTAACAATCGTCCGATAAATACAGCAGGCTATTAAAAACTTCAAAACACTACAAGAGTTAAACATTTCCTGACACTTTATTTGGAAGTAGCCAACAGTTTTAGTATATTAGATTAAGCAGTTTTGATACTGTAGGTGTGAGGTTGTCAGGAATGGGATCGTAGCTAATTGGCAAAAGAAAAATATTGCGAACTGTTGCCCACTCAGTTAAAAATAAATAAAAACCGTCTATTGATACAAAACATTGCATATCCTGTGGTGAAGATTAAACCAAACATTGATACCTTCAGCATAATATGAAGAAGCCTTGTGGAACTAGAACGCTATTAGATTTATCTAAGCATCTCATCTATGTTTTCTTGATGACACTCATTCTGAAATTCCATTCGATGACATTGAATGACCAAAGTACACATTCCGAAATTCCATTCGATGACATCAGCAACTTTACTTTTTCTCAAATGTGAATCCTAGAAAATTCACAGTTGCCTCTTTGAGATATTATCACAAGCATAAAGCCTCCTGGACTAACGAACCATCTTAGGATTTTAGATGATATAGTTATATTGTACGGTCATGTGAAGCTGGTATTTTCCATGGAACACAACCGAGCATTGTTGATAGTGCAAAAATTATAGATAGTGCCACCAACGCATAAATTCCACAACTACATGCTGTTATATTTGGTGCAGGCCGATTTGGATGCATGGATAATGCCAAGTTGCCAACAAAACTTTTCCATGCTATAGATGTGTATTATTCAAGAAACTTTTGCTCATTACTGACAGTGCATATAACTAAGTAGAAACGTCAGGATTTTAGCTAGCATAAAGACAATTCATGATAATCAACCAGTGAAAAGATAAATACAGCAAGAACTAGCTATTAAAAACCTCAAAGACTAAACCAACTACTGATACCTTGAGCATACTATGAAGAAGCCTTGTGGAACCAGAATGCTATCATGTTTATCCAGTGAGCTTCACATCTAGGTTTTCCTGATCATACTCATCTTAACAAATACATCCAGTAAGACGGAAGGACAGTTCTTTTTGAGATCAACAAACCCTTGGGTTGCCACTATATCATCAATAGTAGAAGAGGAGATAAACTCAATGCAAGCTTCTTTCAGCACTTCGCAGTGATGCTGATCCGCTAAAGCCAACAAGGTTGCCACATTTTGCACATCAAGATCTTCACATAGTATGCTTTGGCATATCAATTTTAGCCTATCCATGGCATACCTATCTGCGGCCACAAGCAAGTGCGTAATCATTTCAATACGATCATTTCCCTCGAGATCACCGATGGCAGGCAGCGAATCAGTGTAGATGAAATGCAGCAAGACCTTGAAGACGGCGGGTTGCATGTCATTGATGGGTATCAGCTTTATCCCGGTCTCGCTCATTGGCCCATACAGCTCTGCCTTGAACACCGGTGACCGCATTGCTAGGATGACCTTGTGTGCTGCAAAAGTCTCTGTTCCGACGCTCAAAGTGACATCTGATCCCTTCTCTGCTTGCAACAGCTTGCCAAGATGAGCCGCGAGGTCCGATGGTGGCAGCTCGACTTTTGGGCACGATTTAGTTTCAGTAACCCGCGGCTCTTTCAGAACTGTGACAACACATTCGATCCTGAGGTGATCATCCCGGAGGTACGGCGACGCTTCCAGCTCGCTCCTCCTCTTGAAATCACCAGCATATGGAGCAATCCAGGTGCCTCCATTTCGGCTGAACACCCTGGTCTCTGTCTTGTACACAGAGGACGGCAGCCCGTTGGTCTGGTCCACCATCTCAGGTCACAGGACGCCCGCACCACGGCGCCCTTGCTCAGAAGTTCAAGATACACCGAGATGTATTCCTTTGATGACTCGTTGACCCCGTCGGGGTAGAATTGGATGGCCCAGTCGAAGCCGCCGACGGAGAACACGCCAAAGGTGATGAACTTGCCGACGCCCATCCCCCTGTGCAGGCTGTACCCGTAGACGTCGAACGAGTGGGTGCCCTGCGCCTTGTCCGGGGTGCACATCGACGCCGTCCTTGAGGCCTCCATTCGGGTAGCAGGATGCGTCCCCGACGGGGAGGAGAATCGACACGGCGGCGACAGGGACGGCGACGGCGTCCGCTGCTCTGCTCGACTCGGTTCTGCAGTCCGGAAGGGTGCAAGGTTTCAGATGGCGATCAAAAGAGGAACTTTCGCGGGAGGAAGCCGGTGGAGTAGGGAATCGAGCGAACCTGGCGGATATACTGCCTGCCGTAGAAGAACGAAAGAAGCAACCGGCGGCGGCGGCGAAGACGACAAGGTGACCTAAAAGGAGTTTAAGGACAAGATGCATTTTGATTGGGCCAGAAAGTTTCTTATTGTTTTCTTCTAGAAAATGCATTTTTTTTCCTACTGAGATGGCAACACCACTAGAAAATTGCAGTGAGGCTATTTTTTTTTTACGGAAGCGGCACGAGATGGTGCCATTTCATTAATTAAAGAAGGGATACATCAAGGCCCCAGGGGGAAATGCGAGCATATTACATTTTGCTCAACATTACATTAGCAAAATAAACATAGCTCTGACAAAATTCAGCCCTGCGGATCAGTTGTGCAGCAGCATTTGTGACAAGTGTTTGGCACCCGCGAGTCACCAAATCCTTGCCTCCTCTTTGATCTTTGCTATCAATGACGTCGCTTGGAGTTCCTTGTGTCGGAAAATGCGAGCATTTCGTTCGTTCCAATCTCAAGGAAGACGAGTGCCAGCGCCGAAGGCTGCATGGCAGGTGGGCTGTGGGGCAGGTCCGGTCGTTGACGGGGGCAAGAAGGGTGAGACAGCGCAGGGCGGTGGGCCAGTGGCAATGGTTGAGCTCAAGAAGACGACGGGAGCAGTGCTGGGCTTGTGTGTGCCAAGATTTGCTGGGGAGGAGGGTTCGAACGATGGCTACCCATCCTGGTGGTCTACCTGCAAGCGCTCCTACTAACCACGTGCTCCCTTTGTTTTTATTATATAACTTCGTTGACTTTTTCGTTGAACTTTGACCAATAATATAGATTTAAGTAATTATTTTTTGAATGTGAAATGAATATCAATGGATTCATCATCAAAAGCATTTTAAGGTTAAATATACACTTAGCTATTTACACAAATATTTATAGATAAAACGAATGGTTTAAAGTAACAAAAAAGTGAATGGCGTCATATATAAAAAACGGAGGGAGTACTATACTGGCAAGTGGCAACATAGAAATAGTTCGTAAACTTGGGTTGACTTTTGTTCTGATCAAATTATTGAGCAAAGAGAAATTTTGTTTGCTATTACTTTTGGTTCTTATAAGAATTAAGTGGTTAAATAAATCTGGAACCACAAAACTGGAAGCGACAAACGCTAACGTTCCTGATGCGTGGAAGTAGAGAATAAGTTCCTCAATCCTGATTTGGCTATACATATGCATGTAATCCTGAACAAACAAAATCATCAGATCCCAATATCAACGTCTTTTGTTTTTTACATTCAAAAAGCTGAAAACTAGGCACCCTTCACTTTGGAAATCACAAGCTGACATCATTTGCAATCATTTGTCCTAACAAGTCAAAATTGAATTAGAAGTTCATGTAACGTTCCGTCTTTAATCTTTACATATATCGTACTTCATGCCCAGAGGATCATTACTAGTAACTCAACAGCAGAAGTCAGAAACTACTGACACATCTCTCATTCAAACCAGCATATGGTAAACGGGTAACTACAGACACAACTACAAACATGGATGATGTAATTTATATCAATCAAAAGGTCATACGAAATACTGACCAGAACCTAAACAACTTAACATGTGAAGGAGGCATATATAGCAGAAACAGCAAAATGCTGTTTTCACATCTTATATGTCCAATAAAGCAACGCACAGACTACACACTGACGCAAATATATGTACAAGCCAATGCAGGATAATTTACCTAAAACTGAATCAGCTGGATGCAAGGGCATAGGCAATTTTTTTCATCAAAACCTGTGAACATTCCCTTAAATTTCCTTCAGTTTGTCATGCTTTCATTTACTAGAAGCGTGAATGTGTACATAATAATAATTTCTATATTCGAGGGTAAATTCAAAGCATACTAGTCTCCATGGGATATGCAAAATAATAATAATAATAATAATAATAATAATAATAATAATAATAATAATAATAATAATAATAATAATAATAGAAACTGCTATGGACACATCTCAATATAAACTTAATTATCAAGTAAGGACAATTAATATACTGTCATAGGCCAAGTTATCCCTGTTTATTTGTGGGACTGTATTTCATATAAAAATGTGTTATACTGTTTTATGAGTATGCACTATCGCTGCTTGGCATTCATCATGAGAGTATTTGTTAATGTATACTATTACTATATGGACATTGATCACTCGAGAAAAGGGTGCAGTGTTCACTCAAGTCTAGATGCACAATGGTTAGTGTTTATATGTTAAGAACATGAAGCATGCAGAGAAGTGCCAAGTTCAAACATTCTGCCACCAAATGAACCAAAACATCAATTAAACAGTTGCAAAATTAGATACCATACTGACCATTATAGTAGCTTAGGAGAAACAAAATGAAACTAGCGAGGTATCGATATAGCTTGAGCACTACACTAGCCTACCTGACATGGATCATAGCTGTTCGTCCAGATGTTCAAGCTAGGATGCCTAGCGAGGGATTGACATGGCTCTACGAGTTATTTGCTTAAGAACTAAAGTTCCACTGATAAACTCAACTACAAATGAGCTGCTCATGCTTTACGACTCTTGCTTGTTGTTGGGGATCGGTATTTACGATAATAACGACACCCCCTTTTTTCCTGTGGTTTTTGGCTGCAGGTGACCTTGTTGTCGACAATACACGTCCCTGCCCGGAATCGGCGGCAGACAGAGGACCTACAACGTTGGGTTGCCGACATTGTTGGAACTGGTGACGAAATGGCGGCAACCAAGAATGACGGCAATCCCTGAAGGAGGTGAATCCCGGCATGATGGCGTCCGGGAGTCAGGCCGGCGAATGACGTCACCTAGTTAGGGTTTCCGTGGTTAAGCGGAAATGTCATTTGTACCCTTATGACAATGTTGTACAGAATATTCCGCGAATATAGTGGGTGGCCAAGGGTAGTTTGGTCATGCCGAAATAACCCTTGGCCTCCCCTATAAATACCCGCCCCCGGCTCCGTGGGACGGGACGGAACAAGAGAGATGACACCCCTGTAATGAAATGCTGTTCCGTTGTCTCTTGAATGTCTTTTGATTGTCTGTGTCGGGATTCTTTGTTGCCACGATGAAGAATTCCCAACATTGGCGCCCACCGTTTGTGTTGCTCGAAAATACCACCCGTGATGCCACAGAGAAAGAAAAAAGCCCATAGTCCAAAAACCACTATAAGCTCCCACCCGCCGGACTTAGAGGAAGAAATTCTCCCTCCCAACCCGGCATTCTCGGAAGAAGAAATTCGTTGGGCGTTCATTCAAGCAAGGCAAATGGCCGACGAGGCCAACCGGATTTCCGAGGCGGCAAAAGCAAGCTTAGCCGCCGGAATTCGGCCAAGTGATGAGGACATCGCCGCCAAAAGCTCTATTGACCTCACTCTCAATGAAGAAGCAGAAAAGTCGAAGCAGGTAAAAGCCGGCAAGCAATGGGCGGAACCACCGTTGACGATCAACCCTGAAGAAAGTGATCCAGAGGAAGATGAAGTTGACAAGCAAATACGTCAGCTCTCCAACTTGCAACAACTTGGAAAAAGACTCAAGCTAACAAAGGAGAAGATAATCTCCGAAGAGAAGGCCAGAGAGAAAGAAAGGCTCCGGCTGCAGATTGAACAAGCAAAGGCGGCAGTCGCCGAACTGCAAAAAGAGCTCGATGAAATGACAAGCGCCACGGGGCAAAATAGCGAAGCAAAGAGAGAGCATTACCGGGTGACTCCCGACTTTGAAACAAACAACAATGGCGAAGACCATCATAGGCCTCGGAATGAATACCGCAAATCTACACCTTTCGTTAGTAAATTCGACAAGAACTCTCCTTTGTCAGAAGGCCTCCAGTTGACCCCATGGCCAGCAAAATACAAGCCTATCTCTTTATCAAAGTACAATGGCTCAACCGACCCAAGGCAATTTTTGATGTCATTTGAAGCTGCTGTAGCGTCTGCTGGAGGAGATGATACTGTATTGGCCAAGACCTTTGTCACCGCAATTGAGCATCAAGCCCTCGAGTGGTACTCAAGGCTGAAGCCCGGATCAATATATTCATGGGAGAACCTAAGGGACAAATTGACGACAAATTTTCAAGGGTTTCACAGAACATCTATATCTGCAGATGAACTCAGAGCATGTGTTCAGCAAGAAAAAGAGCCCCTGCAAGACTATTTCCAGAGATTTGTCAAGCTAAAAGCCCGAACGGATGATATGCCAGACCAAATTGTCATTGATGCCGCAATTGGGGGGCTGCGAGCCGGCCCTTGCGCCACTCACTTTTCCATGCATCGCCCTTCAACACTTGAAGAGCTTTTCTCAACGGTCGATCAGTTCTGCAGAGCCGACAATGACCACAGAAGAAGATTAGAGCAGCAAAGCGCGCAACGTCAGGCGAAGAAAAACCAATCAAGCCAAAGGCAGCAGGATTGGAATTCGTCTAGGAGAGGTGGCAACAATCAGAGCCAGAACTCCAACTTGGTCAATCATATCGACAACCAAGAAGAAAAAGCCGACACAGGAAGTTCTGCCGGCAATTTCCAGCACAGAGGAGGAAGAAACAATCGCTCTCGAGGAAGGGGTCGTGGCAATTCGCACAATTCGCGAAACCAGGAGCCAAAAAAGCCAAACTGCCTGTTTCATGGACTTGACAAGGGTCATACCTCCAAAGAATGCCCAGAAACAAAGGATGCCATGGAAAGAATGAAAGCCAAAGAGCAAAGAAGCGAAACACAAAGAAGTGTCAATCACACGGCTGCCGGCAATTCCTGGAACAACTCACCTTTTGGTGCTTCCTATCCATTCCAATACTTCCAGAATTCTTACAACCCTCACCATCACTTCCAAAGCCTCTACCAACCACATCCACCACCTTCGCCGCAAATTCAGCATTTGGCGACGTCCCAAACAAGTTCATACACACCTCAGCTGCAAATTCCAAGAATCACCGCTTCGGAGGAGCCGCCTTTACCACCTCCGCCGCCTTTCCCAAAGCAATCAAATCAAAACAATGCCTCCCAGAGCCTTCCCACTTACGGAGTCATCCTGCCAATCACAGGCGGATCTACTTCCGAGTTCGAAAGTAAGAAACAAAAGAAAAATTACTTCCGAGCCGTCAATGCGGTGTGCAATGGACCCATGGTGAAATCACGTTGGTCGCACATTCCAATCACATTCACAGAAGCCGATCTAAACCTTCGTTGCTACCCTCATACAGATGCCATGGTCATCCAGGCAAACACTTATGGTTGGTCGATCACCAAAATACTTGTTGACAATGGAAGTTCGGCAGATATCCTTTTCAAAAGAACATTTGACCAGCTCAACCTTGATTCATCTCTACTTCAGCCTTCTGAATATCCTTTGTACGGTTTTGGCGGGAGAGAAGTCCGCGCTCTTGGCAAAATAAGCCTCCCAGTATCCTTCGGCACCCTCGACAACGCAAGAACAGAGCACATCACCTTTGATGTGGTAGATATGCCTTACCCTTACAATGCAATCTTCGGACGAGGGGTCCTCAATGCATTTGAAGCAGTTTTACACAGCTCTTACCTCTGTATGAAAATACCGGCACACAAGGAGGTCATCTCAGTTTTTGGCGACCAACAAGAAGCCAGAAATATTGAAAGGGCGGCAGCCCCCGGCCAGAAGAATGTTCACTTTTTGTATGCTCACCCGAATGTGCACGTCTTGTACCCGGCAGGAAAAAAGCCAGGGAAAGAAGTCCTCCAGTTGGAAAAAGAAATGGACAAGGAAGAACCAGCAATTGCGGCTAACGAGGAAACAAAGAGAGTCCCATTGGACAGGCATGTCTTAGGACAGGAGGTGATAATTGCGGCAGGTATGCCGAAGGACATGGAAAAAGCTTTCGTCCAGTTCCTTCGCAAAAACAAGGATGTTTTTGCTTGGTCTGCAAGTGACCTAAAAGGCGTCAGCCGGGATGTCATAGAGCACAAGTTGCGAATCGATAAAAATATCAGACCAAAGAAGCAGAAACTCCGAAAGATGTCCGACGACCGGGTCGAAGCAGTCAAAGCTGAAGTACAGAGGTTGCTTGATGCAAATGTTATCAGGGAGGTGAAATATCCAACCTGGTTGGCTAACACTGTACCAGTAAAGAAAAAGAACGGAAAGTGGCGGATGTGCATTGATTTCACTGATCTCAACAAGGCCTGCCCCAAAGATGATTTCCCACTGCCCAGAATCGACAAAATTGTCGACGCAGCGGCGTGCTCAGAACTCCTATCACTGCTAGATTGTTTCTCCGGATATCACCAAATCTTCATGTACAAGGATGATGAAGAGAAAACAAGTTTCATTACCCCTTTTGGAACTTATTGTTTTGTCAGAATGCCGGAAGGCTTGAAAAATGCGGGACCTACTTTCTGCAGAATGACAGCTATCGCCTTCGAAAATCAGTTAGGCAAGAACTTGTCAGCCTATGTCGACGACATAGTGGTAAAAAGCGGCAAGAAAGAAGATCATATTTCTAACTTGGCCGAAACATTTGCAAACCTCAGGAAGGCAAACCTCAAGCTCAACCCTGAGAAATGTGTTTTTGGAATTCGCAAGGGAAAGGTTTTGGGATGCTTAGTGTCAATCAAGGGCATTGAAGCCAATCCTGACAAGATAAGTGCACTCATCAATATGCGAGAACCTCAATGCCTCAAAGATGTGCAGAAGCTTACAGGTAGAATTGCGGCACTCAACAGTTTTATTTCCAGATCAGCCGAAAGAAGCCTTCCTTTTTTCAAAGTCCTCAGAAATGCAAATAACTTTCAATGGGCCAAGAGCAGAAAAAAGCTTTCGCAGAATTGAAGGAGTATCTCAAGGAAATGACCGCATTCGCGAGTCCTAAACAAAATGAAACTCTGCTAATGTATGTATCAGCATCGCACTCAGCAGTTTGTGCCGCACTTGTGCAAGAACAGCAAATTGAGAAGAAGGGCAAATTGATGAAAGTTCAAGTGCCGGTATATTATGTATCTGAAGCGCTCTCAGGATCAAAAAGATTCTACTCCGAGCTAGAAAAGATAGCTTATGCAGTCTTAATGGCATCAAGAAAATTAAGGCACTATTTCGAAGCTCACACCATCCGAGTGCTGACAAATCAACCACTGAATGACATGTTCAGAAATAGAGAAGCATCTGGGAGAATCACAAAATGGGCATCAGAACTATCAGAGCACGTTGTTGACTTCGAGTCAAGAAGCGCCGCAAATTCTCAGGTGTTGGCTGATTTTATCGCAGATTGGACAGAGCCTTCATCGTACACCGAAGGTCCAGTCTTTGAAGTCCCATGGGAGATCCACTGTGACGGCGCGTGGTGCCATCTCGGTGCTGGAGCTGCCGCAATTCTGACCTCACCATCTGGTATCAAATTGCGGTATGCAATCAGATTGCAGTTCAATCATGACACTGACAAATGCACAAACAATGTTGCAGAGTATGAGGGCCTTTTGCTAGCCATAAGAAAGCTAAGAGCATTAGGTGTCAAAAATTTCATTGTCAAGACAGACTCTCAGGTCATTGCCGGGCATGTTGATAAAACCTATAAAGCCAGAGATGAACTATTGGCCAGATATCTGGAACATGTACGGGGTTTGGAAAATACTTCAAGGGTTTCACTTGTCAATATATTGACAGAAACCTGAACAGTGAAGCAGATCTGCTAGCAAAAGCGGCAGCCAGAAAAGATCCTTTGCCACCTGACGTCTTTTTTGAAACACTGACTTCGCCCTCCATAAAAGCGGCAGAGAAAGAACCCAAGATGATACATGCCATCTCAAGCGAAGATTGGCGCGCCCCCATCATGGCGTATCTCCGAGATTTTTATGAGCCAGAGTCGGAATTAGAAGCCAAGCGCATGAAACAGAGAGCAAGAAACTATGCGTTTGTCGATGAGTTCCTTTACAAATTCGGCACATCCACTCCATTCTTGAGATGCATTGATCAAGAAGAAGGGAAAAAGCTCCTCAGCGAGATCCACGAGGGAATCTGCGGCTCTCACATATCCAGCAGAGCTTTAGTCGGCAAGGCCTTTCGGCAAGGTTTTTATTGGCCCTCCGCACTTCAGGACGCCCAACACCTTGTCAAAACATGCGAAGCATGTCAGAAATTCTCAAGGAAAATCAACAACCCAGCTCAGCTCACTCAGCTCATCCAGCCAGTGTGGCCACTTCAGCGATGGGGAATTGACATAGTCGGCCCCCTGCCTACGGCTGCCGGAAATTATACACATGCCGTTGTCGCTCTCGACTATTTCACCAAATGGATAGAGGCTAAGCCATTGATCAACATCACTGGCCCAGCAATCAAGAAATTTTTCTGGCAAAACATAGTATGTAGATTCGGAGTACCTGCCGAAATTACGGTGGACAATGGAAAACAGTTTGACAACCAAGAGTTCCGCGAATTCTGTCACTCCATAGGCACCAAAGTGAATTTTGCATCTGTTTATCATCCAGAGTCAAATGGCGCCGTCGAGAATGCGAACAAGCAAATCTTCGAAGGCATCAAGAAATGCCTAGAAGGCCAGAAAAAAGGAAAATGGATGGATGAGTTGCATAAAGTGATCTGGTCGCATAACACTACAGTTTCAAGAACCACCAAGTTCACGCCTTTCAGGCTCTTGTACGGCGAAGAAGCTATGTCTCCAGAAGAGATAAAATACCGCAGCATGAGGGCAACTCTAGGGCGAAATTGCCACGAGTTTGATGCCGTTTCAAAGGACATGTCGGAATTAGACAAAAACCAAGCCATCCTTAACCTGGAAAAATATCAGGAAGAAACAAGAAAATGGCGGGACGCCAGAGTAGCGCCAAGAGCATTTAAAGCCGGCGACCTTGTCCTCCTGCGGAGCCCAAAAACAGAAAACACTGGAAAACTCAACGCTAAGTGGCAGGGCCCTTTCATTGTCGTCAGGAGCAATCGCTCGGGATCTTATCACTTGACAGACAATGAAGGCAACGAGCTCCCACATGCATGGAATGTGGACAACCTCAAGAGGTACTTCACCTAAAATGTAAGGGCTAATGGCGACGCGCAGTTATAAGCGGAGCCTTTAGTCGGCACCTAAGTTGTAATTTTTCTTTCTTAGCCTTCAAGGCCCATACTCTTTTCCTCACAGGGGAACCCCATATCGGGGGTGAGGTTTTTAACGAGGTGGGACCTTTGTAACCCTTGCAGTTCAATATAATGCTATCTTCCCCAAAAACATTCTCCATTTCTTAAGTAGTCGATGCTATATTTGCAAAAATATCGCCACATCGACGCAGGAGGATTTGACTCCTGGGACAAAGCCACTCAAAAGGAAGCAAAAAATTTCGGCTCCTTTCTCCCAGGCTTCCTTCTCTATAAAGCACTTTGAGAAAAAAATGCCCCAAGGGGCTACACCGTCGATCTTTCTCACGAAATTGAGAAATGGCGGCATCAGAGAAAAAAGTGCCCCAAGAGGCCATCTCTTCAATTTTTCTCCTAAATTGAGAAAAAGAACTACACCGTCGATCTTTCTCACGAAATTGAGAAATGACGGCATCAGAGAAAAAAGTGCCCCAAGAGGCCATCTCTTCAATTTTTCTCCTAAATTGAGAAAAAGAACCACACCGTCCATCTTCCTCACGAAATTGAGAAATGGCGGCGTCTGAGAAAAAAGTGCCCCAAGAGGCCCTCTCTTCAATCTCTCTCCTAAATTGAGAAAATTGAGGCACGTTGGCAGCCCAAGGGCTCAGTCACACATTTCCTTAAAGGAAAGTGGAGGATATATTTTAACCCCCAAGGGGCTCCGGACAAATTCCAACATAACAAAAATAGATCATAAAGATCGAAGTAGCATGATCTTGCAAATTCTTAAGTGCCGCCCTTTCAGCAAAATAGCGGCAAATCTTCAATATCCGACAGATTTCGGAGATAACCTAGTAATTGCGGCAACCTTATGGACCTCTCGCAATTTTCACCAAGTATAATTGCGCGCGAGCCATCTCGCAGTTTTAACGCGCTCCTCATCCCTCGATTGCTAGGGGGAGGGGGGTGACGTTCGTGTCATGCAATCAATCGAGCCACGATGAGCGCCGCATACCAAACAAAAAGCGAAAACGCTTTTAACTTGTAAAAAATAAGGGCGTCAGGGACCCATATCGTCAAACGACGTTTTCTAAAACAAAAATAGCGGCAATCGGTGCTCTTTCATCAATTCATACGAAAGAACGCCATATTAATTGTGTGTCGCAATTTTTGCGCGCCCTCCGTCCCTCGATCGCCAGGGGGGTGACGTTCGTTTTATTCTGACGACCGAGCAACGGCGCGCGCTTCCTACTAAGCGAAAAAGCAAAGGAGGCTTTAACTTGAAGAAAACTGACAATTATCGTCGAACCCACCTTCGCAAATCAAAAAACACAACGTTATATCCGGGAGCGCTGTCAGTTCTACTCCCCAACTACAAATCAAAGTCAACTTCTACTACAAACCCGGGACCGCTTTCAGGGCCTGCTCTATCGTACACACACCTAAAACGATCCAAATAAGGATCAAAATTAAGTTCTTCAATTGGCGGCGCAGCTTTCACGGCCGCCACGGAAGAAGAATGCCGGCGATGAAAACATCGAATTAAGCACTCCCGCCCTTGAAAGTACTGAGCCATCATTTCCCTCCAGAAATGCCCGAAATTATCACGCGGATATTGCGAAACATAGCACAAATGCGCTTCGCCAGAAACGCGTAAGCCGTCACGTTCATACTTCAAAGGCGCAATGTTCAATGCGCCGCCGCGAAAACAATCCTGCGCACAAAGCGTACCAGAACGTATATTATTACAGACCAAGTTTGAAACACTCTTTCTCACGCCTAAGAATCTAAACCTCTTCAATTGGCGGCGCAGCAGCAGCAGCGGCAGTGGCAGCACCAGGAGCGGCGGTACCCGTCGTATTTCCCGGCTCGGCCATCGCAGAAGGCGAAGCAGCCGCGGTAGCCGCGATAGGTGCAGGAGCTTCAACCGCGGCAGGCGCATCAGCTTTCGCGGCAGTCTTTTCAGTTCCCGCAACATCTTCGACGCGGGCAATCTTCGCCGGCGGCGTCTCACTGGCAGGAGTAGCCGCTCGCTTCTTTGACGCCTCTGCCGCAGTTTCGACGCCAGCCGCCGCCTTCATCTAGAGCAAACAAGAGTTTAGTAAATCATTTCACAGAAAAAGTCCACGATGAAACAAAAGTATGCTTTACCTCCTCAAGCTTGCTCTTCGCATATTGGCGGCAAGCCTCCATTCCGTGCGCCCCCCAATACCTTTTGTGAAGCGTTTCACAGCCAAACGAACGCTTTTGCTTTCGCTCGCCGCGTTGGCTTCGTCGAAATTAGCATCAGGATAGGTAGTGCGCGCCAAAGCACTGAAGTGCATGCACTCTAGTTTTTCAAGCAGGTCCAGAAGCGCAGAGCACGCCGTGCGAGCCGCAAATTGGCCAAACCGCTCAAAGGCCGCAGGAAGGTCGCCAAACTCCCCTTTCAGGAAATTGAAGACACTTCCGGCGTTAGCAAACCTTGGGTGGCTGGAAGAGGATTAGGCTCGCCGCCAATTGTAGCTAGGGCCGTTCCAAAAGAAGCGTGCGCACTGCTAGCACCGCTGGAAAAACTGCGGGCAAATTTGCGAGCGGTTTCCTTGGCACCCTTGGCACTCGCCTCCGCCGCGCAGTAAGCTTCTCCCCGCATTTTTCAGTTCTCGCTTCAAGCGGGCGATCTCATCATCGTTGCTCTGGATAACATCCTGGAGCACTCCCAACGCTTCGTCTTTCTTTTTAATCTGATCAGTGAGATCAGCCTTAACAGCGTCAAAAGACGCGCGTTCCTCCTTCTGCGCACGTTGCAGTTCTAGTACATCGCCCGATGAAGAGGCGGCTTCGGACCCATAAAAGCGACGACTCAGAGCGCGCGCCGCCGCAAGAGTCTGCTCAAGAGCAGAGAAATCATGTGTTAGCGACGAAACCATTAAAAGTTGCAACAAAAGCGACACCGGGACAGGCGAAAATTACCATTGTCGCATTTTTGTCCAAAACTTCGGCGGCCGAAGCATTGTCGGCCCTGGCCAAGAAGTCATAAAGCTCTGCAAAATAAACGAAGTCAGACCGATTGTCAAGTTTTTAAACAAAGGAGAAATAGCGGCGAGGACAAAGTACCTTGGGGATCCACCGCCTTCGTCATTTCGACAAAAACGGCCAGTGAAGATTGCCGGCCTCGCCCTCTTGCATCCCCGCACCGGGAGATTTTTCACCTGCGTCAGAGGAGCTAGTCTCAGAAGAATCGCCAGGCGTACCCCCGTTAACCGATGAACTAGAAATATCATCATCGACTTCAGTCAAAGCAGAGGAAGTTGCCGCAGTTTCTTTCGTAAAATAGGAAAGGTCGGCACCTCTATCAGAGAGTCAGAGGTGCTCATTCCTGCAAACGCGGCATCTAGTTCATGTCCAAGCTCGGCGCGCGAGTCCACGGAGTCGTCCAGCAGCTCCACTTCTTCATCATCTGATAAAGCCGGCAGGAGCGGCTTACGCTTCATCGGCGCAGCAGTCACAGCAGAGATCTGCGGCAAATCAAATCCGCCAGCGGGAGCAGCTGTACTATCAACTTCAGCTTCATGTAATGGCGAAGGCTGCCCCCGTGTGTTCCCCGAGTCACGCTCTTCGGGTTCGTCGTCAAGAAATTCTTCATCAGAATCGTCAAGTGCTGAGGCTAGTAATTTCCGGCGTCGCTTGCACTCTTCCCGCACCGACACCTCTTCAGCCAAATCAGCGGCACCCGCCGCGCTGGAACCAGTGACCGGCTCTGTGTCTTCCCGCCGCCGTTTTATAGCGGCACTGGCTTGCTGCACAACAGCAGCCCGAGAAGCAGGCATTTTTCGCAAGCTCTGGCGTTTAGCCTTCTCCGCAGCCTTTGAAGTCCCAGCCGGCGTCTTCATTGTCCCGGCAGCCTTGCCGGACGCCGCAGATTTTTTGGCGGCACCCTTAGATGAACCAGCCACCGCAGATCCTTTGGCGACAGCCGTGGCTGAGGAGCCGGCCGCAGCTGTTGGGGCTGGCGCATCAGGTAAATAGAGATGGGCGGAGGCTGCTTCCCAACCACGTTTTTCAACGAACGTTGCTCCGATAACAAGCTCGCCCTTCTTCCGCCGCCCTTTCTTAACGGACATTACAGCACGACGACCGTATTTCACTTTCATCTCATCAAAAATGCGATTCACTCGCTGAGGAAAAATCAGCATGGTCTCGCACTCCTCCTTCTCCAGCACTGTATAAGGTCCGCAAATAACTGCGGCAGTCAGCTCAACATAGCGAACAAAGTCCTTATCCGATAATTCTTCGGGTTTCTTAACTCCAAAAGACGGCACCTGGTAGTTAAGGTTTAGTTTGGAAATCCGCTTGTTCTTCATTCTCAGCGGGCTCCACCCTTTCCGAATGGGCCAAAGGCAACTAGCCACGAACTCCTCCACCAAATCTCGAGCGCTGCTCATCTTGACCGCGGTCTCAAAGGCGTCGCAGCACTTCTTAAAACCTTCTGACTCCACAAATCCGGCGACAACACCGGCCGTAGGCCACAAGAGCGACTAAACAAAGGAAAGTACGAACTACCGTCGTCTTTTTTCTCCTCGGGAACCTCGGCATAAAACCAATGGTTCCGCCAATCCCCAGGCCATTTATTCCGGCGACCACCAACAAGCTCAACATTTTCATACTTCGATTTCTTCACAAAAGTGCGAGGCTGAAAGCTGCAACATCCATACTGGGGATAATACTGCACCCCATCGAAACTCACGGGTTTCATATCTTGCCTCACATCATAATAGCGGCAGAAGGCGTCAGAATGAAGAGCCGAACCATAACTGCGAACAGCCCATATAAACTTCGACAACGTCGCGACGGCGTTGGGAGTCAAGTGGTGCAGATCCAGTCCATATCTTTCCAGTACACGGGCTAGAAAACCAAACGACGGCAGCCTAAGGCCAGCTTCATAGAAGTCACGATAAACTATAGCCTCATTGTTCTCGGGCCGAGGAATCTGCTCTCCGCCAGGAGCACGAGCCTTTCCGGATTCAAAATACCCCAAAGCCACAAACCTCTCGATATCTGCAGGAGTGACTTTGACGGCCCAAACCGAAAGGTTGGCTCGATGCCGCTTTTCTCCCAGGAGTCTTCCCCTACCAACTCACTAGGAGAGGCCGGCACTCCAGAAAGATCCTCGCCTTCGTCGTCCATATCAGCAAAGGTTTCCTTTTCGCTAGAGCCAGTATCTATTGCGCCTCTCACTCTTTTGGCTGCAGACCCAGCAAGAGCAAACTCACAATATGCAAGAAAATAACGCGACTCCCCCAAACCCTTACCTAAAAAAGCGGCAGATTTAGTACCTCTGCCGGCGCCCGAAGTTCCAGCTGCTTTGGAGGCAGCTGCCGCCAAAACCTCTAGATCTGCGGCGGGGTTGGCCTCCTCCTGGGAACCCTTAGGAGTTGCGGCAACATCAGAGTCAACCTCAACCGGTTTGCTCGCCCCGCCAAGGTCGGCGTCTCCCTCAACATTAGCGGCAGGCGAGTCGGCAAGGAACTCCTCGTCAGATTCAACAAGATGAGCGGTCTGCTTAACGCGAGCCATCTAGAATGCAAACTATGATGTTACAATCAATCACGAAAACGGATTCATAGCTGAAGGCACATAGATGAACTTACCTTTCAGCAGGGAAAGTGCGACGAGCCGAATCAGCGACAACAAAAAACTCGCTACAGCCCGACAAAAACTCCGGAAAGCAAAAAACGCGGCGCAGAGTTTTCAGCAAAAAACGCGGCAGCAATTCGACTCAAACAACGAAAGCACGGGGCTCTCCGGCCCCTCTCCCTCCGTATATATAGGCCTCGGCGCCGCATTTACGAGGTCGCCTCGACTTTTGTGAAAAAAAAAAAAACTTTCCGCGTGAAACTTCGAGGGGGGTGACGTTGGGGTGACGTTCGCAAATTTCCCGTCCTATGTCGCGGTTTCAGCCCATCGAAGTTGGCCCTCAACCGCGAGGGGCTACTGTTGGGGATCGGTATTTACGATAATAACGACACCCCCTTTTTGCCTGTGGTTTTTTGGCTGCAGGTGACCTTGTTGTCGACAATACACGTCCCTGCCCGGAATCGGCGGCAGACAGAGGACCTACAACGTTGGGTTGCCGACATTGTTGGAAACTGGTGACGAAATGGCGGCAACCAAGAATGACGGCAATCCCTGAAGGAGGTGAATCCCGGCAATAATGGCGTCCGGGAGTCAGGCCGGCGAATGACGTCACCTAGTTAGGGTTTCCGTGGTTAAGCGGAAATGTCATTTGTACCCTTATGACAATGTTGTACAGAATATTCCCGAATATAGTGGGTGGCCAAGGGTAGTTTGGTCATGCCGAAATAACCCTTGGCCTCCCCTATAAATACCCGCCCCGGGCTCCGTGGGACGGGACGGAACAAGAGAGATGACACCCCTGTAATGAAATGCTGTTCCGTTGTCTCTTGAATGTCTTTTGATTGTCTGTGTCGGGATTCTTTGTTGCCACGATGAAGAATTCCCAACACTTGTCTTCTCCAATGCTTCAATTGCAACCGATGGGCAGGATCTTTTCAGATTCTTGTAGCCTTCTGTTTTCACCACAGCTTCCATTGCATTTGAACAGGTGATAAATTCAATGCAGGCATCCTTAAGCATGCCACAGCCATGCTGATCAGCTAAAGCCAACGTGGTTGCCACAGTGTGCACGTGAAGATCTTCGCAGAGGAAGCTTTGACACATCAGGTTCAGCCTCTCAATTGCATATCGATCTGCAGCCACAAGCAAGTGACGTATCATCTCACAGCGATCATCTCCCTTCAGATCATCCATGGAAGGTAAAGTGTCCGTATAGATGAAGTGAAGCAGCGCCCGGAAAACAGCAGGCTGCAAATCCTTGATGGTTATGGGCTTTGTTCCATCCTTCCTCAAAGGTCCTAGAGTTCTGCTTTCAACACGGGTGACCGAGTGGCAAGCACAATCTTGTGCGCTCCGAAAGTCTCTCCCCCAACAATGAAAGTGACATCCACCCCCTCCTTTGTTTCCAGCAACTTGCCAAAATGGTCTGCCATGTTGGACCGCGGCACTTTGATTCTCGGTAATGATTTCGTTCGGGTTACCTTTGGATGCTTATAAACAGTCAGAATGCATTCAATTGTGAGGCAATCGTCATCCATGGTTGATGTTTTAAGCAGGGTTTGATTGATCAGACAGTAAAAATTGTTACTGTGCTCATCGGGGTCGAATGTCCTCCGTTCTTCTTTGTGCACAGAGACGAACACACCTTTGCTCTGGTCCACCAACCTCATCTCGAATGACGCGTTCGCCTTGTCCTTTCCCCGGAAGCAGAGTACAAGCATAGCACAACCGTGGCATTCGGGACTATCACGGAAGATGGATGCATCAGGTATCAAGAGAAGGTTCCAGTCATGCCCACCAACGGAGAAAAACTGTCGGATATCATGTGCTTGTGGACGCCAATGCCGCTGTAACCTAAGATGCGGAACACATGAGTGCCTTGCTCCGTCTGAGGGGCCCAAGTCGATACCGTCTTCGACATCCTCACGTGGTGCGGACTGAGGAGCCGGCGACGAGGGGGAGGTACGGAAGGTGGAGAATCGACACGAACGAAGACGTTGTCCTAGAGCTCGCCAATCCTTTTATTCGAAAGATAGAGGCCGCCAATCTGAATCAATAGCAAGAAAGAAACGAGCAAATCTCAAATTCCGGATCTAGAGAGGACAACTGGGGAAGTGCAGGTAGTCGAAGTTACCCGAAGACGTCGAACAAGTGGATGCCCAGCGCCTTATCCGCGGGTGCACATCGACGGAGTCCTCTAGGCCGCTACCTGAGGTGAATCGACACGGCGGCGACGGCGACCGCGTCCATGCTATGTGCGACTCAGTTCTGCAATCCGACAGTGCAGGGGTTTCAGATGGTGGTCGAGAGAAGCACGTTTCGTGGGAGGAAGCCAGCGGAGTAAGGAGGCAAGCGAACTTTCAGAGACTGCCGGAGAAGGAGTCCACGGCGGCGCCGGCGGCGGGCGAGGAGATATCCAAGACGAAAGGAGACCTAGAAGTTCCTCTCACGTGTGTCAAAGACGACGCTGGCACTGACACCGCCGAATACACATGCCGTGGCTGGGCCGGGCCGGCTCCAGGACCGGACGCTTTTTGACTAGGCCAGAAAGTTTCTTATTGTTTTTCTACAGAAAATCATTTCTCTTTTCTAAGATGACAACGCCACAAGAATTTTGGACTCGTTGCTCATAGTAAACATTTGCACTTTCGCATTTTCTTTCTCATTTGAAGTGTGTTTGGCTTAGCATTATTATGTTAAAATTAAACTTAAACTAAGGGCGTGTTGACGTGGCTCCTGCTCCAACTTCAGTTCGAAGTTTGGTGGAGCTAGCCAAACACCCAACTCCAGAAATTCATGGAGTAGCTCAACTTTGTGGAATGGTGGAGCTCAGTTTATGGTAGCTCTGAGAACCCTTGTATTTTTTATTTTTTTTGAAGGCGGGAACCCTTGTATTTTTTTTTTTTTGCGAAAGGGAGGGGCATATATATTAAAACAGAGCACAGTACATCCCCATCTTACAAAAAGACCCTGAAAGAAAAGAGAAATACAAAACAAGTACAAGGACTTTTCTGCAAAACTCCCACTTCCAGGATCTTCTCCAAACGCCGCGAAGACGATGACGCCGATTCACGGCCGGCCACCGTACACCGGCGCCTTCTCCACTCCGGCAAGACGAGGAAACCCAACGCATGTTGAGCCGCAAGATCCAGCACCTCGTCACCTTCCACAAGATGCATCGAAAACGATGAACGACCATCGGCAGCTCCCTCGTCAGCACCGGATGGAACAAGAGTCCGCCACCACCAGCAGAGCCGGCGGCCGGAAAAGCAGACCCCCACACGGGGACCAACTGAAGCTCCCACCCCTTCGCAGAGATGAAGCAGAAAAGCCTCACGAATCCATCTCCACAGGTAACCTCCACATGGAAGGAACCCCTGGATCTGAATCGGAGGAAACAAAACCTCACCTTCTTCGCCGGCGACGACGCCAAGAACATCACCACCAGGAAAACAAGGGAGGAACAAAAGCACTTCACCAATCCGACGACGAAACCAACGGCGCCGACGAACGGGAAGACACCAACTCCATGGCGCAACTTCTCCATGGAAGATTATTAGACCCTAGACAACTAACCTAGGACTAAACTGTACAGCACCCAGCGGATCCGGCTTCCCCTCCCTCTCCGGCGCCGACGAGGCCGCCAGAGAGGAGGGGGAAGCCGCGGAACGACGCCGGAGCCGAGAGTCGCCTCCTTTTCGCCTGTCTCTACTGTAGATGGGGAAAAGGAGCGAAGGGTTCTGTTGCAGGGAATTGGGAACCCTTGTATTTTGACATAGGCATGGAGTTGTATTTTGACATAGGCATGGAGTTGGGACTAATTATTTGTCACTGCCATCGGTTATACGAAAAACATTTCATTCTTTTCCATCACGTGGCCTTCTTTTGACCGCAGCCCACTACTTCATGCTCGCAGCTTGAGACGCTCATACTCCTCCTCCCCAACCCTAGTCGCCTCCAATGCTCACGTGTGCGCCATCGCCCAACCACTCATCCTAGGTCGCAGGCCCGCCTCCCATCCCAGCTTGCACCACCGTTGCGCCCATCCTCGCCGCCACGAGAATGACGCGTTCAATTTGGAGGCAACAACGCCAAAATACTTGTTAGTGGTTTTATGCTTATTAATTAATTTTCATTAATTTCACAAAGCACAATTTTTATTACAAGACGCAGTTCATGATATCACCTATGTTGCCCGGATACACGGATACGGATACCGGTACGCGATACGGCGATACTTCGATACCTCATTTTTCCAAAAATAAGGATACAGGGATACGCTAATATATATATATATAAATAAAAATAAAGAAGAGTTTTGGATACTAAAATGTGAGAAATAAAAGTTTCAGAGACTAAGATGTGTCATAGATTTATATATTCATATGTTGTATAATTATTTAAAAAGAGAAAGGGCGAAATAAAAAGAAACTGACTTTATTTTATCTGTTCCACGAACGAATGCCGGTCGTCTCCTTTCCCGACCTCCCATCCCGCACTCTCTCTCTTTCTATGGCGGCCGCGGCTCATCCGGCACCCTCTCTCTCTGTTTGTGCTCTCTCTTTTCGGCGGTCAAGGCTCATCCTCTCATCCCCCCGCTTACCGCATGGTATCCGAGAAGTGTCCGAGTATCCGAACAGGTATCCGATACCGGTACGCGAGTTTGGCGAAGTATCCGTGTTTCGGAGGATATCACGACAACATCTCTCTCCCTTGTGTAGAAATTACAGACACGTCTCTCATTCAACACCAGCGCATGGTAAACAGGTAATCATGCAGCGCTGTAATTGGGATCACGGTCATTTGAAGACTGGCCGGAACCTGAGAACAATTGAACATGTGGAATTGTGACGGAAGGTTCACAATACCGTCACTGAAGAAGCGACCAGATTAAATATAACCATGATCTTCAGATATGCAAAATGCGTCAAACTTCAAAGTACAATTCTGAAGAAACTGTTAGAAGCTGGAATCCTTCATTCCCACACAGCATGGAGGGTAACGCTACAGCAAATTGAGTTTCCAGTTTTCATTTCAATATGAAAATATCGATGTAAAAATTAAATATAGGTGGTCATTATAAATGATACTACTTCACAGTGTTAATTTCACATATTGCTATTCACGCCTGTCTGTCCAATAAAACAATGTACATACTCCTTATTGATGAAAAAATATGTATGTGGCAATGTAGGACAATTTACCTAGAACTGAATCAACTGGATGCAACAGCATAGCAATGTTATCGATCAACCACATTTAAACATTCCCCGAGATTTCCATCAGTATTTATTTCATGCTTTAATTACCAGAAGCACAAATGTGGACATAATATTTTTTTATCCGAGGGAAAATACAGAAAAAAATAGTCTCCATGAATTATGCAAAAAAAAAAGGGAGAACAATTTACTGCTAGCATCCCATCTGAATATAAACTTAATTATCAAGGAAGCTCAAGTAACATTATAATATTCGACAAATACTTCCTATAACGATGTCTTATACTGTTTTATTTGTATGAATTGTAGGTACTTGTCATCTATCATGACGGTAAATGTTTATGTACACTATCTGGACATTGTAATCTCAAGAAAGAGTGCAGTGTAGAGAAGTGCCAAATGCTGACATTCTGCCACCACGAGAAGAAAAAAAAAACATCAAATTAATCAGTTGCGAAATTAGATACCATGCTGACCATTATATTAGCTTTGGAGAGAACATAACGAACAAGCGAGGTATTAACAGTTGATTAGCAGCCATCCATATGTTCAAGCTCGGATGAGCTGCTCTAGGCCTAACAAGATATGACAAGCTGTTTATTTAAGAACTAAAATTCCGCTGATAAACTCGACTAAAGATGAGCTGCTCATGCTCTGCGAGTCTTGCTTGTCTTCTCCAATGCTTCAATTACAACCGACGGGCAGGATCTTTTGAGATTCTTGTAACCTTCTGTTTTCACCACAGCTTCCACTGCGTTTGAACAGGCAATAAATTCAACGCAAGCATCCTTAAGCAAGCCACAACCATGCTGATCAGCTAAAGCCAACGTGGTTGCCACATTGTGCACCTGAAGATCTTCGCAGAGGAAACTTTGACACATCAGGTTCAGCCTCTCTATGGCATATCGATCTGCAGCCACAAGCAAGTGACGTATCATCTCGCAGCGATCATCTCCATTCAGATCATCCATGGAAGGTAAGGTATCCGTATAGATGAAGTTAAGCAGCGACCGAAAAACAGCAGGCTGCATATCTTTGATGGTTATCACAGCCTCTGCTCTTTCCTTCCTCAAAGGTCCAAAGAGTTCTGCTTTGAAGACGGGTGACCGAGTGGCGAGCACAATCTTGTGTGCCGTGGAAGTCTCTCCTCCTACAATGAAAGTGGCATCCACTCCCTCCTTTGTTTCCAGCAGCTTGCCAAAATGCTCTGCCATGTTTGACCCCGGCACCTGGATTCTTGGTAACGATTTCGTCTGGGTTACCTTTGGACGATTATACACAGTAAGAATGCATTCAATCGTGAGGCAATCGTCACTCGAGGTTGATGCTTTAAGCAGGTTCTGATTGATCAGACATTGCAAATTTTCGCTTGGTTTGATTGTCCTCCGTTCCACTTTGTGCAAAGAGACGGACGCACCCTTGCTCTGGTTCACTAACCTCAGCTCGAGACGCGATCGCCTTGTCGGTTCCCAACCGGAGGCAGAGTGTAAGGATAGCACGATCTTGGTATTCGGGACTGTGACTGAAGATGGATGCATCAGGTACGAATAGAAGGCTCCAGTCGTGTCCACCAACGGAGAAACTGCCGGACGTCATGTGCTTGTGGACGGCAATGCCGCTGTAACCTAAGATGCGAAACACATGAGTGCCTTGCTCCGTCTCAGGAGCCCAAGTCGACACCGTCTTCGTCATCTTCGTGTGGTGCGGACTGAGGAGACGGCGACAAGGCGGAGGAACGGAAGGTGGAGGATCGACAAGAACGAAGATCGGCAGCACGCATGGAAACTACGAAGAGCGGCAAGGTGGCTTCTGGAACCCTAGCAATAGGAGGAGGAGGAAGAAGATGGGACTACGAGAGAAACTACATACGTATGTAAAGGACAAATGAAATAGCTAGGTAATTTGCAATTGTATTGATTCGATTGGATGATTGTACAATCTCGGCCGTGACTCGCCTGTACGTGTCGGAGTCGGTCAGGAGTCCAAAATAAGATGCCTCTTTTCCTTAATCTCGACAGCAACCGACTCAACGAATATAGAAACAAATCCTACGCTAGTTAAAACCGGACACGACTGCGATGGTAGACTGAATTTGACAGCCACCATACATCACGTAGTTGATGAAGCACGTCAGGCTGTAAACTCCGAAGAAGATGATCACATTTAACTCGTCGCTGCTTGCCTCTAGAGTCTGGACATCAAAGGAAACGCCATGGCTGATTGTTTTTTTTTTTTTTTGAAGGTCAACGGGGGAGAGGATCCCACCTGAATTTCTATTAATTATAATGGTGGCCAAAACCGGCCCGAAAAGTGTTACAGCAGGGGGGCAAAAGAGACATCAGGGAATACAGTGTACAACAGAGACCAACAAAGAAAAATTACAACTCTTCACCGACTAAGAAACTAGCCCTAGCCTTGAAACCGAGTTGAAAAACCACCACCAATCACAAAGTGGCGCCACCGAACAACATACTTGTCAGCTTCACAACAATCTTTGTACCGCCACACCACTCCTCGTAGCTACGCCGATATGTTGCCGCCCTCCACCTTCCAACAAGGGGAGGAAGCCTTGAAGGACCGAGGGACCGCCCAACAGAAAGGGGACTAAGAGTGGGGAAAGTACGCCAGCCACAGGTTGCCGAAAACGTCGACCTCCCTTGGAGCTGATGAAGACACACCTTTCCCAGAGCATCCGGTCTCCACAAGCCACCATCCTACGCCCTCTGCGGGGAGGAATCCACAAAGGAGGGAAGGCCAGCAAGCGTGGACGCACACGGCATATGATTAATGACACCATCAACAAGGAGTCCGACGACGAAGCAGAGGCGCCAACAGCACCACCCACCAAACCATAATGACAGCCAACAACAAGACCAAGACCATAGATCAGCTCCTAGAAGATAAGAGGAGAAGGGTCACGAGGACATATAGATCTCCAGAGTGCCGAAGCAGTTAACCACCAAAAGAAGCTTGGTGCGTAGCCAAAGCTAAAGCCATGCAGGACTGTCCGAAGGCGAACCACCTCCCCGCACTTCACGTGCAGAACTTTCGTTGGACGTCATCCGTGCACGAGTGGCCATTAACATGCTTCATCACCACCACGCTCAACCCACCAGCAACCTGCAGCATGATAGCACGACCACCATGGACGCCAACCCACCAGCCACACATTGCAGGGCGCAGAGTCCCCTGACACGTCCATTGTGCCCGGAGTAAGCGATTTTGAAGCATACCTAGCTCGGCCAATAGGAGGGGGTGGGTGAGGGAGCCACGGCAACGCCTCCAACGAGGAACATGTCGTTACCGGCACCAGCAGGTGGCTGAACTAGGCTTTCGCCCGGTACCCATCACCACCAAACCAAGCAGCGCCCGGTCTCCACCATAGGCCAAAGCCGAGGTGTCCCCCGCCATGTCGCACAGCTTCACAGGGCCGGCCACGCCACCACAGCGCCGCCGAGCCCGGACCAGTGGCCCAGCACAATGAACGGAGCTCGTCGAGCGCTGAACTTGCAGCCACGACGCCAATCCGCTCGCCCGAGGTAGCGAAACGAATCGCCACCACCAGGATGCCGATGCACCAGCCATCACGCATGCGTGCAGCCAGCGCACCTGCTTGCTCAGCCCTCGGCTGCGCCCGCCGTAGCCATGTCGCCACAGCTGCAGCGACAACGCGAAGATGCGCTCGCCGCCGCCGGCGCCGCTGTGCCGCCATGCCCCCTCGCCGTGGCACCAAGCCGCAGCATGTTGGGGACGACCAGATCCGGCTCGAGGGAGCCCGGATCCGGCGAGCAGCGCAGCGGCCATCCGTGGAGAAGCGTCGAGGCGCTCAGATCTGAAGAAAGGGAGGAGGGCGACGGGGAGGAACGAAGCTGCGCGGAAGGAGGACCGCGAGCGGAGCCGGTTGTGCGGCTCCGTCACTGGCCGCCGCCGCCGTGGCCTGCGACGGCGGCGGCGGCCGAGGGGGCTCGACGGCGTAGGGCTCTGAGCTGGCGGCGGAGTCGCCTCTCCCGTCGCCCCGCCATGGCTGATTGTTGCTAAGATAATTTTAGTTCGTCGTGACTGAGCGGCAGTTTGGTTGGCACCGTGGCCCAGGCTGCCTGAACCAAGCAGCTCTGGTTCGGCTGCAACCAAGCAAGCCCTCATACCCGATGGTACCTACTAGGACTTGTGGGCGCGCTCCGCCGCGCGCTGCTTTCATTTTGAGTTGTGTTGTGTGCGGACAGGGGCAATAGGCTATTCGGATTGTGTCACTGTGGTTTGAAGCCCATATGCATACTTGAAGCAAAGCAATACTCATGCACTTGAACACTAAATCCAAAGAACGGTAATCACATCGATCAAGTCCCAGTTTTTGGCGTGCCACAGGTGTGCATATACAATATAATATAAAATGATCAATTAGCATACCCATATGCATAGATGAAGTAGCACGCATATACATTTGAGTAGTAAAGCCAAATAACAGAAGTATCGTGCAATGAGGAGCGTTAATTTTTTCAATCAACCGCGACAGAAAAAAGATAAAATAAAAAACTGGAAAAAAAAACTGCAAAGGCAGCCAGAGAAATCCAACTGCTTGATATCCGATGGGCAGCCTTTGTTGTACAATATAACCTAATAGGAGCACGTTCCATGACAACTTAATCCGGAGAGAATGAGCAGAACTACTTCTGTAAAAAGTAGAGTGACTGACGGTCCCCACCTTTGGCCTACAACAAAGAAGATAATAAAAGTATGAATCATTTGAGTATGATACGTGTTGGTTCGCTACAAAAATAGTGATTCCACTATGTCTCAATTGGAGCCGGTTATGTAATTCTTCCTCAGCAGAATAATGCATCGCGCTGTAGATACACAAATTGACAATGAGGAAACCAGTGCACTTGAGATGGCCACTGCATTCTTCATGAGTAACTTATTTGTGGGAGTGCTGATGTCAATAAGACCGTAATAACACTTCGTTTAGTTTAGAAGGAAGCAGGAAGAAGTGACAACACCATGCGAACCAACATTGCAGTGACTCAAAATGTGTAAATTATGAAAAATGATGTGGAGAAACAACATCAACATAGTGCAGGAAAAATGATAGGTAAAATGAATTCTAAAGGTTAACCAAACTGCATGCAATCTTATATTATCTAAAAAAGCTATATTAGGCAAGCTGAAATTGGAACTTCGACCAACAATAACCACCGAGCAAACAACAGAGAAGGGATGGAAGTTAAATGCACACATCTACGCCAGGAAGGTTCTGATCTTTACTAAGAACGGCTGGCATTTCTGAAGTATCTAGTATCTACCATTTTCACTATGCTTGAGAGAAAAAGTAAAATTGTTCAATGAAGAATCATGGTTTGCAGCATCTTACAAAAAGTCATAAGACTTCGGTTCTGTCATGCATGCACACACAAATCCCTTTTGATTGAAAAGCAGCGAGAAGTATGGTTCCGGATGGGTTTCACCACTGGACACAAACAAATTACAAATATAAAGAATGAAACTGCAATTTTTTCCCCTCGGTGACATAAACAACTAACATCATTTTGGGTTGAGAAATCTGAAGAATTATGACTTACCAATATGTTGTTCATGCTTCTCACAGATTACGCAATATAGAACCACAAATCTAGATTAGTATGGTACTTGATTGGGCATGGGAGAAATCAGTAAACAGTCACGGTACCTGATTGGGCATGAGAGAAATCAAAAAGAGAATCATGACGATGTAGCACATTTCATAAGGAAAACATCAAAGGGACACATGCCTTAATATTGATAGGTGCTTCCCTCGATCTGTAGAGGATAAGGCTTGTAATTGGTACAGGCTAAGGCCTGTAATCATTCATGTAACTAACAATGAACTTGAATCGAAAGGAGTGTGCATAATCCTGCAATATTCAGAACTCTTGAGCTGGAAAAAAAGGGGTAAGAAAAAAAACAAAGCAGAAGGCTGGAAGAAAACAGAATCACACTCAGCTTCATAACCTATAAAAGAACCTTGTGTTACCTGTTATTGTGGCAACTTGCAATAGGAAAGAAAATACTGCAGTTAATACCAGTAATCTGCAGCTTTTGGATAGGGGGAAAAAGAGCAGAATTGTCTGAGCTCCAGTACAATTTATTTGCTTGAGGCTAACTAAGTAAATTAGATGGTAATTAGAAGAAACAAAGGGAAAGAGTGCTACTGATAACCTTTTTCCTCTGTACGTATTTTGATTAGGAAAACATAACACTAATTTCTCATCGATGAACTTTCTAATTTTGCTTTAGAAGTGACATGGCAAAACACACTACTATCTCAGCAACAAACTTTCACAAAAGATCATAAGGCAGCAAAACCAGTAACTCCTGCAATTTCTGAGTATAAGCTTCTGATTCATCAATGAAGCTGGAAAAGAGAAAAAAAAATCTACCTTGCCGGCATTTTGTCGAACACCGTGTGGGCGGCCTGGACAATCTCTTCACCCTTGGAGTTGAGTGCTGCCATGACCACCGAGATTGAAGAAGAGGCTGACAAAGCCGGAGATGGCTGGCGTCTACGGATCCGCGCGGGCAAACACCGCACCCACCGAGGCCCCCTCCCGCCCCATCAGCGTGTTGTTTGGGCTCAGGCGGATCAAGCAACTCTTGCTCCTGGATGCTCCAGGGCTGTGACTCAGGCTCGGGAGGAAGAGGAAGAGGAGCGGGCAACGTTCGCAAGGGAGGAGAAGGACAGGGCGAGGTGCAACGCTTGGGCTGGGGAGAGAGAGGAGGAGCGGGCGGCGGCGGTGGCGACGCTCGAGAGGGAGGGAGAGAGCAGGCAAGGCGCGACGCTCAGGCTGGGGAGAAAAGGGAGGAGGGGGCGACGGCGGCGCTCGCGAGGGAGAAGAGGAGCTGGCGAGGCGAGGAAAGAGGAGGAGCGGCTCGCAGGGCGCAAACGGAGGAGGAGGAGGAGGAGGAGCAGCCAATGCTCGCAAGGAGGAGGGCCAGGCGAGGCGTGGCGCTTGGGCTCGGGAGAGGAGGAGCGGGCGGCGGCGCTGGCGAGGGAGGAGAGGCGCGGGCGAGGAGAGGAAACAGGAGGCGCGCGATTGAATGGCGGCGGGTGCGGCGGCGACACGGAGCGCGGGGGCGCGGGCGGGGCGGCGTGGAGGAAGCGGCCCAGCGGCGCTGCGCAGGGCGCGCGGGTGCGGCGGCGGCTCGGCGTGAGGGCCGGGGCGCGGGCGTGAGCGAGCGTCCAGCAAAATCAGGCTCGATGTCCTTCAAAAGAAAACAAAACGAATTGGCCCGACCACGTGTCGGGCAGCAGAGTGAACACGGTATGCCAAAATTCTGTGGAACCGTGTTGCCTCCCATGTCTGAAGGTTAGGATATAAAACACAACATTGCAAACAGCTAGAATAAACTTCATCACACAACTTGTATAAATAGACAATATCAACCTTATGACTGAAGAACTTGTGTACATGCAAGAGTATTCTGACAGCCATTTCTAACTCCAGGTAGACAGTATTCGTCATAACAAATCAAAGTAAAACGATATGCATGCAAAATTACCTCTAGTGTTCTATCATAAATGGAAAAATTTGCATTCTATGCCATAACTGGTATGTCAGAAATTACAGACAGGGAAACCATGTATTGTATGAAATCCAATCAGATAGAGAGGTTTTTGTTATCAAAGATAACGGTTGTTCTTGCTATTGCATGGTGACCAATTTTTGATAAAATTAGCAACCGTTTACTGTCCTAACTGAACTCAGAATCAAGTGATCATTATTCAACAATGTGTCAGTGTCAAGTATTCACTGTTTGCAAATAGACTGACCAACACAAGACCGAACAACTGGACAATGTCATATGTCAAATACAGAAAAATAATGACGACTTCAGGCTCATCATACTTCATTGAGACCATGGGATCATATTTAAACATGTTTCCATCTACATCCATAAATATTGTTCAAACTATAGTCCAAATCTCGCTACAAAAAATTGGAATTTATCATGCTGCCCATGCTGGGTGTTGTCCCTCATGCAAGCCCATGATTACAGTACCTGAAGCTTTCACTTGAATAACAAAACATCAAAGACCTAAATCATTACTTGACGGTGCTGGAAGGAGACACAATGCCACTTCGGCACGAGTCGCACCCAGCTTAAATTATTTAACTCACGGATACCGTGTTTTAACCTAACATCCCCTAGTAACCTCAAATTCCGACAGTATACATAGAAACGAATGTTATCTTGTCAGTGTAAATTATTTCTCAGTAAAAAACCTGAGTGATTATTTACAACTGATGATAGATTATAACCGGTCCATACATTCTGATCCAGATTAATTCACTTGAAACATTTGAAAAGCAACATTCACGGCCCTGACGTATGTGGAATAAGGGCAACAAAACGAAACCAAAGACAGAATAGTTGAAAACTAATATCTGAACGCAAGTAAATTCCCAAACTAATTTGCTCTCCAGGCTCAAATCATAAAGTCCCTGATGTACTAGAAACACACATTCGTCAAATTTTTTATTCAACTGAATTACAAATCAAATAAATAAAATTATATTGGAGGATCAGTTTAAAGCATAGCTGCCTCAAGGAGTTTTTTTTTTTTTGAAGGAAATACGCCCCGAAGGGCTTTCATTCATATGCAATAAAACTTACAAAGTTTAACCCAGGAGGGCCAACTACATAGTAGGTCTTTTACAGGGCAGCTTCCGAAATGATCAGCATTTGAGCAACTAAAAGTAGAACTGCTGCAATTTTCTAACAGGGCGTTTCTAGCTAGAGCATTAGCCATATGGTTTTCTTCTCTAGGAATATAATGGAAGCTAATACTCTTGCTCTCTAAAAAGTACTGAATATCTTTGATGCCCTGTCTTATTCTCCAATCCAGAACTTTTCCATGAGGCTGCTTCAAGAAATCGATCAAGACTTTACAGTCAGAGAGGATATCACATTTCTGGACCTGTAACATATTTAAGATTTGCGATGCAAGTAACATGCTTAAGGTTTCAGCATGAAGAGGAGTGTCAGCCTGGGATGTTTTTGCTTGAATTTTCAGGCTCCACAACTCCTGATTCCATATGAAGATTCCAAGTCCTGAATCTTGACCTTGGCGGAAGGAAGCATCAATCCTGCAACAACACTTGTGACTAGAAATATATTTTGATTCATTATGAAAAGAAACAGGAAGGTCAGCAAGACCTTCACCCGAAATTTGTTCGATCTCATATGCCTCATATTGGGCTATTTGATAAGCTGAGGCCTGAAAGATAACTGAATGGACAGCCTTTTCTTTCTTTTGAAACCTATGATCATTTCTTGCCTTCCATATGAACCAGAGAATATAACAAAAAAGGTCAATGTCTTTAGGATCACTTAAATAAGAGAAAATATTGCAAATCATATCAGAGCAAGAGCCAACAAGCTGGTCTGTTTTTATACCAAACGGAGAAGCGAACCAGACCGCTCTCGCAAAAGAACAGTGAAAGAAAATATGTTCATCATTCTCCGGTTGCTGACAGCGAGAGCAATTAGAAGAGATGTTATTCATTCTTTTGTGAACTCGCTTAGCATTAGCTATATTTTTCGTCATAAGTCTCCATATAAACATTTGAACTCTAGGTAAAATCTTTTTGTTCTTCCAAATCAAATTAATAACAGACATAGTGTTACTTGATCTGTTCAATTTACTTACCCTTTTCTCTATTTCTTCTTGGTGAATAAGCTTGTACGCACTTTGAGCTGTCCAAATCCCTTTTTTGTTTGGCTTCCAGATTAACACATCAGGGCCTCCAGCTTGTGTTAATGGGATCTGCATAACTTGATTGACAAATTCTGAGCTGAAAATAGATAAAAGGAGAGGTTGATTCCATCTCTTAGGGTTATTTAGCCACAGCTCATTAACTTTGACAGGAAGGTTACTATTAAAAGCCTCATCTTTGATGTATAAATGGATAGAGTCCCAATTAGGGCACCATGGTTGATTCCAAATTGAGAGATCACAATCAAAAAGTTGCCATTGAACAGCTTTGAGAAGCATGTCCCTTACCTTTAGAATAGAATCCCAAGTCCAGGATTTAGAACCATAGTTGGCTGCCTTCCAGAATGAGGTGTTAGGAAAGTATTTACCTTTTAAAATTTTGACCCATAGAGCATTAGGATCGGTAATCATTCTCCATGCTAGCCCAGTAATCAAAGCAGTGTTTAAACTCGAAAGGTCTCTGAATCCAAGTCCACCTGCACCTTTAGGAATACAAAAATTATCCCAAGCTGTTAGACAGAGGGGTTTTTTGTTGTGATCAGGGTTATTTCCTTTCCACCAAAAGTGCCTGATAATACCTGTAAGCTCTTTAGTTAGAGATTTAGGGAAAAGAACATGCGACATGTAGTATATAGGAATCGATGAAAACACTGACTTAATAAGAGTGGAACGCCCTGCATGAGAGATCATGTTTGCTTTCCAATCATTAAATTTGGATTTGAACTTGTTTTTAAGGAAAGCATACACCTTGGTTTTAGGAGTATGAGTTATGAATAAAGGATGACCAAGGTGGATGGAACTGTGACTCATATCTGACACTTGAAAGAGAATTTTAATATTTTCCTGCATTACACTTGGCGTGTTTGTGCTAAAAAGAATTGAAGACTTGCTCCAATTTGGGATTTGTCCTGAGTCCCTGCAAAAAGAGTCTAGAATGTCTTTGATGATTTGAGCCTCTTGGATAGTAGCTTTCCCACATATAATAACATCATCTGCAAACAAAAGAGAATGGATAGGTGGGGCAAGAGGAGCCAATTTAATACCACTGATTCTATTATTAGAAACTGCATCTTGCAACCTGCATGTAAGTTCATTGATGGCAATAATAAAAAGATATGGCGAGAGAGGACATCCTTGCCGTATTCCCCTCGTACTTCGAAACTTACCATATGATTGGCCGTTTATGATGACAGAGAAAACAGGCCATTCAAAACATGTTGCAACAAGATCAATAAAATGGTCATTAAATCCCAAACGACGCATTGCATATCTAATGAAGCTCCATTCGATTCTGTCAAAAGCTTTTGCAAGGTCTAACTTTAACATAAAACCATTGCATTTCCAATTCTTAAGCTGAAAGGAATGAACAAGTTCATGGGCAAGAATGATGTTTTCAGAAATTCTACGCCCTTTGACAAAAGCATATTGGGAGTTGATAATACAATCAGGTAAGTACGGCTGCATTTTGAGAGCAAGAGACTTGGCAATGATTTTGTAAACAACATTACAAAGGCTGATAGGTCTATAATCTAGAGGAGTGACACAAACAGACTTTTTTGGAATGAGAACAATATTAGTTTTCTTAAGACTCTCAGGCATGTATTTGTTCAAATAAAAATCTCTTACCAGTTTATATAGATCCTCTCCAATCCAGCTCCAAGCAAATCTGAAAAATGTGACATTAAAACCATCGGGACCTGGAGCAGCATTTCCTCTCATATTTTTGAGGATATTGAAAATTTCATCTTTAGATGGGGCCTCAGTTAAACTTTCATCTTGGATCCGACCTGGTTCTGAAACAATATATTGTTCATCAATTTCCTGCAAGGAAGAGGAAAAGAGATTTTCAAAGTAATTTATGAAACAGTATGCAATCTCCTCGTCCTTGTTAACTATAACACCATCAGAATTGGAGATGGAGTTAATTCTATTTTTCCTCCTTCTTTTAATAACACTGTTATGAAAGAAGGAAGAGTTTCTATCTCCTTGCGTGATCCATCTTTTCTTACACCGCTGCCTGTAGTACTCTGTGATTTTATTTTGAATAAAGGCATGCTTCCTTGCTAATTCATCCTCGAGTCTGTGGTTCTGCAAATCAAAGGGAAGAGCCTGGAGGTTAGCAATATCATTTTCAATCTGTTTGAGTTGGCTGTTTAGAGACCTCTTATTTTTCCAGGACCACAGATCAAGATTAAAGCCTAGCTGTTTAGTTCTTTTGTGAAAAGGCAGATTACCGTACCTGCTCCAAATGCTCATACAGACATCCTGAAAATCATTTTCAAATAACCACCAGTTTTCAAATTTAAAAGCCCTTTTCCTTTTAAAATTTTTGGAGAGAGGAACAGCAAGGATAGGGGCATGATCACCATAAATCAGAGGAAGATGATAGGCATTGGTATTAGGAAAAGTACTGCACCAAACTGAGTTTGCAAGACATCTGTCCAACCTTTGAAAAGTGGGTTTAGAAGAAAAGCGCCTGTTAGTCCATGTATAGGCAGGCCCATTATATCCTAAATCTATTAGACCACAATTATTTATAATATTACGAAAAGAAAAGATACGATTACACTTGGGTAAAGAAGCGCTAAACTTTTCATCAACATCAAGGAGCTCATTCAAGTCTCCCATACAGAAGAGAGGATTATTATCCACTTTAGCAAAATCAGAAACTACTGCCCAAATATCATCAGTACGACGATGGTAAGGATCACCATAAACACAAACCAACCTAAACTTTATATTAGCCTGACTATAATTTACATTAGCTAAAATATAATTGGAACTAGTCCTGACAACAGTAACTTCTATATCTTCAGTCCACAAAAGCCATAAACCTCCTGATATGCCTTCAGCAGGAACAATGAAACCATTGCTCACAGGGAAAGCTTGAACAATATCATCAGGAGTGTATTTGTTAGATTTTACCTCAGATAAGAAAATTACCTTAGCTTTGGTGGAGCTAATTAATCTTGAGAGGTGACGCATCTTAGCACTGTAGAGGGAACCACCTGTCCCTCGGCAATTCCATGAGAGAAAATTCATAGAGAGATTAGGAGAAACAGGTGAGAGGCAGGAAGAATGAAGAAGATTTGTGGAAGGGGTGGGGTAAAAAGGCATCTCGCCTACATCCATGTAGGAAAACGCGAATGAAAACAGAACCAAAAAGTACAAAGCAGCAGCAATCAGAAAGTGTGAGGTGGAGACATCAAGAAAAGGGAGAAAAGGAGCTGCGATAGATAGATACGAGAAGGGAAAGCAGAGAAACAAGCAGCAGCTGCCGGCTTGGACAGCGCCCAACAGAACAGCAGAAACGACTCACATTTTTCCTTCCTTCAAAGCTGAGGAAATCTCCTTAGAAAGCAGACCAAACACGCAACAAGACCACTAATCGGAGGATGTTTCAACGTCTGAGCAAGATAAGATTAGGATCGAGCGAACTGGAGACGCAGATTGAAGGGAAAACGATTGGGGAAGAAAGAGCTACAGGAAGAGCTACAGTTGTTAGAAGTCGCTAGAGCTCCCTGTCCATGGAAGTTCGCCTCAAGGAGTTAAGCAAAAGGACTATAGATAATGTGCTGTCAGGATATTATCAAATAGGATTTGTAAACTTCCTCATCAAAGAAGCATATAATTATAATTGACGATGTCACACTGTCAAAATTAGTCCTAAGCACGATGCTGTATTCCCACAATCGAATGTGCATTATATTTGGTCCATTGCAAGAGTTGGAAACTACTATAACATGATGGTTGAGTATGACATACATTTATTCAACTTTTGACAAGGGGTGCATATGTAAAGGAAAAGTTTGCCGAGACATACAGAAAATGTTATATCATGGGAACGTCATGATTTTTGGGAAGTGCACAGTTCGTACCGGTAAGATACAATCAGGAAATCAGCATAATGCTTGCAAAGTTTAAATACCATATACTAGCTCAGGTGAAAATAGCAAAACTATCATGCTATTCCGATGACTTACAAGATGGATCTACACTAAGTTCTCTAAGATCCATATATAACATCACTGCTAATCCATATGTTCAAGTTAGAACAAAGCTTCAGCAGAAGCTGCTAAACCACTACTATCATAGAGTCAGCAAAAATAGAATGCGTCACCCTATTTTCATAACATAGAACTACACTTACCTCTCTTACATAGAGCTATATAACATTGCACTGTTCATCCACATGGTAAAGTTAGGACGAGCTGGTCTAGAAAAAGCTATCAAAGTTATTCATCAAGATAACAAACTATTCACTGATAAACTCAACTTATGATGAGCCGTTCATGCTTTGCGAATCCTGCTAGCCTTCTCCAAAGCTTCTATGACAACAGATGGGCAGCTTCTTTTAAGACTCTTGTAGCCCTGGGTTGCCGCCACAGCACCCAATGCATTTGAACAAGTGATATATTCAATACAGGCATCTTTAAGCTTGTCACAATGATGTTGATCAGCTAAAGCCAACGTCGTTGCCACTGTCTGCACATGAAGATTTTCACAGAGGATACTTTGACACATCAGTTTCAGCCGCTCGATGGCATATCGATCAGCAGCAACAAGCAAGTGACGTATCATTTCACAGCGATCATTTCCCTCCAGATCATCCATGCCAGGTAAAGAGTCAGTATAGATGAAGAATAGCAGGGCCTGGAAAACAAGAGGTTGCACATCTGTGATGGTTATGGGCTCCATTCCTGCCTTGCTCATAGGTCCAAAGAGCTCCGCTTTGAACACGGGTGACCGTGTGGCCAGCACTATCTTGTGTGCTGTAAAAGTCTCCCCTCCAACACTGAAAGTAACATCCACTCCTTCCTTCTCTTCCAACAGCTTGGCGAAATGCAGTGCAATGTCTGACGGTGGCACCTCAATCTTGGGAAATGATACAGTTTCAGGCACCTCTGGTTCTCTGAGAACAGTGACAATGACTTCCATTGTGAGGCAATCATCACGAAGGTAACTTGGCGATTCAAAGAAGCTCCGCTCTTTCGCGTGAATAGACATCTTGATATTGCTGTGATCATCAGGGTCGAACGTCCTTGGTGCCACCTTGAGTATCGAGACGGGCAGCCCAGTGCTCTGGTCCACCAGGTTCAGCTCGTAGGATGCCCGGGCCTTGGGGCTCCCCTTTCCCAAGAGCAGTAGCGCAACCAAGACGAAATCAGGATTGGACGGCGCCGGGTTGAAGGCAACGCTCCAGTAATGCCCACCGACGGAGAAGACGCCGGACCTAATAAACTTGCGCTCCCCCATCTGAGCCATCTCCCTGTGCTGGCTGTACCCAACGATGCGAAACACATGCTTCCCCTGCACCGTCTCCGGGGCGCACGTCGAGAATGTCGTCGGGATCGGCATGCGGCGAGGCGTCAGGGACAAGGAGGACAGCCGGAGGGGGCAGAATCGACACGACGGCGACGGCAAGGGCGTGTGCCTTAGATTCCGCAATCTGGATCTGATAATAGCGAGAAATAAATGCACATCTCAGAATCGGCAGGGGGAGGAAGATAGGAGGAGGTTGCTGGGGTGGGGCGGTCGAACCTTCTGTAGATCGCCGGAGAACGCTGGGGTGGCGGCGGCGGCGGTGCAGCTCAAGAAGATGCGGCGAGGAGCCCAGGAGCCAGGACGAACAAGGAGGGGCAGTACTTCCTTTTTACTTTTTTTATTTTTTATTATCTTCCTATGCTAAAAAATTATGTTACCTTTTGTTAGGAAATGACAAACTAAGACAAAATTATTTTCCTTCTCCGACCAATTCACTTTTGTCTGTTTTACCCACTATCATGTCTTATTTACTCCCTCAAACAATTCAGGTTGGTGCGATATACCCCCTATTGCGATTTTTCTTTTTTTTTTTCTCTCGACGTAGAAGTTGAATTTGAAGCTAAATTTTTGCACGATGATAACTCACACGCTGTATAAAAATAATTATAGCTTATTTGTGTGACATCATTTTCATGTATTTATTGCTAATTTCTATTAAACTAAGTAAATAGTAAAAAAAATATGTTATAATTATTTTTACATAGGTTGTTGTGTTAGTTATCATCAAACAAAATTTGAGCTTCACATTCAATTTGTACATCAAGAAACAAAAAGACAAATCATGATAGGCGGTATATTGCACTAACATGAATTGTTTGAGGGAGTACTTTAAGCAATGATTTTGTCTCGGGGGTAAAACAAACAAAAATGATAGTCAAGAAAATGCTTCAAATCACAGATGACAACTTACTAAGGAGACAAATTTGAGAAATGTTACAGTACTTGGTGAACCTCTCCATTAAAAAACTTGAAGCAACATAATGGTGATCAAAAGATGATGTTGCCCATAACGTTGCAAAATTGATAGTTGGATGGTAAAATGTTCCAACTGAATAGTTGGTGCCGAATTGCTTTGCACTTATTGAGATATGGTATTTCAAGCATGTTAATCTAATCATACATAACCTCATAAACGAAGACAGATGCAAATTTTTGCATACTACCACATGACTGTCAATCAGTGTTTCTTTATAGATTAGTATTATGATAAGACACTGGCTTTCCATCAGCAGACAAATATTTTTCAACTGTCAGATTAACCCAGAGGTATAAACCTTAGAGCAAGTGACATGCAACCGATCAAACATCCATGTATCACTTAAGATAGGAAAACTAAAATACATTAAATCCCAAATATATAATCCAAGTTTGATTTACGACTGAAATCTGATTACAAATAATTAATAAAGGAACAGACCCCTGCCTACACTCCAGGCTCAAGTATAAATTATCTGCGAACAGGGCAACCCCAAAACATGAATCGACATGACAAACATAATTTCCTGTTTAAAACCTGAGTTGAACATGATAAATTTATGATTGATCATACTAGTCCATGAAAGAAGTTATATTGTGACCATGAATCATGAGTACCAATGAAACACACTTTGACCATGAAAGAATTATTTGTGATACCATTTTCCCTTTTGACTGCATAATATTACGGCTATCATTACTGATTTCTGCTGTACACAATGTAGATATCCAGAATAAAGTATGCACATGCATGGAGATTAAGAGAGAAAATTTTAAAGATGTAAATCTTATAAGCTGTGAACAAGAAGAAAATGGATAACTGCATTAGTTCACACATTCAGAAACCAGGAGGCACAATCTGCACATTTCTTACAAGACCTAAAGACTGAGCAGATATACTTTCATTCTGTCCTATAGCTTTTGAACTAAATGCACTAGCCTATTTTACATTCATCTAATGGTGAGCTACTGTTATGATCAAAGGGGGCTGCTGCCCCCTTTGCGGCTAGGGAGGAGGGGCTGGTGCGGCTAGGGCAGAGAGAGAGAGGGCGCAGGCGCAGGAGGAGAGGGAGGCATCGGCGGCTGAGAGAGTTGGAGAGCTGAAGGGTTAAACCCTTACTACTTCTTTCTTGATTCAATCTGAATACAATCCTCTCATTATATAGAGAGGGCTAACTTGACTCCCAAGCAACCTATGACTTAACCTCTAAGTAATCTCTATAGATGGGATCTTATCAATTGACCTCATCCTTACAATAACCTTTCCTAATCAAATCCTAGCCACTTTTAGAAGGTGGAGCCGCAGCCCCACCTAGCCGCCCTCCTGGCGGCGGCGCAGCAAGGGCGGCGGCAGCCCTAGCACGCCAGGCTGCCGCCCCCGGGCTGGCCTGGGCCCATAAGCCCATGCTCATAACAGCTACTCATCCCATACATGGAGGTGTTACTCTAACGAAAGGAGGCAAGCTATTCTATTCACTCGCCAACTAATTTTCCCACTGTCAGAAGGTGGGTTGTTCATGTTTTCCGAACCTTGCATGTCTTCTCCAATACATCTATTGTAACAGAAGGGCAAGTCCTTTTCAGATTCTTGTAACCCTCCGTTCTCGCCACAGCATCAAAAGCATTTGAAGAGGTCATAAACTGAATACATGCATCCTTAAGCATGTCACAGTGATTTTTGTCAGCCAAAGCAAAAGTGGTTGCTACGGTCTGCACATCAAGATTTTCACAAAGGATGCTTTGACACATGAGCTTCAGCCTCTCGATGGCATATCGGTCTGCAGCCACAAGCAAGTGACGGATCATTTCACTATAATCACCTGCCTCAAGATCATCCAGGGGAGGCAGGGAGTCAGTGTAGATGAAATGGAGCAGGGCCTTGAAAACACGAGGTTGCACATCTTTGATAGGTACCGAGACGGCTCTGGCCTCCATCATAGGCCCATAAAGCTCGGCTTTGAAAACAGGTGACCGCGTCGCGAGGACAAGCTTGTGCGCCATGAAAATCTCAGACCCTACACTTACATCAGCTCCCTCTTTTGTCTCCAACAGCTTGCCAAATTGCTTCGCCATGTCGGACGAAGGCACATCGATGTTAGGGAACGATTTGCACTCAGGTACCAGAACCTCTTTGATAACAGTTATCCTGAACTCTATTGTGAAACGATCATCTCGTAGGTACGGTGAGGATTCAAACTCACTCTGTTTCATCTTTTAAACAAATCCTCTTTTGCCACTACCGGCAGTCGTATCGAAAACTCCTGATGACTTCTTGCACAGCAGGACGGACAAACTAGTGATCTGGTCCACCAACCTCAGCTCGAAGGATGTCCGTACGTTGGTGGCTCTAGGGCGACAGAGGTAGAATCCAAATGAGACACAATTTGTGTACGCACCATTTTTGCTTGTCCCGTCAGGGAAGAAGACACCGAACCACTGAGAATCGCCGATGGAGAACTTGGCAGATCTGATGGGCTTGTCGATGCCGATGCCCCTGTGCCGGCTGTACCCCACGACGTGAAACACGTGAGTACCTTGCTCCGTCTCCGGGGCGCATGTCGACACCGTCTTCGTGTTCGAGGTACGCATCTGGTGCGGCGCGGCGGCGGCAAGTGCGTGTGCCCTAAAGTCTGCAGTCTAAGGGCAAAAAAAACGCTTATCTCAAATCTGGATCCTTATGAGCGAGAAGAGGAGGCAGTGGAATGGATAAAACCTTCGATTTGTGGCCGGAGAACGAGGGGGCCGACGATGACGGTTGTGGCGGCGCCCGGCGCTGACGAAGACGGGGAGGATAGCTGTTCCTTTTTCCTCGCTTTCTTTCTTCCTTTATTACTTTTTGCACCCGAGTTAGTAGACAGTCACCTTTCTTTCTTCCTTTACTTTTTGCACCCGAGTTAGTAGACAGTCACCGAAGAATTCTGTAATTTAATAACGGCTTAACTAATTTTCAAGCGACTGAAATTTTGGTTTGTCTCGATCAACATTAGTAACCACAAGATTCATATCAAGCGGCCAATACTCCCTCATTTTAAAATATACGGCTATGTTTTTTGTTTTTAAATTTAGAGAATGTACAATGAACCGAGTATAAAGTTAGAACTGCATTTATTTGAAACGAATGGAGTAGTTTTTTTTCTACATCTCAATTGCTTATCGAGCCGCGCTTCAATCCGGGTACTTCAATAGACACTCGATGTTGACATATTCATTTGTTTCTTTTCTTTCGGGACCATGTCAAATGCCAACAACAAAAAGCTACTTCATCTGTCTTAAATTACTGTCATCCTGGTTTTGTATCAGGTCCATTGAACATTATTTAAATCTGGACAACCTATCTATCTAAATTCATTGAATATTTAATGAATCTAACAACAAAACATACTCTCAAGATGACAAGTAAACTGGGATGAAGAGAGTAGAAAACACGATTGCCTGACGTGCAGTCAAGCCAGAGCGGGCTCGACCTAAATAGGGTCCCACTGTGTCACCTGCCACTACGATAAGGTGCGCCGCCATCAGATTAGGGATAACTTGGTGGCTGATTAGTGCTTCTTTTGATGCTCATTGGACAAACAACTTTGATGATAGGAAATAAACGAGAGTCGTTTTGCAGCGTTTTTTTTTCTAATCTTATTTCTTGGCGGTGGCGGAGCTGGACACAAAATTAAGGGGGGCCGGACAAACTCAATCAAAATTTATGTTCAAAAATTTGCCAATTTGCACCTCATTGTTCACACACACCATCTATTGGGATTCTTGATTTCGTAAAAAAATTAGGACATATTCAGTAAAGATTTTATGATCCTACAAGTTGCAATCACATATCATATTGCTTGCATTAGTTAACACAACCGCAAATACAATAGGGAAAAAGAAAGTACGGTTTGCTTGACTTGGCTGTTGGACCTGCAGTATGGCCTAAGATTTCAAAGTACGCGATGGCTTAAGATTTCCTAAATTGTTTTACAAACATTAGATCAGTGTTTGAGATTCGTACAACAATTGAGATCTGAGTGGGGAGAGGGAAGGCTGAGAGCGCACCACGATGTCGCAACTCGCAAGGCGATTGGATTGGAGAGGGTGTGAGGGAAGGAAAAGAACCGGTTTTAAAACTTTAAACGCATTTTTCTCTCAAAACACAAATCTGTTTTCAAATTTGTTTGAACCTACGTGTTGTTACAATTAATTCTACAAAATGAGACCCAATAAGAATATTTTTTAGATTGTTTTTAAAAATTAAAATTTTGTCAATATTTTGAATATACTATGTCAACGATTTGTTTGTATGCATGATGTCAACATTTTTTTACTAGATCAACATTTTCTTTCAAAATGTTGGCTTCATGTTCTGACATAGGTTTACAAAAATATTGACTCTTTTATTTCAAAAGGGCATTTGCGTTTCTACCCTGGTTTGCATCTCAATTGCGATTTTACCCCTCGTTTTTCAACTTTGCGATTTTACCTCTGTTTTTTCAAACTGAGGCAAAAACTTACCAAGCTGTTCAGATTTGATGGGGTATTGATTTATTTGATGCTAAGCCCACGATTTAAGCCAAATCAATTCAATTTCTCTATCCTTTATTTGATGCCACAGCCTACGATTTACCCCCCAAGTTATTTGATGCTACAGCCTAGTACGATTTATGCTCTCCTCCACGATCGGGATCTACAGAAGCGGCGGCGCGACTGGGGACTCGGCGATGCCGTGCAGCAGCAGCCTCCGCCGCCTTGCGCCCCGCGGAGGATGGGGGTCGCTGCACGAGGACCTGGTGCAGCTGATCGGGTGGCGGGTGCTGGCCGCCGGCGACCTCCTGGACTACACCCGCTTCCGCGCCGTCTGCTCCGGCTGGAACGCCGGCGCCGTCAGCCCGCGGGGCCGCGGCCTCGCCGACCCGCGCTTCCACCCGCGACGGTGGATGATGTTTCCGGAAGGCCACGGCCTCTACCCCGGCCACCCCAGTCTCGGCGGGCACGTGCGCTTCGTCAACCTCTCCTCCGGCGATCTCGTCCGCGTCCACCTCCCTCTCCTTGGCGACCACGCAGTCCTCGACTCCACCGACGGCGGCCTCCTCCTCCTGCTCCGCAAACGCGACGCCGCCGTCCGCCTCCTCCACCCCTTCACCGGCGACGTCGCCGAACTCCCGCCCATATCGACCCTACAGCCGCTGCTGCAGCCCCAAAGGCTACTCAGCTGCACCGACGAGTTCCTCAGCGGAGTTTGCGCAGCGGTCAGTGTGACCCCTGCGGGGGAAATCACCGTCATGCTGGCCATTGATGTCAGACACCGAGTCGCCTACGCCAATGGGCAATGGTGTCTCTCGGCATGGAAGCTCCCATGCTTGTCAGTGCCAACAATGTCTTTCCAAGGCAAACTGTACGCCGCGGCGAAGTATCGTGATGACAGAAACAATGTGTATATTTGCCAGATTGATCTACTACAACAGTCGAATGCCGACGGTTCAGAATCGCTGTCTCTGCCGCCGCCCAAGAGGATCGCCAAGTGCCCACTGCTGATCGGAACAATCGGGTCAGCTCACCTGGTAGAGTGTGGCTCGGAGCTCATGCTCGTCGGCTTCACTGACGCGTCAGGCGAACATCTGGAAGTTTACAGAGTTGCAGACCTTGCCTCCGGAAGAGTTGTTCCGGTAACCAACATCGGGGAGCATGCAATCTTCCTCTTGGAACGGGGTGTCTGCGTCTCACCTAACAACAAGGGCTTCCCTTCTGTTTTGTGTAACACTGTCATCTGCGAACATAGATCGCCTCTGCTGGCGGAAACATGTGATCTCCGGGACTGGTTCTGCTCACGCTTCGACCAGTTCGATCTAGGAAGTGGCACCTGGTCTCCGGCCCTTGACGCGGGCATTCTGCGCACAGATAGAGCCCCGGCGAGCCCGTACACGCTCGGCCATCACATTTTAACATGTTGCTACCGCGGCTACTGGAATAAAGGACTCATTTTATGTTCGGCTATGATGCATACGATCGGTCTGTGAAGCAAAGTTATTTGGAGGGGTAGATATTACCTGTAGCGAAGCCATACTAATTCAATGTGCTGCTATAGCTGTTTTCCCCTCTCTTGTTTTTTTGGCAGGGTGATCAGCTGATAGCTTTGCACGATGCTGGCTTAAGTTATATATCTTTCTTCCCTGACTAAATATTTCACCTTAGTTTATCCTTCATTCTTAAACATATTGGTTAGTTACCAAAAAGCCTATTGATTCATCTCTATGTTTGACGCTATTCTTTTGTACAAACAAGATGTTTATGCCCACTTTCTGGAACTACAAAACAACATCCATTACAATACATGCAGAAGAGAAGGATATTTTGACTTATTAATAGGTATTTTTTAATCCTGCTAACGCTGGACGTTGTTCCGCTGAAAACATGTACTCCCTCCATTTCAAATTACTTGACGTTTGACTTTTGGAAATCAAGTTTGACCGCCCATCTAAAAATTTATGCAAATATAAAAACAAATAAATCATGTTTAAAGTATCTCTAATGATAAAACAAACCATAACAAGATAAATGATATTTGCACAAAATTTTCAAATAAGATGTGCGGTCAAATGTGATCTCCAAAAGTCAAAAAAGTCAAGTAATTTGAAATGGAGGTAGTACAAAAACCATGCTGGATGTTAATATTAGAGTGTTTAAAGCTTTCACTACGTCAACGACCTAATCATCAGTTGATAAATGACAATGTTGGAATGAGACAAAATGCCGACTTGGCACCAATCTCACCAGCATAAATCCTTTTATTTCACGGTACATAATTGAACCAAACATTCCCCATTAACTTCACAAATTTCGACAGTATACAGTGAAAAATGTGTGTTTGTCAGTGTAAATTTTTTCGAGGGAAAAAAAACTGAGTGATTCTTTACAACCAATGATTATTAAGACTGGTCACCTAACTGCATCAAAATTCTGATCCAGATTTACCCATTGAACAGTTACATATTTGACAAAGGAACATTCAAGTATGTGGATTCAGGGGCAACAAAACGAAAGCAAAGACAGTTTTCAAATCATATGTTACCTGATGATTATACATTACCCAAAATCTTCATTCAGCTCAGTTACCTGATGATTATACATTACCCAAAATCTTCATTCAGCTCAATGTTGGAATCATAAGTTTTCAAATCAACTAGCAATATACATTACCCAAAATCTTCATTCAGCTCAATTACAAATCTGCTTATTATTTTCAATTTCCTATATTAATCAAAATAAACAAATTTTAATTGTGGAAGTATAGCATCATGTTCAAAGCATATCAGTCTCAAGGAATGTTGTATATGCAAAACAATCTAGATAATGTGCAGTTTGGCTGAACATGATGCTATATTCCCACAACCACAAGTATTATACTTGGTCCTTTTTGTAATTGAAAGTGAACCAGTAAAACATAATTGTTGAGTATGCTATAAGTATACTCGAACATCAAGTTTGACGGGAAGGGCGCCACAATCAGAAATTCAGCAACCCTTGCGACATTAAACACTATAATAACAGATTGCAGCTTAGGTGAGCCAAAATAGCAGAAGTATCTGGTATTATGGTAACTTAGAAAAAGGATATTATTAAAACAAATGCAACTCCCAAATATAGATGCATTCTCACGAGTGGGAGACCAATACATAGAACTGTAAACACACGTTCACAACACAGCGCACACGCGTCCTTTTGAGACGGTTGTGCATAACTACCGCGTGGCTCAGGATCAACACACGTCCGTTGGATCCAAAAACTTGTGTGCATGTTTTTCACACTGTTCTTTACACGCATGCCAAGTTTCAAAAGTTTTCAAAACTTCTAAATAGTTTTTTGAGAGGATTTTTATGATTCCGCCGATGTGTGATTTTCATATTAGGTGATCCATGCTATTTATGTACGCAGCATGTAATCGTCCTTGCTAGTAGTCTTGCTCGTACAATAATGTTTTTCAAGTGTTAACTGTTGTTTGAATTTCATTATGAATTTTTTTATGCATTTTGTTTCCTGTTTTCCACAAACCACTTTTTAGTACTTGACATAAGTTTTAATAAGGTATGTCAGTTTCAGTTCGACACTAAGTTCAAATCTAGCAGTTTGATAGGCGACTAATATTCTCTCAAACTTCATGTGTCGAACGGACTGGGAAACTTGCTGCTTATATTGGAAAATATTTCTTTTAAAAAATAAGATTACTGCTGCCTAATATTTAGTACGTGATATGCATACTAGAAATGTAGCAACGGCCATGCTAAGCTACATTTTGCTCGACGTAGCAGCCTTCTCCAACGCCTCCAGCAACAAAGACGGGTTGTTACTTTTAACCTGCTTGTAGCCTTCAGTTTTCACCACACCTTTCATTCTGTCGTCGGAGATCATGAAATCGAGGCAAGCGTCTTTGAGTCTCTTGCAGTTATACCGGTCGGCCAGAACCAATACGGTAGTCACCGTCTCCACGTCAAGGCTCCTCGAAATGATATGCTCACAGAAGTACACGAGCCTGTCCATGGCGTACCTGTCGGCGGCAACGAGGATATGGCACATCAATTCTTTAACGTCACCGTTGCTGTAATCGTCCATGGGGGGCAACGAATCGGTGTAGATGAAGTGCAGCAAAGCCTTGAACACATCAGGCTCCATATCATGGATGGCAATGGATGCGGCACTGGCATCCTTCACGGGGCCTAGGAGCTGCGCCTTGAACACCGGCGACCGCGCCGCGAGCAGCATCCGGTGTGCCGGGAACGTCTCCCCCGCAACGTCGAACTTCACGTCGGCGCCCTCCCCGTGCTCGAGGAGGATGCCCAGGTCCATGGGCAGGTCGGCCGGCGGCGAGTCGGTGGACTTGAGCACGGCCAGCGTGCCCTTGATGGTCAGGCTGTCGTCATCATGCGGTGCGGTGTAGCGGTGAAGATCCCACCTCCACATGAACTTGCTGAGGTGCCACTGGGAGCAGCCCTCGGGGCAGCCGTGCCGGGTGTCGAACTCCGCCGCCTCGCACTCGGTGACGTAGTGGAATCCGCCGGTGGCCTGGTCGACCAGCCCCATGTCGTAGGACACGGCCACCAGGGAGCCCTGCGTCATCAGCTGGAGGGTGACGGCGGCGTGGTTCTTGGACGCGTGCGCCGCCTCGGCCGCGGCGTGGCCGCCGGGGAAGAAGAGGATGCACCAGTCGTATCCGCCGATGGTGTAGACCGATGACTCGATGAACGTGCCAGCAGGAAAGTCCTTGTAAAGGCTATAGTCATCGACATTAAACTCGAACGTCCCCCGGGCTTGGCTTGCCGCCACGGCGTCTGCAGATGGAGCCCTCGGCGCCTGGGAGGAGGATTCGGACATGTTGATTTCTAGTCGGCGGCGTCGGCTTCGTGATTTAGTCGGCGGGGTGAAGTCGATCGAGCGAGGTAGGCTTGGAGGTTGCGATCGAGTTGAATATATATTGGTTTGGAGGAACCGCCTTGTCTCCCATTGTATAGTATCCGTATTCAAACTCAGGATCGATGTGCTGTCGGCTGGAGTTCCGTTCGGATTCAACTCTTTTTTTTTTTTTTTTTTTTTTTTTTTTTTTTTTTTTTGAGAATCAATCCGGATTCAACTCAAACGTCACCAGCATGGCCGCCGAACATGCTCGTACCACTTAAGAGGGCCCCTGTACGTAGTAAACCGAGACCCACCACGCAGTCAGGTACTCAGGTGCAATCTCATCGTTCATACCACAGAACCTTTGTGCATCATGGCCGCTATGGGAAAAAATCCGGCTGTTAATCCCTCGTTGCATTATTTTAGGTGAATATCCAGTTCTTTCCATCACTCATACTCATACATCCCCATAGTGGCACAATCTCATTCATACAGGTTTCAACATCGTGTGCCTCCCTTCTCGTTCTCGGTCTCATCCCATGTTTACCTGTCCCACGCCTTACACCAAGCTCCGAGCAAAACAAATATCAATCAGATCGACTGAGAGCCCATAGATCGCATGTCCAAGCCTCACATGATTTTTGTTTGGTAGTTGTTAGTTCAAACGCCTTTATTTTCATTTGGATGTCTGGTAGGAAAAAAAACACTAAGAATGTAGTAAACAGCAACGAATTCTCGTATGTAAATACATGTGCCAAATATAGCGCGAATGCTTTAACTAACACCAAAACGTATATCTGGTGCAGCTGTGAACTCTTTTCGCTGTGAACAATTTTGCAGCATGTGGCATTTCCCATCCCAATCAACAACAATAACTTCTCACATTACAACAATATATACGTCGCATAAAACCATTAATTCTTAAAAAGCAGGCATCATGTGTCCATCTATAATATTTATATGCTGCCTAATTAAGGGCATACGGTTATTGTTAGACCAGACGAATCAAATATTTTTGTTGCTTTACTCTCCTTATATCCCTTTCAGTTATGCCGATTAGTGTCCATTTTTCATTCTTCAATATGCCTCAGATTGTGTGTCTTTTTCTTGCCATACTCGCATTCTCCTCGGAGAATGTGGCGACAAGTTGGCCGTTGGAATGGGTGCCAACAATACTTAGTGTGGATGTAAGTTTCAGATTATCTTAGGTTTACTTTTCTAATCAATTTTTAAATGTTCAATTCATTAGCCAGGTATTTAAGCTACAGCAGATTAAAATTCTATGTTCTTCATTTTATTATTTTTTCTGGGATTTACACTATATAGATTGGAGAAGATTCAATTGATTGTCAAACATAGCTGAAGCACCCCGGTTATCCCAGGAGCTAAAACACTTTATTATACCAGTCCCTGGATCAGTCGCTGGTACAATCAAGTCTTACAACAGGTGATATTACAAGTCGCGACCTGGCTAGGGTCGATCGATAAGCAACAAGAATATCAAAAGGTAACAAACAACAAGTACAAACCAGACCCCGATGATAACATCTAGGTCTTCAACCATAGCGGAAGCAACTAAGCGGTAGACTAATGCCACAGGCAGCTCGGGTGCGGACGAAACCAAGCTTAATCGTCTTCCTCACCGTCGGCGTCGACGAAGTCTGGATCTTCCTCTGTAATCAGCAAGCAAGAATGAGTACAAAAGTACTCAGCAAGTCGCAACCCTTACCCTACCGTCAATGGATAATGTATGCAATTGGCAGTAGCAAGGTAAAGGCCATCAGGTTCAACATTGCAATAAAGCAAGTTTTACACATGCAGGGGTTCAGTTTAAAGCAGTTTTAGCAAAAGCATCAAATTAAGATATTAAGGGGTTGGTCAAGTTTTACGTTGCCGGACACTCCGTCCACGACAACCTTCGGCGGAAGGCCGGACCTATTCTCAAAACAACTCACGCATCAAGGAGATAAGCACCCACCCCATGCTAGTTCTTGGACCGAACCAAAGCCATGTTCGTGACCGTGGACTCGGCTATTCGAATAGATTTAAACACTCTGCAGAGGTTGTACGATGTACCCACAATCTGAGTGCATCACAAGCTACCCGCGACGTGGGTGTGAAGACTCACAAAGCCATTACCCATCACAGCATCGTCCCGACTAATCGCCATGGGAGTTGTCCAGGGGTCTAGCCTCTGATCTAGGTCTTCGACCGGGTCGCGCACGTCTGCATCACGTCCACCTGCTCCATGGGCTCCCATTGCATCTCCAGCCTCCAGGCGATTAACAGACTAGCTGGCGGGGTTTAGACTAAGCCGTGCCGCATACACGGTAGTGTGGTCGCACTGAATAAACGGCTAGGTAGGATGTCACAAGCAACTCGGTCCTTATACGAGCCAAGGCAATCATCTCCACATATATGAACCCACCACAGAGGCAGCATTCATCTCCCATATCACTTGTCATAAGCACACCACAGAGGCGACACTTAATCTTCCATAAATATCATCAGGATCACCTCAGCTCTAACCCAAGTTCATTCATTCATCTTTCTTTAGTTATCACCCAACCTTACTACTACCACACAACACCAATCACAGTTTCACAATTGCAAAAGCTAAGTATAAGTAGAGCACTTAGTGATACACAGTCCTAAGCATTTCTATAACAAGGAACATCCATGCGTAAATAATATTCATACATGGATATCCTAGGTTTAACAGGGAATAATTTAGGACAGATAATAAAAGGCTCAGTGGTCTTGGTCATACTACACAAAGATTTTGCAAACACCAGGGCAGTCATTTCATGCAATAAAATAGCTTCTACGGGTTGTTTTTATAAAACATAGGAGCAGTATGATCAAAGGGAAAACGGATTGTGACTTGCCTTCGTTGACGTCCTCGGGAAGCTCCTGCTCGAAGTCGCCGGCTCCTGGTTCCTGCTCCTCCTCCTCCGCGTACTCGTACTCTCCGTTAGCTACGCGACCGGCAAACAAGCAAACAAACACAAATAAATACAAAATAAATAGAGGATGAGCTCTACAAAAGATGAAACTGGTAGAAATGAATAGAGTTCGATTTTAGATGAATTTAGGAAGAAGAATCGGGTCAATCGGAGCTCGGATGGTGGAGATATTGATTTTACAGTGGAAGGTGTTGGTTTATTCCGAAAATAATTTCGGAAAGGAATATATCAGCACGTGTGCTGGGATGCTGCTGGTATTGCTCGAGTGCACAAGGGCCTAATCAGATTGGGTGGGCCGGGGAGGTGGAGGTGGTGTTGGGGACGCTCACCTGCCGCTCAATCGACTCCGGGACGAACTGGGACGGGAGATCGACGGCGCGGTCGCAGCGATTGGAGAAGACATGTATGGTGGCTCGGTGCTGCTGCTGGGTGACGGAGGCGCTCGCGAGAGGGGGGCTATTTATAGGCACGAGCGAGGTGAGGGCTCGCATGCAAGGACGGGACGGTGGGGCCGATAACGTGGCGTGCAGCTTTGGAGCGACGGGACGCGAGCGCTCAGGCAACTTGGCCACTTGCGGCGCGGATGCGCATGCGCGGTATGGGGCGGTGCAGAGCGATGGGATGGCTCAGGCAGCAGCGCATGCAAGTGTTCATGCGTTGGCGTGCGGGTAATAGTGCGACGAGACGGCTCATGCAAGTGGCATATGCAAGCGGGGCCGGGTGATAGTGCGATGAGACGGCTCAAGCAAGTGGCATATGCAAGCGGGGGCCGGTGATAGTGCGATGAGACGGCTCAAGCAAGCGGCAGGTGCAGCATGCAAGTGGGCATGGTGGCATTGACGTGTAGCTTTGGGGTGACGAGACGGCTCATGTAGGTGGAGTAAAGGTGCTTGAGCGAGGTGCGCGCGTGCTCGCAAGTGGGCATGGCTCGGCGCAGCGTGCGGCTTTGGTCTGAGTAGACGCAAGCTGCAGAGAGGAGAGGGGCCAGGGCGGTGCGTCGCCTAGCTTCTGGACGACGCGGAGCGACGCGATGGCTCGTGCAGGTGGAGTGATGGTGGTAGGCGGGTGGCTCGGGAGTGATGACTTGTCTGGAGGTTGGTGTGGTGAACACACTGCTGTGCGCGAGGAGGAAGAAAGGGAGAAAAGACTGGAAACGACCCAGATAGCAGAGAGGGAGAGGAAGATTTTTAAAAAGATTTTGAAAACTTCCGACTTTGGTTTGGATTTGCATTTAAATTTTTAGGGTGAATTTCAGGGCGTTACAAACCTACCCCCCTTAAAAGAATCTCGTCCTCGAGATTCCAGCTGGTCCTCAAAGAGATGGGGATACTCCTTCCTCAAAGCATCTTCTCGTTCCCAAGTAGCTTCTGCCTCTGTGTGCCGACTCCACTGAACACGGTACAGACGAACTGTTGATCCTCTGGTCTGACGGGTGGTTACATCCAAAATCTTAATCGGCACTTCTCGATAACGGAGGTCATCTTGTAAATCCAAAGTCTCCACACACACATGCTCTTCTGGTATTCTCAGACACTTCTTGAGCTGGGACACATGAAAAACATTGTGCACATCTGCCAACTCTGGTGGTAGCTCGATTCTGTAGGCCACTGTACCAATCTTCTTCAACACACGGTAAGGTCCGATGTAGCGTGGTGCTAACTTGCCACGGACTTGGAAACGACGTGTACCTCTAATTGGGGAGACTTTAAGGTACACATAATCTCCAACTTGAAAACTTAAATCCTTCTTCTTTTGTCTGAATAACTCTTCTGGCGAGACTGTGCTTCCTTCAGCTTTTCTCTGACTTCTGCAACCTTTTCTTCTGCTTCCTTAACGATGGAGCACTGGCGAAGCTACGTTGTTGTTCCCTGGTGCACCGGCACCAGGCTCCAACACAAAATTTGGTTGTCATCACTCGAATTTTACCTTATGTGCACAACCTTGAGTCAAAAACGTGCACCACTGAGCCGCTGTGAAGGCCAGATGCAAGCTCAGATGAGACCCAAAGTTGAAGTGTGCACTCGGGTGCTCAACGCTCTAGCTTCGCCACTGCGATGGAGGGTCCAGTAAGGGAACGCTCTCCAACTTCTGACCACATCAGAGGTGTTCTGCATTTTCTGCCATACAACACTTCAAAAGGTGACATCTTGAGGCTAGCTTGGTAACTGTTGTTGTATGAGAACTCAGCATAAGCTAGACTCTTCTCCCAGTCTTTGCCATAGGTCAGTGCACATGCTCTCAGCATATCTTCAAGAATTTGGTTGATTCTTTCTGTCTGACCATCTGTCTGAGGGTGATAAGCAGTACTGAAATCCAACTTAGTTCCCAGAGCAGCGTGTAAGCTTTTCCAAAACCTAGAGGTAAATTGGGTACCTCTATCAGAAACAATTCTGCTCGGTACTCCATGCAGCTTCACTATGTTGTCAATATACAACTGGGCTAACTTGTCTCCTCCATAGTTGGTTCGTACAGGAATAAAGTGAGCGATCTTGGTGAGTCGGTCCACTATTACCCATACAGAGTTATATCCCTTCTTTGTTTTAGGAAAACCAACTATAAAATCCATGCCGACTTCATCCCATTTCCACACAGGGATTGGTAAGGGCTGGAGCAATCCTGCAGGCTTCTGGTGTTCTGCCTTGACTCTCTGACAGACATCACATTCTGCAACAAACTTGGCTATATCTGCCTTCATTCCATTCCACCAGTACCTTTCCTTTAAATCAAGATACATCTTGGTAGATCCTGGGTGAATGGAATAAGCCGAGTTGTGGGCTTCATCCATGATTGTCTCTCGGAACTTTCCTTCTTGTGGTACACAGATTCTGTCTTTATACCACAGAGTGCCTTTATCATCTACTCTGAAGTTTGGGGCTTTGTTTTCTCCAGTGTGGCTGCGGATCTTCATTAACTCTTGATCCTTGAGCTGGGCTTGTCTGATCTGTTCATCTAGTGTTGGTTGCACACTCAGGCTATTCACACAAGCTTTAGGTACTATCTCCAGATTAAGCTTCTTTATCTCGGTCGACAAGTGATCATTGTGGGTCATGAGGTAGTTGCAGTAGGCTTTTCTGCTTAAGGCATCTGCCACAACATTTGCTTTTCCAGGATGGTAGTGGATTTCTAAATCATAGTCCTTGATCAACTCTAACCATCTTCGTTGTCTCAGATTCAGATCCGGCTGAGTAAAGATATACTTTAAACTCTTGTGATCCGTATAGATCTCACACTTATTTCCAATTAAGTAGTGCCTCCCAAATCTTGAGGGCATGCACTACTGCTGCTAACTCCAGATCATGAGTGGGATAATTCTGCTCATGAGTCTTCATTGCCTTGATGCATAGGCAACAACTCTACCATCTTGCATTAGGACACATCCCAAGCCTTGTCTTGATGCATCACAGTAGACAACAAAATCTCTGTGAATGCCAGGTAGGACTAACACTGGTGGTGTCGTCAGTCTTCTCTTCAACTCTTGAAAGCTTCTTTCACAAGACTGGGTCCATTCAAACTTCTTGTCTTTCCTGAGAAGTTCTGTCATGGGTCTGGCTATCTTGGAAAATCCTTCAATGAATCGGCGGTAATAACCCGCTAATCCAAGAAAGCTTCTGATCTCTGACACATTTGTCGGCTGAGGCCAATGAGTAACTGCCTCAACTTTCTCAGGGTCTACAGCAACTCCTTCTGCTGTCAGAATGTGGCCAAGGAAGGCAACTTTCTCAAGCCAAAATTCGCATTTACTGAACTTGGCATATAACTTGTGGGCTCTGAGCTTTTCCAAAATTACTCTCAGATGTTGCTCGTGCTCTTCGGCACTCTTGAATAGATCAGTATGTCGTCAATGAAGACAACGACAAACTTATCTAATTCTTCCATAAACACCTTGTTCATGAGATTCATGAAGTATGCAGGGGCATTGGTTAGTCCAAAGGACATAACTGTGAACTCATACTGGCCATATCTGGATACAAAAGCTGTCTTTGGGATATCTGCTTCTCTGATCTTCAGTTGATAATACCCAGATCTCAAGTCAATCTTGGAGAAGTACTTGGCTCCTTTTAACTGATCAAACAGGTCATCAATCCTGGGTAGAGGATACTTGTTCTTGATGGTTACTTCATTCAAGGATCTGTAGTCTACACACAACCTCATACTTCCATCCTTCTTCTTGACAAACAGAACTGGTGCTCCCCAGGGGGAAGAGCTGGGTCTGATATATCCTTTCTCTTGGAGTTCTCTTAACTGTTCCTTGAGTTCTGCTAACTCTGCGGCTGCCATGCGGTAGGGTCGCTTGGCTATTGGGGCTGTTCCAGGGATAAGGTCAATGATGAACTCAATATCCCTATCTGGTGGCATTCTAGGTAACTCTTCAGGGAACACATCTGGATACTCATTTACCACTGGTACTTTCTTCTACAGTCTTGGTTTCCATGGTAAACACCATCGGGTCAGGTTTACTTCCAAGGGCTTGGCAGACTACTCGGGTTCCTTCATGGTTGGTCACTGTAACTGTTCTGTCTGAACATGCTATGACACCATCATGCTTGGTTAACCAATCCATTCCGAGGATTAGATCTATTCCCTTGGATTTTAGCAACCACTGGACTAGCTAGAAAGGCTACCCCACATAGGGTGATTCTTATCCGCGAACAACCCAAGTGACATTTGATGTCAGCTCCGGGTGATCGGGTTATTAAGGGGGTTTTAAGCAGTACTGTAGGTACTTTATGCTTTTCCACAAAACTTGATGATATGAAAGAGTGCGATGCTCCAGAATCAACAAAACTGTTGCAAGAACTGATTCAACAAGAAACTCACCAAGCACAACTCCAGGTGCGTCCTGAGCTTCCTGAGCATGGATGTGGTTGACGCGGCACGTCCGAAGGACTGCTGTGTCTTTGCTGGCTGGTTGGAGACTTGGTTGGTTCCACTGTGGCTCCAGACATCCTTGGTCCATTCACAGTGTTGGACTGAATGGAAACAGCTGGCTTGTTCTTATGCGGACAGTTGGCAATGAAGTGGCTAAGGTCACCACAGTTGAAGCAAGCCTTGGGTGGTTAGTCACTTGACCACTGCTGTACTGCTGAGTCTTGGTGTTGTTTCTGACTCTTCTGAGGAAAGCTGGGCTGACGAGAGACATTGGATGGAGTCCTGAACTGCATTGGGGCTTGATTCTTCTGACCTTGGAAGTTGGAGTTCCTCGGTCTCTGGAATCTTTCCTGCTGACGGACTTCATGAGCTGCAAACTTGCGCTTCTTCTCCTTGGAACTTCCATTATGCTTTTTTTCAATCAGGATGGTCTGGTTCATCAGGGTGTTGAAGTCAGGATAGATGTGAGGAGTCATCTGTTTCCTAACTCTCCTGATAAACCCTTCTTGAACTTGTTCTGCTTCTTCTTGTCAGTTGAAACTTCCTCAGGAGCATAGCGAGAAAGTTCAATGAACTTGCGGATGTACTGATTCACAGACATGCTTCCTTGCTTCAGCCTGCGAAACTCATCTGCCTTGAGTTGCATGGTACTTCTGGAACATGGTAGCGGCGGAATTCTTCCACAATTCTTCCCAAGTGATGGTTGTGGGATCATCAGTGGCTTCACAGTAGTCTCCCCCCAGGCTAAGGCTGTCCCAGTGAGTTGATGGGATGCCAGGAGAACTCTGTCTCTTCCTTCACAGTTATAGCATCAAGCTTCCTTTGAATGTTCCTTACCCAGTCATCAGCTTCGAGTGGGTCCTCAGATCCCCCAAAGGTTGGTGGCTTGATTCTGACAAACTCAGCCATCTTCTCTGGAAACCATGCACTTGCTGCTGACGGCGTTGGTTGTTGTTGTTATTGTTGTTCTGCACAAGTGCTTCCAACAGACGGGTTTGTTGTGCCATAACTTCCGCCAGGGTGGTGAGCGGAAGGTTAGGCAACTGTCCATGGTTGAGTTCTCAGCTTGAACTTCAGCTTCTTGGTTCACTTCTTCTTCCCTACGGTTGTTGCGCTGGCGCCGCTGGCGCTGCTGGATCCTTGCAGAGCGCTTGGGCGCATCTGTTGAGGACAAAGGGAAAGAGCATAAGATGAGAGAAGAACCTAAGATCTTCTTCATTGTATCATTTAATTCTCTTTGTTATTATGTTTTTCTTTTTATAAAAGGGGAGCAGGGCACAAGGGCCTTGCTGGCACACACGACAAGCAATTCACACAAACAAGCAACACTCACAGGTTCACTAAAACAACAGGGGGTACAACACTAGCGAAGAGCTACTAGCGATTACACTGCGACTACAAGGGACAAACTAAGACTTCGGGGATACAGACTTCCACAGACACTTCTTGAACTCGGACCGGTAGCTTCATCCCATGATGATTGGATCTTCATCTCGGTGGACACTCATGGGTCCTGGGCATCCATGAGGTTGCAGGGGTCTTCCAGACCTCTAACTGGGGAATCTTCACCCGAAGCAGTGGGGAGGCGATCTTCATTCTCCTTTGGAAAACTGGGTCAAAGGGAGGGGTTCTTCTTCTTCTTCGACTTCTTCTTCTTCTTTAACCGTCTGCTTGAGAGGGCGGTGGTGCAGGAAGATCTTCTGCGTACTTCCTCTTGATGTTGCTTCTTCCTTCCCGCAGAGCACATAGGAGTCCCATCCAAAACGGGACGTTCTCCTACTCCGGGAATATCAGAGTCCTGCAGTGGCACGCCCAGTGAGATAGGCGGTGCCGACTAGCTTGTTGTAGCGGTCTTCTTGCGGTCTTCAAGGCTTCTGTGGCAGCAACAACACGGCTTTCTTCTTCAGCTTCACGAGCTTTGCTTCAGCTAGCTGAACACGTAGGTCCTAACTCGTGTCTCAATCTTTCTTCGCTCGAGTGATGCACCTTCGCAGTCTGGCTGCGGTTCCGTCATACAGCTCATCCAAGGCGAGCAGATAACGGGTCATGGCAACCACTGTGGGATCTCTTTCAGCCATTCTTAGGCCTTCAATTGTTCTCATCCTTGCAAGCCAGTGGGGCGGTTTCTCTCTATGGGAGGGAAAAACCTCATTGGCGAGCGACCGATAGGCTCTCGTACATCTGGCACAGGTACCCGAAGGGCCCTTGCTGGCCACAGCTTGTAGGTGTCTGCGAAGCGTGACCCAGTGGTAGTCACGTTCCAGGGCTTCATCTCGGGGTGGTCATCACTGGCTCCAATGTGAATGGTGACTTCACACAGCGCTCATGCCAAACTCTTCATACTCTCTTCCAACATACTCCGCTGGCTCCATAATACCAAGTCTGACCATGGCATCACGTAGCACCTTTGGAAAGCCAGGGGTCTCCAAGCAGTAGTCGGTCACCCATCCATCTTCTTCCATCTGTAGAGGAGGAATAAATCAGATTTTTGCAAAAGAGGGGGAAAGAGCTAAGGAGTTTTCCAAAATAGTTTTTTTGCAAATAATTTTCACGTCCAAGCCTAAGGTCACGTCCTACAGCCAAGCACGGCTCTGATACCACCTGAAGCACCCCGGTTGTCCCAGGAGCTAAAATACTTTATTATACCAGTCCCTGGATCAGTCGCTGGTACAATCAAGTCTACAACAGGTGATATTACAAGTCGCGACCTGGCTAGGGTCGATCGATAAGCAACAAGAATATCAAAAGGTAACAAACAACAAGTACAAACCACCAGACCCCGATGAATAACATCTAGGTCTTCAACCATAGCGGAAGCAACTAACTAAGCGTAGACAATGCCACAGGCAGCTCGGGTGCGGACGAAACCAAGCTTAATCGTCTTCCTCACCGTCGGCGTCGACGAAGTCTGGATCTCCTCTGTAATCAGCAAGCAAGAATGAGTACAAAAGTACTCAGCAAGTCGCAACCCTTACCCTACCGTCAATGGATAATGTATGCAATTGGCAGTAGCAAGGTAAAGGCCATCAGGTTCAACATTGCAATAAAGCAAGTTTTACACATGCAGGGGTTCAGTTTAAAGCAGTTTTAGCAAAAGCATCAAATAAGATATTAAGGGGTTGGTCAATTTTTACGTTGCCGGACACCCCGTCCACGACAACCTTCGGCGGAAGCCGGACCTATTCTCAAAACAACTCACGCATCAAGGAGATAAGCACCCACCCATGCTAGTTCTTGACCGAACCAAAGACATGTCCGTTACCACCGTGGACTCGGCTATTCGAATAGATTTAAACACTCTGCAGAGGTTGTAACGCTGTACCCACAATCTGAGTGCATCACAAGCCACCGCGACGTGGGTGTGAAACTCACAAAGCCATTACCCATCACAAGCCATCGTCCCGACTAATCGCCATGGGAGTTGTCCAGGGATCTAGCCTCTGATCTAGGTCTTCGACCGGGTTCGCGCACGTCTGCATCACGTCCACACTGCTCCATGGGCTCCCATTGCATCTCCAGCCTCCAGGCGATTAACAGACTAGCTGGCGGGTTTAGACAAGCCGTGCCGCATACACGGTAGTGTGGTCGCACTGATAAACGGCTAGGTAGGATTCACAAGCAACTCGGTCCTATACGAGCCAAGGCAATCATCTCCACATATATGACCCACCACAGAGGCAGCATTCATCTCCCATATCACTTGTCATAAGCACACCACAGAGGCGACATTTAATCTTCCATAAATAATCATCAGGATCACCTCAGCTCTAACCCAAGTTCATTCATTCATCTTTCTTTAGTTATCACCCAACCTTACTACTACCACACACACCAATCACAGTTTTCACATTTGCAAAGCTAAGTATAAGTAGAGCACTTAGTGATACACAGTCCTAAGGCATTTCTATAACAGAAAACATCCATGCGTAAATAATATTCATACATGGATATCCTAGGTTTAACAGGGAATAATTAGGACAGATAATATAAGGCTCAGTGGTCTTGGTCATACTACACAAAGATTTTGCAAACACCAGGGCAGTCATTTCATGCAATAAAATAGCTTCTACGGGTTGTTTTTATAAAACATAGGAGCAGTATGATCAAGGGAAAACGGATTGTGACTTGCCTTCGTGACGTCCTCGGGAAGCTCCTGCTCGAAGTCGCCGGCTCCTGGTTCCTGCTCCTCCTCCTCCGCGTACTCGTACTCTCCGTTAGCTACGCGACCGGCAAACAAGCAAACAAACACATAAAATATAAAATAAATAGAGGATGAGCTCTACAAAAGATGAAACTGGTAGAAATGAATAGAGTTCGATTTTAGATGATTTAGGAAGAAGAATCGGGTCAATCGGAGCTCGGATGGTGGAGATATTGATTTTACAGTGGAGGGTGTTGTTTATTCCGAAATAATTTCGGAAAGGAATATATCAGCACGTGTGCTGGGATGCTGCTGGTATTGCTCGAGTGCACAAGGGCCTAATCAGATTGGGTGGGCCGGGGAGGTGGAGGTGGTGTTGGGGACGCTCACCTGCCGCTCAATCGACTCCGGGACGAACTGGGACGGGAGATCGACGGCGCGGTCGCAGCGATTGGAGAAGACAGGTATGGTGGCTCGGTGCTGCTGCTGGGTGACGGAGGCGCTCGCGAGAGGGGGGCTATTTATAGGCACGAGCGAGGTGAGGGCTCGCATGCAAGGACGGGACGGTGGGGCCGATAACGTGGCGTGCAGCTTTGGAGCGACGGGACGCGAGCGCTCAGGCAACTTGGCCACTTGCGGCGCGGATGCGCATGCGCGGTATGGGGCGGTGCAGAGCGATGGGATGGCTCAGGCAGCAGCGCATGCAAGTGTTCATGCGTTGGCGTGCGGGTAATAGTGCGACGAGACGGCTCATGCAAGTGGCATATGCAAGCGGGGGCCGGGTGATAGTGCGATGAGACGGCTCAAGCAAGTGGCATATGCAAGCGGGGGCCGGGTGATAGTGCGATGAGACGGCTCAAGCAAGTGGCAGGTGCAGCATGCAAGTGGGCATGGTGGCATTGACGTGTAGCTTTGGGGTGACGAGACGGCTCATGTAGGTGGAGTAAAGGTGCTTGAGCGAGGTGCGCGCGTGCTCGCAAGTGGGCATGGCTCGGCGCAGCGTGCGGCTTTGGTCTGAGTAGACGCAAGCTGCAGAGAGGAGAGGGGCCAGGGCGGTGCGTCGCCTAGCTTCTGGACGACGCGGAGCGACGCGATGGCTCGTGCAGGTGGAGTGATGGTGGTAGGCGGGTGGCTCGGGAGTGATGACTTGTCTGGAGGTTGGTGTGGTGAACACACTGCTGTGCGCAGAGGAGAAGAAAGGGAGAAAAGACTGGAAACGACCCAGATAGCAGAGAGGGAGAGGAAGATTTTAAAAAGATTTTGAAAACTTCCGACTTTGGTTTGGATTTGCATTAAATTTTTAGGGTGAATTTTCAGGGCGTTACAATAGCACCGACGAGCTTTAAGGTTGCGGGATTTAGGTATTAGAGGAGGAGTTATGGGGAGGTAGGTCGGCCTGGCGCGCGGTGGCAGCAGGCAAAAGCCTTGAAAACTAGGCTGGGGCGACATGAGATGATTGTTGGGCTAGGCTGGGCGAGGGAGCTGGATGGGGACTAGTTAGCACAGTGGAACAAGAAGCTGCATACCTAGTGGTGGGGGACGCTGACAGGGATGGTTGGAGGAAGGCAGTAGGCAGGGGATCTGATCGAATCTTGTTGTTGAGAGAGAGATGGCCTCCTGTTAGATGGCAGCACCATCGGCAGCATGGCTGTGGGAAAGTGGTTAGATCCAGACACCTACTTGTACTATCTCTGTTTCAAAATATATGCAGTTATGGTTTTGTACCAGGTTCATAGAAGATGCTATAAATCTGGACGAGAACTGCATATATTTTGACAGTGAAGGAGTAAAAACGTCCGTTGGCCCTGCAATTCTGCTCGAGCAGTAAAAAGTGGTCAAGAGACAGGCATCAAGAGAGAATAGGGGCCGGAGAGTCAGAAATAGGATAGAGATCAGAGAGGGCTGGGCAAATCTCAAATCTGTTTTTTTTTTCCAAAGGAAAGTTATAAAATCTTGTTGACTTATCAATGATGGATTAACGCGCTTGAGGCATGACAGTTCGAAGTGTTTTCAAAGATCACTAGTGGATAATCTTCTTTTTGTTAGTGACATGAAAAAATGTAATTTGTGAAAATAAAAGTTATTACATTTCTCGTTGTTGAAGTTTCAGGCCCAAATTGTAATTGTTAAGTTTTGTTTATTTGTATTTATGACCGCTTGCTTAGTGTTTGTCTTTTAATTCTTAGAGTTAGCTTCTTCGCACGGCTTTAGCTAAGAGAAACTGCTTTTAAACTTCGTTGTAACCTGGTAGCTATAGGAAACCTTTTTTTTCCCAAAGCATAGCAGAATCCAATAGGCCTCTAAGAGCATCTCCAAGAGACTCCCATAACATTGGTCTCAAAAATTTGTTTTTGAGAGTAACCAGAAAATTGTGGGGGCAACTTTTCTCTCTCCTCCCAACTCTAAAAGTAGATTAAAACACTTTAATTAAGTCACGTCAGCATTTACGGCCACAAAACATTAATTTCATAGCAAAAAGAAGAGATGGAAGCCCAAATTCTTCTCCTGTTTGTAGCTAAAAATGAGGGAAGTTTAGGAGCTATGAAAAAATTAGGTCCTATTGGAGATGGTCGGCCTGTTCGGCAGGCTGTTTTACTGTAGCGGCTGCGGAAGAAATAACTGTGACACTGTAGCGGATGCTGAAGAAATAACTGCGAACACTGTAGCGGCTGATAAGTAGTAGGCTGGGCGAACAGCCTGGGTTTTTTTTTTATTGAATCCCATATTTTGATTTAAGGGGGATTTATGGGGCTCTCTGGAGATGCTCTAAGAAACCTTTTTGAATAAAGCGAACATCACTCTGCCGGTATGCAGTGATGATTTAGTAGGTTCAAATGTGGCGCCCATTGCTATGTATAACTCTGATACAACATCCACTGCTTACAGGGCACTGCAGCATACACATCATACCAAAACCCTATGCAAGGATATTTTGGTACAATGGCTACATTTGACATTTACAATTTTTCAACTTTGAAGAAAGGCTTCCAGTCGGCCGCCAATATGGCTTTACACACCTCAAAAGAAGCTATACAAGCCGGATGGGAGGTAACAATTTTTTCTTATTCAATGGTTGACTGACTTACATGATCAGCTATATGTAATGTAACTATGAGTTAACAAATATATTTTTCATGCAGATAAATCCAACTTTGTACGGTGACAATAAAACTCACTTTTTCGTCTATTTTAATGTATGCTGGCATCTACTTCACTGCCTATTTATTATATTTTATTTTTGTTTATGTAGATCTAACACGACTTCCCTACCAATTTGGATACCAGGTAGATATAAAGTACGATCCGGGATGTTCCAACTTGGTCTGTGACGGATTCGTTCCAGTAAATGGGGCTCCTATTACTCCTGGAGATACTATAGAACCAGGATTGGGGCAGTCTAAAATCTCTATAAAGATATTTAAGGTAGAATATAAACAATTCGGTTGAATTCTTTAATCAGTTCCCTATTGAAAATGAGTGTTGTTTGACAAAAATGTGCATCAACGTCTCAGCTTATGGATTTGTATTCTAATCAATGATTCTAATTAAGCGATCGATGCCAGCAACAACAAAGCTATTTAATGTTCCAAAATGATGTATTTCATAAGGCAGCAGAAATCTAATAGTATTTCATTGTTGCCAATGTTTACATTTCCATTGCAGAACAAAGAAGACGGAGATTGAGAACGTTAATGACCAAATGCGAGGTCTCTCTCGAATCGTCTCTGCGCTACAGTAGAGAGAGGCGAGAGCAGGGCGACCCGGTCTCCGGCGGCGGCTCCGCGCGATCTCTCCCTCCTCCGGTGGCCCGTAGGGCTCCGGCGCCGGGAGATCGCCGGAGTTGCCGTCCGGTCTTAGTCTAGTCTAGTTTCTAGTTTAGTAGTCTAGGTTTTTGCCGGGTTGGTGCGGTTTGGGCTTTGTTTCCGGCGTTCTCCTCGTGAATGGCGGCCGGTCTTGTCTCTCCTCCGCGGATCCGTGGTGGTGGCGTCGGCGACGACGGCGACAGATCCGGTGAGGTGGTGTGGAGTTTGTGTTTCTCTGTTCTTTTGCGGAAGGGCAGGTGGTGTGCGCCCCTTGCCGGCGTCGCCGGCGTTGGTGGTTCGTGGTTCCGGGGGGTTGTCGCTGGTCGTCGACCTCGCCGGTTTTGTGCTCCTTCTTGCTCGTCGGTGCTCGATTTTGGTGAGTTCGTCCTCTTTTCCCCTTTCTTGATGATGCGACGGCCGGCGTGGTGCTTTCGTCGTGTTATCCGCCTTTGGGTGGATCCAATCGGCCTTTCCAACAAGCTTTGGGGTTCGCCGTCAAGGAGGAGAAGGAGGATTTGCTGGCCTCGTCGAGCGCCGCCGCCGGCGAGAGGAGCTGATGTCGGGAAGGATCTTGAAGGAGAAGAGGGTCTTCTTTGTATTTTCTTTCTTTGGGGTCCTTTCTGCTTTTTTGTTTCAGGGGTCTGCCTGTAAAAGGATGGTGTTGTACTGTTCACAAATCTAATATAATACACCTCCCTTTCGCAAAAAAAAAAAAAAAAAAAAAAAAGAAGACGGAGATTGGTGGATCCACACCGGGCGTGACACCAACAATCTTGACCCAGTAGGCTACTGGCCTAAAAGTCTTTTTACTACTATGAAAGATAATGCTACATCATTGTTTTTTGGGTGGAACAACTGTATCTCCAAGTAATGAACCTGGCCCTCCGATGGGCAATGGCCAGTGGCCAGGAGAATTATCAGCATCTGTTCGTGATATTCAGTATATAGACGCCAGTGGCCAAGGCAATGCTCCCAAAGTTGGCTTCACACTCTTCGTGCTGAAGCATCCAACCCAAATGCTATCAAGTTAGCTCACTCACTGAAAACATGTTCCAGTACGGTGGACCAGGTGGTTGCACCAGAAATTAGCATCCATTGAAATGTCAATAATATGTGTGGTGATGCTCAAAATAAAAACTTTCTTATCTCAGAGTAAAACTTTGTGCATTCTTAAATATTGTTTCTTCAATTTAATCCCAGATTTAACAGAATATAGCACGTTCGAAGTATGTGATGTATCAATTTACACTAATTTGTTCTTGTAACTAGGAATGAAATACATTTCATGAGACTTGCGCTGAAACTAAATAATTAATTGTATTAGTGCAAATAGTTATTCTGCCACAAGCCTGCTTTGGAGTTTATGCTTCGCCTAACAAAATCTGAAGTTTCCCGGGTAGATCAGCGTGTACATCTCTTTATATTTTTTTTTGTGAAAAGGGACTTTATTTTACTTTCTCTGTCCACAAATATAAGCATTTGTCGACTTTCAGCTAAATCGTTTGACTACTCGTCTATTCAAAAAAATTATGCAAATATTATTAATTTTATTATGACTTATTTTATCACTTAATATACTTTAGTATGTGTTATTTGTTTTGTATTTTCACAACTTTTTTGAATAAGACGAATGGCCAAACGAGTTTGCTGAAAGTCAATAAATCCTTATATTTATGGACGGAGAAAGTAATGTATAAAGTAGTCTGCCAAGTGAAAACATACAGCTGATGGCCAGTCACCACCAGCAAGGCGTCTTTGCACGGGATTTTAGTTCCTCTTTATAGTCATTGTAAACTTTGGGGCGAGAGGTAATAAAGAGGAGAAGATGTAAAACTTCCTTTGGATGATTCAGTTAATGACAAAAAGTTTATACTTTTTCTGCAAAGAAAGGAAGGTTTATACTTGCTGCCTTCTGAAACCTGTACTAATTTGATCGAGGAAGGAAGGCCTTTAAAGTAACAGAGGAATGGTTAGACCTCTCTCGAACCGTCCCCTCCCCCCGCTACAGTTCAGAGAGGGCGAAAAGAGAGAGCTCGCTTTCCGGCGGCGATTCGGCCGGCTCTCCCTCCGCTCCGGCGGCCCGCGCGGCTCCGGAGCGTTGGGGGAGTAGGAGAATCGTCGTCCGGCTCTGTTTCCTAGCTACTAGTAGTAGTTTAGGCTAGTTTCCCTCTTGTTAGGGTTAGGTTTCCGGCGACTTCTATGGCGAAGCTCGCCGGATTTGTCTCCTCCCTTGGCGGATCTGGAGGCGGCGGCGTCGATGACGGCGGCATGCTTACCGGTGAGGCTTTGTGGAGTTGTGTTTTCTTCTTCTCTTTTGCGGAAGGGCGGAAGATTTTGGTGCCCCCTTTTGGTGGGCTGTTTGTTCCCCCCGCCGGCGGCGCTGGTGGTGTGGGATGCCTCTTGCTCCGGTCGTCGACGGTGACATCGATGGTTGTGAGCTTCTTTTCCTCTTTCTCTCTCTGCCTGGCGATGGCCGATTTCCGTTCAGCTATGGCAAATGCGTGCTGGTGGTGTTCCGGGCGCTGGCTCTTGCGGCTCATCCAATGTTTGGAGTCGCCGTCAGAGGAGGAAGGTGGATCGATTCCGGTGGCTGTCGTCGCCGGCGTTCAGTTTCGAGGCTTGCCTCGGTCTAGGGGGCTTTGTGCAAATATCAGTATGTCCAAGGTGTTTGGTGTAATATCCAGTGATGTACTGTTCATCTTATAAATATAGTTCCCCTTCCGCAAAAAAAAAAAAAAAAAAAAAAAGGAGGAAGGCCTTCGGTCATGACTCGTGCAGGTCTCAGATCCTATCAGGCTAAGAATGATTGAGGAAGAATGACGCGTAGCCCCCTGGAGGAACTCCATGTGGTTTTCTTTTTCTCGAGGTGTTTGGTGTAATAGAAGGGTGTAATATGCATTCAATTTAATATATTCTTCCCTTTCGCAAAAAGAAAAGAAGAAAAGAAAGAAAGAAACCTGTAGTTGCAATGGTGTATTCAAATTTCATATAATAAAACTTAAATAAAGATGGTAGGGGCACGCAAATTTAAAAGGAGGGATCCGAAATATGCCTTTCACTGCGGATAGTACCTTCTCCGAAAAGATTCGTATACTTGGATCCGTTAAAATAAGGCAAAGAAGAAGTTCCTTCTCCAACGGGCCTCTACGCCGAATCTCTCCTCGTTCAAACCCGCCGCCGCAGCCGCCGCCGCCGCCACCAAAATCCCCAGCCGATCTCGTTCGATCCATGTCTCCGGCCGCCACCTGTTCCTGGAAGAACAACCAGGAGGAGGACGACCGGACCGGATCAATGGCGCCGTCGTCGGAGCGCACGGTGAAGGAGACGGCGTCGCGGTGCACGACGGAGAAGGCGACGGGCGCGCACACCTTCGAGATCGTTGGGTACAGCCTGAAGAAAGGCATCGGCACCGGCAAGTCCTACGAGTCGGGCACCTTCACCGTCGGCGGCTACACCTGGGTGCTCTGCGTCTGCCCCGACGGCCTCACCAAGCAGAACGGCAACGCCTGGCTGCACCTCCGGCTCGTGACCCGCGAACGCCGAGGTGCGCGCGTGGTACGAGGTGCGGCTGCTGAAGCGGTTGTCCGGCGCCATGGGCTCCGGCTGGACCTCGCCGGAGGCGAAGACACAGCACCGTCCGAGGCAGCGGCTTCCCGGCGTCCGAGTCGTTCCAGATGAAGAGCGACCAGCAGCTGGAGGCCTCCGGGTACATCAAGGACGACTGCCTCACCGTGCGGTGCGAGATCACGGTGATCAAGGATTCAAGGAGACGCGGCTCGAGTCGTTGAAGGCCGCCGGCGGGAGGATCGAGGTGCTGCCGCCCGACATCACGGGGCACCTCGGCAAGCTGCGGGGGGGAGGGCGCCGACGTCACGTTCAGCGTCGGAGGGGAGCTCTTCCCGCGCACAAGACCTTGCTCTTCGCGCGCTCACCGGTGCTCAAAGGGCAGCTTATGGGCCAATGCGGGACAAGGCGACGGACCGCGTGGTCGACTATGTGCAGCCGGAAGTGTTTCAGGGCATTGCTGCACTTCATCTACATGCTAGATGCTAGAGTGTTTAAAGCTTTCACTACATCAACGACCTAATCATCAGTTTATAAATGACAATGTTGGAATGACACACAATGCCGACTTGGCACCAATTTCACCAGCATAAATCCTTTTATTTCACGGGTACATAATTGAACCAAACATTCCCCATTAACTTCACAAATTCCGACAGTATATATACAGAGTGAAAAATGTGTGCTCATCAGTGGAATTTTTTCCGAGTGAAAAAAAACTGAGTAATTCTTTACAACCTATGATTGATACATTAAGACTGGCCACCTAACTGCACAAATTTGATCCTGATTTACCCATTGAACAGATACATATTTGACAAGAAACATTCAAATATGTGGATTCAGGGCAACAAAACGAAAGCAAAGGCAGTTTTCATATCATAAGTTACCTGATGAACTAGCAACACCCATTACCCAAAATATTCATTCAGCTCAATACAATCTGCTTATTATTTTTAATTTCCTATATTAATCTAATAAATAAACTTCTATTGTGGAAATATAGCATCATGTTCAAAGCATAGCAATCAGTCTCAAGGAATTATATATATATGCAAAACAATCTAGATAATATGCAGTTTGGCTGAACATGATGCTATATTCCCAGAACCACAAGTATTATACTTGGTCCTTTGTAATTGAAGTGAACCAGTAATAATAATTGTTGAGTATGCTAAGTATACTCAAACATCAAGTTTTTACAGGAAGGGCGCATCAGAAATCTAGCAACGCTTGCAATATTAAACACAAGAATAACAGATATTAGCTTTGGTGAGCCGATTCACGAATAATAGAGTATGCTATTCGTCTTGCTACATTAATGTTTTGAATTTCTTTATGAAATTTTTTAATGCATTTTGTTTCCTTGTTTCCTTGTTTCACAACCACTTTTTAAAACTTGACATAAGTTTGAATTAGGTATATGACAGTTTCAGTACGACACTAAGTGGAAGTCTAGCAGTTTGATAGGCGACTGAATACGTAACTTTCGGAAATATTCTCTCAAACTTCATGTGTCAAACGGATTGGGAAACAAAAATATTTCTTTTAATATTAGTACGTGATGTACATACAGAAGTATAGCTACAGCCATGCTAAACTAAATTTTTGCGCGACTTAGCAGCCTTCTCCAATGCCTCGAGCAACAAAAGACGGGTTATTCCTCTTAAGCTCCGTGTAGCCTTCGGTTTGCACCACATTTTTCATTCTGTCGGAGATCATGAACTCGAGGCAAGCGTCCTTGAGCCACTTGCAGTTATACCGGTCGGCCAGAACCAGTACGGTAGTCACCGTCTCCACGTCAAGGCTCCTCGCAATGACGTGCCTCGCAGAAAAACACGAGCCTGTCCATGGCGTACCTGTCGGCGGCGACGAGGACCTGGCATGAGCTCTAAACGGTCACCGTTGCTGTAACCGTCCATGGCGGCGGGCAACGCGTCGGTGTAGATGAAGTGCAGCAACGCCCTGAACAACACGTCCGGCGCCATGTCGTGGACGGCGATGGACGCGGCGCTGGCGTCCTTCATGGGGCCCCGGAGCTGCGCCTTGAACACCGGCGACCGCGCCGCGACCGCATCCGGTGCGCCCGGAACGTCTCCCCCCCGCGACGTCGAAGGTCACGTCGGCGCCGTCCCCGTGCTCGAGGAGGACGCCGAGGTCCATGGGCAGGTTGGACGGCGGCGAGTCGGTGGACTTGAGCACGGCCAGCGTGCCCCTGATTGTGATGCGGTCGTCCAAGATGTAGGGCGCGTGTAGTGCTGGAGATCGCATCTCCACATGAACCTGCTGAGGTGCCACTGGGCGTAGCCCTCGGGGCAGCCGCGCCGGGTGTCGAACTCCGCGGGTTGGCACTCGGCGACGTAGTGGACTGCCGGCTTGGCGTTGCCGTACTCGTCCCTGCAGGCGACCACCAGCAGGCCCAGGTCGTAGGACAGGGCCCAGGGAGCCCTGGTCAGCAGCTCGAGGGTGACGGCGACGTGGTGCTTCGACGCGTTCGCCTCCGTCGCGTGGCCGCCGGGGAAGAAGAGGACGGACCACTCGTAGCCGCCGATCTTGTGGACCGGAGAGCGGAGGGAGCGGCCGGCGGGGAGGTCCTTGCAGCGGCTGTAGTTGGAGACCTCGAACTCGAACGTGCCCCGGGCTTGGCACGACGCCACGGCGTCGGGCGACGGAGCCCTCGGCGTTGGCGCCTGCGAGGAGCTGCTAGTTTCTGACATGTTGATCGCGAGTTTTTTATTCGTCGGGACACGGACGGGAAGAGATGCAAGATCAGGCGGCGATTGAGGTATAGGGCTTGGAGGTAGCGATCGAGTGGAATATATATGGTTCGGTAACATACATGCAGGAACCGCCTTGAATTGTCGATCTCCCGTTGTATAGTATATATCCGTATTCAACTTCCCTATCGGCTGGAGTTCTGTTCGGATTCAACTCAAAACATACCAAATACCATAGGACTGGATACACACGTGCATCGTCTGTGTGCTTCGGCTCCATTAAGCTGTTTGGGCCCGTGGAAGAGGCTTGACGACGGCTTGGTCAAGTTGGATTCCAATCCAAGTCGGTTTTCATCAGCGTCTAGTCCGGGACCCTATATATTGGTTAGCTGGGAACGATTATCACTAAGGTTTTGTTTTGCTGCTGCTGGGTGAGTAACAGAGTACAGGAACCCTAATAACGGTAGTACAAAGGCAGGCGATAGAGCCCCCTTCATTCTGGCGAGTTCAGTCTTTTAATTTCCCCCTGCAGTCGTGACCCTCTTGAACACAGCACTATTCTGTGGTTCATCAGTGCAGGAAAAATTCAAACATGGTTAATGCAATCAAGGGCTTGTATCTCCTGGTGAGAACTGAACGCGATATTTATTTTATTACTGCTACTTTCCTCTCGCCCAAGTTTTTGACAATCTATTTTTTTCCCCTCCCCTTTCCAGTGACGAACCGATGGCGCAGTTCATTGTGAATCTGAACGCTTCAATGCCTGCATCAGAGAGGTTCATCATGCAGATGCTTGACCCGACGCACATGTTCGTGCTGCCTCACGTTGCGGAGATGATCAAACACAAGGTCGAGGTGTTCAGGAAGCAGAACAGTTATCTGAAGCCGCAGTGAAGGATCGATGCGTAGTTCGTTCCACCAGTGTCACTGATCTGATCCGCCCCCATAGATTCATACCTTGATGGAATGGCTGGTTGTGGAATGCGTACGTGACATTTGCCTCTTTCATGCTGATCTAGAACAATTCTTCTTCTTGGCCTTTTGGGCTAGCAGTGGCGGTCAAAGCGTGTGCCACTACGCTTCCGCCACTGTTATAGAGGATCAGTGGTGAACGGTGACGTCATATCCCGTCCGTCACCATCAAGGCCACATCAGTGCGGACGGATTGACGTCACACACGCTCAACACAGTGACCACCTACTGCGCCACTGCTGATGAAGGCCTTCAGTGGCGCTCCGGCTGACGTCATCATGTCCGCCACTGCTGCTCCAAACACCAGAGACGGACGGTGTGACGTCACAGTGTCCGCCACTGGCCGTGACGTCATACTGGCCGCCACTGGTATTATATATCAGATTCAAAAATCATGCTGAAATTCAAATACAACCAGGATTTAAAATTCAAATATCCATCACAGAACCAATATTCATCACTGATCATCATCACATACACCCAGGATTTAAGTCCAACTTTAATCTCTCAACTATTCTTCCTCGGTCTAATTTTGGTCTCTCAACTTTTAAACTAGTTAGATTTGGTCCCTCATCTTTCAATACCATTCACCATCAGTCCCTAAGGGTTCGTTTGGATGTAGATATTGGAGGCCTTGGAATTGAATTGGGTTCAATACCAAATCAGCCTAGGCATTGAAATGAGCTCAATACTAATTGCGATTGTTTGGATGTAGATGGAATTGAGGGCTAGAATTCAACTCAGGGGCTGCATCTGGCGATGGAACTCAACAACACGATGGAATTTTCGTGTTCTTGTTCCATCATTGCGCTGCAAATTTCATCTAGTTTTTTAAAATATTTTTGTTTCATTTTTTTTCAAATTTCCAATTTTTTTAATTTTGAATTCAAAAACCGAACCGGGTTTTTTCGTTTTTTTCCGGTAACCGGTGTGGCTACCGACGGTTTTGCAATCATATTTTTGTTTCAAATTTTAAGTTTTGAATTTTGAATTCAAAAACCGACCTGACCGGTTGTTTCAATTTTTCCGGTAACCGGTCCGGTTACCGACGGTTTTTGCAATCATATTTTTGTTTCATTTTTTAAAAAAATCAAATTTTTTTGAATTTTAAATTTAAAAACCGGCAATCCGTGATGAAGACGCTTCAATGCCACTGAATTCAGAGGGTCGGGTCTCTGAATTCTTGACAGGGCAACTCAATTATGTTTCAATGCCATGGAATTGGGCCTCCAATGCCAATTCCTAATTCCGACGACATCCAAAACACTGGAATAGGCTGAGCCCAATACCAATTCCTAATTCCAGCTCTCAATTCCAACATCCAAACGCTACATAAATGGTTTTTAGGATGGTTTTCTACATATGGCACTGCGGACTAAGATCCAACAGGACATATATTCATTCCTTCCTCCCTCTCTCTCTCTCTCTCTCTCTCAAATCCCTAGCCGAAAAATTCCCATTCCCCCTCCCCTTCTCTACATCGCCGGTAACTTTTCCCTAAACTCGATCTCTGTCTCGACCGGGTAGTACATCTCTTTATTATTTTTTTTTGTGAAAAGGGACTTTATTATTAATGTATAAAGTAGGCTGCCAAGTGAAAACATACAGCTGATGGCCAGTCACCACCAGCAAGGCGTCTTTTCACAAGATTTAGTTCCTCTTGATATTCATTGTAAACTTTGGTGAGAGAGGTAATAAAGAGGAGAAGATGTAAAACTTCCTTTGGATGATTCAGATAATGACAAAAAAGTTTATACTTTTTCTGCAAAGAAAGGAAGGTTTATACTTGCTCCTTCCTGAAACCTGTACTTTGATCGAGGAAGGAAGGCCTTCGGTCATGACTCGTGCAGGTCTCAGATCCGATCAGGATCAATAATGATTGAGGAAGAAGATGACGCGCAGCCTCCTGGAGGAATTCCATGTGGTTTTTCTTTTTCACAAGGTGTTTGCTGTGATTGCTAAAAATTGCCCAGGCAATCCGTTGCTTTCTAACGCCCATATTTTCTTTCCTATATAGTCTTCTCAAGTTACATGTATGAATGGGTAAGAAAATAAAATTCAGGTATTTCTAAGGCCTGAAATACCTGAATTTTTTCTCACCTTGAGTTACACCCAATATATCAAAGTTATACTCATTGTATACCATATTTACAGTGATTATTTCGGTATATTCTTGAGTATGAATGGTGTAAATAAAATTCAGGCGCTTGGATCCTTTAAAATGCCTGAATTTTTTTCTCTACCATGAGAGACTAAATTTCATCCATAAAAGATAGATCTGATGGTTGAAAATTCAGGCATTATTATCGTCTAGAATGCCTAGGCGATGTATAGACGGGGGCTTGTCTATACATCGCCTAGGCATTCTAGGAGACAATAATTCCTGAATTTTCAACCATCAGATCTTGTTTTTGTTGATGAGATTTAGCCTCACATGGTAGAGATAAAAAATTCAGGCATTTTAAAGGATCCTAGCGCCTGAATTTTATTTACACCATCTATACTCAAGAATTACACCAAAATAATCACTGTAAATCTAGTATACAATAGATGTAATTTTGATATATATTTGTTGTAACTCAAGATGGGAAAAAATTCAGGCATTCCAGGCCTTAAAAATACCTAGATTTTATTTTTTTTACCCATTCATGCATGCAACTTAAGAAGAATATGTTGGAAAAAAAAATATGGGCGCTAGAAAGCAATGGAATGCCTTGGCATTTTTTAGCAAAAAGAAAAGAAAGAAAGAAACATGTAGTTGCAATGGTGTATTCAAACTTCATTAAAAAAACTTAAATAAAGAAGGTAGGGACATGCAAATTTAAAAGGAGGGATCTTTTTTTCCATAGTATGTCAGATGATTCGAAATATGCCTTTCACTGCAGATAGTTCCTTTCTCCAAAAAGATTCGTATACTTTGATCCTTTAAATAAGGGAACGGAGAAGTTTCCTTCTCCAACGGGCCTCTACCCACAGTCGCAAAAAAAAAAAAAAAAAAAAAACGGGCCTCTACCCTTTCATCGCCGAATCTCTCCTACGCTCCTCGTTCAAAACCGTTGCCGCGCCGCCGCCGCCGCTTTTTACCGATCTCGTTCGTTCGATCCATGTCCCCCGCCACCACCTGTTCCCGGAAGAACACCCAGGAGCAGGAAGACTGGGGGATCGGATCAATGGCGTCGTCGTCGGAGCACACGGTGAAGGAGACGATGTCGCGTTGCACGACGGAGAGGGTCACCGGCGCGCACACCTTCGAGATCGTGGGGTACAGCCTGAAGAAGGGCATTGGCGCCGGCAAAACCTACGAGTCCGGCACCTTCACCCGTCGGCGGCTACACCTGGGTGCTCTGCGTCTGCCCCGACGGCCTCACCAAGCAGAACGGCAACGCGTGGCTGCACCTCCGCCTCGTGAGAGCGAACGCCGAGGTGCGCGCGTGGTACCAGGTGCGGCTGGTGAAGATGGCCTCCGGCGCCATGGGCTCCGGCTGGACCTCGCCGGAGGCGAGGACGTACAGCACCGTCCGTGGCAGCGGCTTCCCGGCGTCCGAGTCGTTCCAGATGAAGAGCGACCAGCAGCTGGAAGCCTCCGGGTACATCAAGGACGACTGCCTCGCCGTGCGGTGCGAGGTCACAGTGATCAGAGACGAGGCTCGAGGCCACCGCGCTGAAGGTCGCCGGCGGCGGGAGGATCGTGGTGCCGCCGCCGGACATGCCGGCGCACTACGGCAAGCTGATGGGGGAGGAGGCGATGGCCGACGTCACGTTCTGCGTCGGAGGGGAGAGCTTCCGGGCGCACAAGCTCGTGCTCGTCACGCGGTCGCCGGTGTTCAAGGGGCAGTTCTGCGGGCCGATGAGGGACAAGGGGACGGACATCGTGACGTTAGATGAAATGCAGCCGGAGGTGTTCAGGACCTTGCTGCACTTCATCTACACCGACTCGTTGCCCGACATGGGCGACCTCAAAGGGGACGATTACTGCGAGATGATACGGCACTTGCTTGTCGCGGCGGATTTGTACGCGATGGAGAGGCTCAAGATGATATGTCAGAGCATCCTCGCGAAGAAGCTTGACAACAAGACCGTGGCGACGACGCTGGGTTTGGCTGATCTGCACAACTGCGACGACTCAAGGAGGTCTGCATTGAGTTTTTGAACTCCTCGGATGAGGATGACATGCAAGCGGTGATGGAGACTAAAGGCTATGCGAATCTTAAAAGAAGTTGCCCTATGGTCCTAGTTGAGGTCTACGAGAGGAGCAAACTCGAAAAACTTAGATCATGTATGCTCATTATAGTGCGAGTCATAGTAGTACCTTCTTTAATTGTGCTCCAAAAAAACAGATGAATATCGACCAGCATTTCATAGTTTCAGGTGTTAGTTTAGATGTGAGAAATGCAAAACATGGTGCTTACAAGCGCCGTGTTTTTTTCAGTCTTACTGGATACACAAAAGAATAAAAAAGTTTGTGACGACTGATGTAATGTCAGCGGACAGACTCAGGGGAAAATAACGTGGCTGTATCCAGGCCTCTCGAGTCTCGAGAGTGTCCTTCTGCAACACTGTCCATTAGAGCAATGACTTTCCTCATTTCCACTTAATCAGAGCTATATTCCTAACTACAGATAGGTTGGTTTCAGTTGTTGATTTTGGTTCTGCCTTCGTCACAACCAGATTTGGAGCATTGGTTCAAAATTTAGAATCAGAGAGCGACTACTGCAGCCAACCACTACTTTTCGAACCCCTTAATAACCACATAAAAATGCTGACAAATCTAAACAAAGACTTTCTTGCAGAACTTCTCAAATGTTTACATGTATAGAAAGGGTTAAATAACACAAATATTCTTTATTTGACTAGCCAGAAGGCAGAGGACTTATCTTACATCTATCGTCTGAATCTTCCTCAAGGGTAATTTTTAACAGCTCTCAATTTATTGGACATGAACATTTATTCCTTCCATGTGGTGTTGCTTATTCTACAGCTAAACTACTAGTGAACCTTGCCCACTTTACAATCACAAACACACAAATTTGGTCATAAAGCTTGTCAAAGAGGCGGAAATAAGCAATTCTCCAGGTTTTCTTGAACAAGAAAGAACAGAACAAATCCCAATATCAGACCAAGATAAAAGGACATTGGATCAAGTTGTTGCTCCTTGCTTCTATGATCTCCATGGTTAGATGTGTCATTTCCTGAACAATTTTTTGAACAGGGGGTCCACAAAGTCCACTATTGCCGATGTACATAAGTGTCGGGTTCTCTGCGTTGAGGGTGTCAAGTTGCCGACCTGAGAGTATCCTTCCAGACAACTGTTGTAGTACAAGTTCAAGTAGCTCAGAGATGTCAAATTGGATAAGCTCATTGGTATTTCACCAAAAGCAAGTTTTTTAGAAAGGTCGAGGGATTCAAGTGATTCCATGGCACCAATCTTGTCGGGAATTTGACCACTAGGTTGTTTGATGATAAATTCAAGTTTATCAATCCATTGAGTGTAGTGATACCGGGGGGAATTTCACCAGTTGAAAAGTTGCTCGACAAATCAATGCTAATGAAATATTCAAGTGCGCTACCATATCTAAGCTGTTGCCCTTTTGTAATTATTGATACTATTTCTCCAAACTGACCAGCTACAAGGATCACATCTCCGATCATGTGATTTCCATCTTGACTAGAACCATCAAAATCCGGCATTGTTTGGGAGGCCTTCAAGTTCATGGCTGTAAGGTTTGATAAATGCCAAGGAATAACTCCTGACAAGTTATTTCCTGAAAGATCCATGTACTGAATGTAGCTAAGGTTAATGATTTCGACAGGAATACTCCCAAAGAATGTTGATATGGCCGGCAATACTTGATTAACTCGACGAGATTACAATGAAACAGCAGATAGCAGTAACCTACTAGCCCTCCTTGAGGCTCTGAGTTTTGGTACAACTTCTGCTTCGACTCTAACTGACGAACCTTGGCTCAGATATATAGAGCTGACACAATCCTAACAGATTACGACTCAATAACTTGCCGACTACAAAACGTATCCTAACCAGCCACGCTATCAAACAGAATCACAATCAACTAGCCTAGTAGAATCCTGGGACTTCTTGCGTCTTTGGTAGTGCTTTCTGAAGAACGTGTCCACAACACTTCCCCCCTCCTGACCAAAAAGCTCGTCCTCGAGCTTAAAATCAGGATACTGCTCTTTGAACGTGTCCAAGTGTTCCCAAGTAGCATCAGCGGGACTACGGCCTGTCCACTGAACCAACAAATCCCAACCTGTACGCGTCGGCTTCGCACGCACAACCTTTGCTGGAGCGGCCACAGCACGACCATGGACGATGTGCGGCAGAGGAACTACTTCTGATGGAACATCTCCCTGATACTTCTTAAGAAATACAACGTGAAAACATCATGAATACGTGCCTTTGCTGGCAAACGTAAACGATATGCCACCTTGCCGATGCGTTCCACAACTTGAAAAGGCCCATAGAATCGAGGAGCAAGCTTGGCACACGACTTGTTCACGATCCCAACAGCAGCGCGCTGATGTAAACGGAGCCACACCCAATCACCGACCTCAAACTCCACTTCACGATGCTTGGTGTCATAAGACGCTTTCATATAGTCCTGAGCTTGAAGGAGACGATCACGCACATCAGAAAGAAACTCATCTCGACTGAGGAGTTGCTTGTCAACTGCCACAACCTTGGCAAGCCCCGCTGGTACGTCATGAGAGATGGAGGATCACGACCAAACACCACACGAAACGGTGTTGTCTTGAGGGCTGACTGAAAAGAAGTATTATAACAATATTCAGCCCATGGTAACCAACGTAGCCAACTCCTTGGGCGATCACCCGCCAAGCACCGAAGATACACACCAAGAACACGGTTCGTGACTTCAGATTGTCCGTCAGTCTGAGGCCGGAATGCCGAGCTCGTGCGCAACTTGATGCCCATCAAATTGAACAATTCCTGCCATAGTGTGCTGGTGAATACCGGATCACGATCACTCACAATGGACGTAGGGAGCCCATGCAGTCTGACAATATGATCGAAGAAAGCTTGAGCAACTGTGAGTGCTGTGTATGGATGGCCGAGAGGCACGAAATGCGCCATCTTGGAGAATCTGTCAACCACAGTTAGAATCACCGACTTGCCGCCCACCTTGGGAAATCCCTCCACAAAATCCATGGCTATGTCACCCCAAACAGACTGGGGAACGTCCAGTGGTTGCAGCAAACCTGCTGGATGTAGGTGCTCAACTTTATTTCGTTGACATATCAGACAGCCCTTGACGTAGTCCCGAACAAGCTTGACTGCATGGGGATTGTAGAACGATGCCCGCAGCCGCTGCAATGTCTTCTGTACACCCTCGTGGCCCGCACCATGGGCAGCGTCCAGGAGCTGCGGCCACAATGCCGATGATGTGGGCACGAACACTCGGCCATTGTACATGACAAAGTCGTCCACCACAGACCACGCCACGTCCGCGGTGCCATCAGCGATCTCCTGTTTCTTTGCAGCAATCTCCGCATTTGTCCCGCCTCTGCGCGGAACTCATTGAAGAGCTCAAACTCTGGGCGCGAGATGGCATACACCCGCACTCCCGGCGACTCCTCATCACGCCGCGACAAGGCGTCAGCCGCGATGTTAAGCTTGCCGGGCTTGTACTCCACCTGAAAACTGTAACCAAACAATTTGCTCACCCATGTATGCTGTGGAATGGTGGAAAGGCGCTGATCGAGGAGGTGTTTGAGGCTGCAATGATCAGTCCGGACTATGAACTCTGTCGTCCAAAGATACGGGCGCCAATGGCGAACAGCTTGCACAAGCCCAATGAGTTCCCGTTCATAGGCCGCGAGCTTGGCGTGTTGAGGCGCGACGGTGCGGCTGAAAAATGCAATGGGGCCCTGTCCTTGTGCAGCACGGCGCCGAAGCCCGTCCCGGAAGCGTCGCAGTCGACGATGAACGGTTTCTCAAAGTCAGGCAGCTGCAAGACGGGACCCGATGTGAGGGCGAGCTTGAGGTCGTTGAAGGCATCTGTGGCGGCCTGCGACCAGATGAACGCCTCCTTCTTCAATAGCGCAGTGAGGGGCGCTGCAATGATGCCGTAGTTGTGGATGAATCGACGATAATAACCCGTGAGGCCAAGGAACCCACGCAAAGCCTTGATGGAGCGCGGCAGCGGCCATGTGCGGACTGCCGTGATCTTGTCCTCATCCATGGCCACAACGTCATTGGCAATGACGTGACCAAGGTAGTGCATCCTTTGTTCGCCAAAAACACACTTCGACTGCTTCAAAACCAACCCGTGTTCACGCAGCACTGTGAACACAGCCCGAACGTGCTCGTTCATAAGCGCCTGGAACGTCGAAGGAGCGTTCGTCAACCCGAACGGCATGACAAGAAACTCAAAGTGGCCACGGTGCGTCCGGAAAGCGGTCTTCTCCACGTCATCAGCATGCATTCGAACCTGGTGATAGCCACTTCGGAGGTCCAGCTTTGTGAAGAACAAAGCACCCTTTAGCTCGTCCAGCAACTCCTCCACCACCGGAATCGGAAACTTGTCGCGCACCGTCTTCATGTTCAGAGCGCGATAGTCGACGCAGAAGCGCCATGAGCCATCTTTCTTGCGCACCAGCAGCACAGGTGATGAGAACGCGGATGTACTGGGTCTGATGATGCCTTGTGCTAACATGGCGGCGCATTGTGCTTCTAGTTCATCCTTCTGCAGCTGGGCGTATTGATATGGTCGAACTGCGATGGGCTCCGTTCCCGGCAATAGATGGATCCGGTGGTCACAATGGCGCTGTGGTGGAAGACCTGTGGGCGTCATGAAGAGATCCGCGAACTCCGCCAATAATAGCTTCATGTAATTGACCATGTCGACGGCGTGGATGCGAGGAGCAGGGCGCGCATGCACGCCATGGAACTTGACAACATGTTCATCCCACCAGAATGCCATGGTGAGACGTTCAAAGTCCCACAGAATCGGCCCCAAGGTACGCAACCAGTCACACCCTAAAACGAGCTCGAAACCGCCCAACGGAATCGTGTAGAGGTCGACGTGGAACACTTCTTCCTTGATGGCGACCTTGACGCCCTTGCAAACGCCATCCGACGCGACACGCTCACCATTGGCCACTCCCACTGTGAGGCCTGGGCGTGGTTCTGGAACAAGACCCATGCGACGCGCTGTGTCCGTGTTGACGAAGCAATGGGTGGAGCCGGAATCGACGAGCGCGACGAGAGGCGTGTTGAGGACGGTGGTGTTGAGCTGCAGCGTGGCGCCGGACTGGATACCTGTGACAGCGCACAGGGAGACTTGCATGTACTCTTCTGAAGCTGTGTCGGTGCCGTCGTCGGGGTCATGGACTTCAAGGTAGTAGATGCCTTTCTTGGTGCACACCTTGAGATGTTCCTTCGAAAATTTTTCCGGGCAGTTGAAGCAGAGGCCTTCAAGTCGACGGCGTGCCATCTCTTCTGGTGACAGACGCACGAGGCGAGCGCCTGCTGGAATTGTCACCTTCTCGGCCGTTCCTGGTGTAGCCGACGGCGATCCCGTGGTGATGCCGTGGAGTGCGGCGGGGCGCGACGCGGAACGGGGAGCTGAACGTGGCGCGTGGCGCGGGTCGTCGTCCTCGATTTGCAAACGCCGCTCGAAAGAACGCGCCAGGGCCATGGCGTCCTCAAGTGAATCCGGCTTCTGCATCTCCACATCAGTACTCATTGGATTGCGGAGGCCGGCGTGAAGATATCAATCTGTTGGCGCTCGGTGACGCCGTCGCAGCGAGCTAGCAGTTTGAGGAACTGCTCTTGGTACTCATCCACTGTGCCCGTGCGCCGTAGGTGGGTTAGCTCTCCCAAGGAATTGCTGCGCACAGGTGGCCCGAACCTCTTGTTAATGCTGGCCACGAACTCCGGCCAAGACGGCGCGGAACCGCGGTTCTTCTCCAAACGGTAGTACCACTGACTAGCCGCGGCGTCGAGGTAGAACGAAGCCGTCCAGACTTTTGGTTGTCGGGCGTGCCTTGGGATCGAAAGTATTGCTCACACTTATGCAGCCAGCCAAGGGGATCATCGGCGCCGTCATACTTGGGAAAACGGAGTTTGTGTACGATGGAAGGCGGCGGCGGCGGCGGCACATGGGAGTCGCTGGAAGAGGAGTCGAACTTGCCCTGCCGTTCCAGCACCTGCGATTGCACGTTGTTGATGGACGCCGACAGACGAGCCGTCTCTTGCTTATGCGCTGTGGTCACGGAATCGATCTTGGCGCCGAGGTCGTTGATCTTGGTAATCATCTTTTCGACGATTGTCTCCAAGTCAGCCACGGTGACGAACGCCTTGCCGGCGTCGGCGGCGGCGGCGGCGGCTTTGTCGCCGTCAACCATGGTGGAAGCGATCGGTGATGGCAACACAGGTCAGAAGATCAAGTCTCTGATACCAAATTGATATGGCCGGCAATACTTGATTAACTCGACGAGATTACAATGAAACAGCAGATAGCAGTAACCTACTCGCCCTCCTTGAGGCTCTGAGTTTTGGTACAACTTCTGCTTCGACTCTAACTGACGAACCTTGGCTCAGATATATAGAGCTGACACAATCCTAACAGATTACGACTCAATAACTTGCCGACTACAAAACGTATCCTAACCAGCCACGCTATCAAACAGAATCACAATCAACTAGCCACTAGTAGAATCCTGGGACTTCTTGCGTCTTTGGTAGTGCTTTCTGAAGAACGTGTCCACAACAAATGTATTGTGGCTTAGTCTTTGAAACTGTAAATGCTTGAGCTCCCCAATCCATGAAGGTAACAGTCCGGAGAATTATTCCATGCAAGATCCAAGAACTGTAAGTTGGTGCAGTTCTGCAAAAATGCTGGGAAATTTCCTGACAAATTATTGTCACTTAATAGCAGGAATTCTACGAATTCTATATCAAAACAATTAGGAATTTCGCCCTCCAAAAGATTACTTGAAAAATCAAGATCGTATAACCATTTCAACTCGCAGAAAGATTCTGGGAAGCTGCCACCAATTTGGTTGGAATACAGAAGCAACGTATGGAGTTGTGAAGATTCTGACAAATTCGAGGTTGTGTTCCTGAAAGCAAATTGTTGGAGATGTCTAGCATGATAATGTTACTTGGTAAAGTTGGTATTGGTCCAGTGAGGTTGTTTGAACTGATGTTGAGTTCAATAACGGCCATATCACCCATATGTGCTGGCAAGCTGCCTCTTATTTCGTTGTGAGATACTTGTTCTGTATGCCTGCACTTGAAATGTCGAGTTGAGTTATTTCCAGCTGCTGCTCAAGCCATGATGGGAACAGAGGATCCATCTTGCAGGATCCAAAACCTGCAGACTCCAACCGGAAAGTTGGAGCCCAGTTTGCGTCCACCACAACTTCCAAATTATTAGAAGACAGATCTAATTTCTGTAAGCTGATTAGACTTGTGAAGTGTTCTTCCGTTATCAGACCACTGAGGTTGTTGCTGCTTAGATCTAAATAAGTTAGATCAGTAAGGGACCTAAGGGTACCAATATCAGCGGGTACACTTCCATGTAGGTGATTGTTCGAGAGGCGTAGGGTGTTTAAAGACGTACAGTTTGCAGCTCTGGTGGAATACTTCCACTTATGTTGTTGGTTTTGAGGTCAAGCTTGTTCAAACTCCTAAAAACAAACAAGTTTAAAGACGTACATGTCCAGAACTATACTAACCAGCTATAGGTCTCAACTAAGTATGGTATGCTCCAGGGAAACAAATAAGTTATTCATATAGTACAAGAGCTAAACTACTCATAAACTCAGCTTACGATCAGGTGCTAATCCATATATGGTTGCGGAACTTCTTGCCCTCTACAACACATCAACCAAAGTAGAAAGGTAATTTCATTTGACATTGGCATTACCTTGGCACCACAGCATCCATCTGCCGAGGCTAGAAATTCAATGCAAACATCTCAAAGGCTCAAGCAGTTATTCTGATCAGCTAAGGCCAATATAGTTGCGACATTCTCCACATCAAGATATACTCAAATGTCGCATAAGCGGAGACCAAATACCCAAATTTCATGAGTGATTTAGGCTCAAATTATAAATAGGTTATGGACATAGTGAGCATAATCATCACCGAAACTCATACTAGTGTAGGGGTTGTAGTGGTAGATTAATTAAAACCACTCATCCAACAAAATATTGTATCTGTGTTGTACATTATAAAACTTTAGATCGTAAGAAATCAAACATTCAGTGAGCAAATATACAGATAGATTGCAACATAAAGGACATCAAGAAATATGTACCAGATTAAAAATGGAGTTTTGATGATTTTCAGATGTGAAACTAGAGAAATTAGTACTAAGATATATAGAATCAAAGTAAAAGATATGTTCCTTCAACATCATTCATTAGGTGTGACCCTGAGAGCTGCACGTGCTGATGCTCATCAGCCATCTGCGCCTCGAAAAGTTTGACAAAGGTGCAGCAAAAGGTCTAAGGAACTAAACTAATAACTATCCATAGGTTAAACTAAGCATGACGCACTCTAGGAAAACAAATAAGTTATAATATAGTACAACAGCTAAGGAACCAACTCACATACTCAGCTTACGATAAGGTGCTTATCCATTTTAATCCATTTATGTTTTGCGTTTCTTGCTTGACCTCTCCAACACATCAACCAAAATGGAAGGGCGATTTCTTTTGAGATCTGCATAACCTTGGGTTGCCACCACACTGTCCATGTGATCTGTAGAGGCCATGAACTCAATGCAAACATCTCGAAGGCTCGGGCAGTTATTCTGATCAGCTAAGGCCAACGTAGTTGCAACATTCTCCACAGAAAGAACATCTTGAAGAATCTCTGCGCACATCAGCTTCAGCCTGTCCATGGCATATCTATCTGCAGCCACAAGCAGGTGCCTGGCAATCTCACGGTACTCACCATCATCCAGGTCCTCCCATTCATAATCAGGCACCATATCAGCGTAGGCGAAATACAGCAGGGCCTTGAAGACATCCGGCTTCATATCCTCCACGGTAATGCACCGTTCAGTTCTCTCCTTCATCTGTCCATGGAACTCTGCCTTGAAGACAGGGGAGCGAGCGGCGAGCACAAGCTTGTGTGCAGGAAAAGCCTCTCCTTCCACAATGAAAACGACATCACTTGTCGCCTCATCCAACCAAAGCTTACCGAAATGCTTCCCCAAGTTCGAAGGCGGCACCTGGATCTCACCGCCCCCTTTGGTTTTCTGCACCTTCGTATCTATCGCGACGGTGAGATTACACTCAATGGTGAGGCAATCGTCCTGAATGAACCCGCCCGATTCGTTCTCCAGCTTGCTTCTTTCTACAAAGACAGGGGCGGTCCAGCAGCTAGCAGAAGCACTAAACACCATTGGGGCGGTGGCAGAGAATATCAATTCTTTCGACCCTGAAGCCTTGTTAACCAAATACAGATCGTACAACGCCCGGACCTTGGCGTTCACGCTCATGAGCTCGAGGTTGATGGCGACACAGTCCTTGAAGGCCCCTGTGACGAACCCCTCGAAGTCGTCAGGGTAGAAGCGGATGGCCCAGTCGTAGCCGCCGACGGTGAAGGTGCCGGATCGGACGAAGTTGCCGACGCCGATGCCCTTCTGGAGCGTGTAGCCGATGATCTCGAACGCGTGCGTGCCCGGTGCCCGCGCAGTCTTGGTGGTGAAAGTAGACGCCGTGGTCTCCGGATCCGACGGCATCCTTGCTCCCTGCAGAATTAAAAAAAGATTTAAGAACTCTGAAAGGGGATCTTTCTTGCGCTGGCCTAGAGGAAGTTTCTGAAAGGGGATCTTTCTTGCACTGGGCTAGAGGAAGGGCGAGCGAACCTCGGAAGGGAACAGGAGGTATTGGACGGCGGAAGAAGCGGCGGCCGGAGGAGCGGCGACGGCTTGCGGGGCGGCGGCGGGAGGAGCTGCGACCGAGATGCAGTGAGATGGAAGGCTTCAAGGAGAAGGGAAGTGAGGTGAGGAGACAGGGGAAGTGAGGTGGCATCTGCGGGAGGAGTAGCTGGGACAGCTGCGCTCGGGGGACGGTGGTGGTAGAACGTGTGACGAGCGAACTCTTTTTTTCATTTTCTAGCTTTTTTAAAAAAAAAGATATCTGCCAATTGCAAAACCAAAAAAAAAAAAAACTACAGCTATTTATACCGACTATACATTTTTCCTGACATGGAACTGTTTCGAACCTGAAACAAGAGAAACAATAGATATTCGAATTTGAATGGTGTGAACCGGTAAACCTAAACCCGACAAGAAAGGCCAACGTCGCCCTTCATGGCAAGACCGTCCGCAGTCTCTCCACCATCTTCGCCGCTTTCACCGACCACAACATGGACGGGTAGTACAGGAACATCGACGGCGACGCCTCCTCCTCCTCGCCTGAGCACTCCTCATCGACACTATCCAAGAAGCACAAGCCCTCCTTCGCCGGCATCATGGACGGCATGCCAGCAGGGTTGCTACAATCGTGCAAGCTAGCTCCTCTACCTCGCACCGGCATCGCCTCAGGCGAGAGGCCGACAGGGATGTAGCAGCAAAGGCGCCTCGGTCAGCCCGGCTTGCCGCGCCAAGCTACCGCAGAAGCCGCTCTGCTAGCCGGGCCGACAGATGTGAAATGGGTGGAAAAATGGATTACTTTGTTTTTTTTTTCATGTTACCCATCCTACATTTTTTTGACCGACCAAACAAACGTTTTTGAAGGATGAATGGGAGGGGCTCTGCCTTTTTATTAAGAAGGTAGAAATAAGTCTAAAGCAGCCTAGGCTACACCGACCAACAAATAAACGTGTTTTCAACAACTTATTGCACCATTCGGCTTCAAACGTCATCTAGTTTTTTTTTTACACTTTGTTACAAATTCTCAAATTCGTTCAAAATTTTGAATTCTAAAACTGGTTAACTGTCCGAGCCGGACCAAACCGGTTTTTCCTATTTCAGTGAAGACCGGTCTGGTGTTAATTGGCTTTGCAAACCTTGCTCACCAAAAACCAGATAAAAGGTCAGAGTTTCATAAGCATGCATGGTACTGTTCATTCATTGAGGCATCAGAGACAACAGACAAGAACGACAATGGAAGACCGATTCATCTTGCTCCTGTTTATCAATATAAAGCTTAAGAAATTATTTGTTCAGGCTCAATATGTACACTACCTTCATAAACTCCAGCGTGGTTGTTGATAAGCTCAACATTAGACATTAAGAGAGTGTTACTCGTTTTGCAGTTATAGGGAGGGAAACAAGTATTGCTTCTAGAATAAATTTGGATTTTATTTAATAAAATCTTTTGCAGTGACCAGAGACATGAACGATGCACACATGATGAAGATGAGCATAAAAAAAAAATACTGCGCGCGGAGGGTTGTGGTGAGTTAACAAAGTAACTCATCCCAGACCCACATTGTTCATCATGAAAGTCGGGATGGAAAGAAGTCGAATGATCACACAGAGATGGATTGCATCATACAACTTCCCTTGAGTACCTGCCAGATTGAACATGAATATTTGTTTTCGAGTTTTTAACATTGTGAAATTAATACAAAATACTCCCTCCGTCCCAGTTTACTTGGCATCCTAGCCTCATCCAGTTTTCCCAAAATAATTGTCATTCTCACTTCCCGATGCACCTTTCTCTCTTCCCAATACACCTCTATCTCTATCTCTCTCTTTCTCGTTTTCTACGCACCTATCTTTACCAACTTTTCTTAATCTCCGTGCCGAAAGCTAAAACGACAATTATTTTAGGACGGAGGGAGTAGCATCGAAGTAAACTTATTCATGTTCCGTCACACAACATGCTGCGATTATATTTATATCTTACATTTCAACAGGTGTGACAACGACGGCTCCCATGGTTGCAAATAGCCCGCTATAGCCCCGCTATAGCTTCGCTATAGCTTTTTGAGATAGATGCCGCGACGATATTGCATATATTACCGCTAATGCCGCTAACTCCTATAGCTTTTTTGCAACCTTGACGGCTCCACATGCTGATGCCAAACTATATGCATATCCAAAAGATTGACAAGAAGCAAAATGTCAAGAAGGTACTAAACTAACAAGGTTCAGGCAATTCATATCTAGTTTAAGTCATGGGTTCAGTTAATTCATATCTAGTTTAAGAGATAACTTACTTTTATACCAACCTTAGGTGCTAATCCCCATTTCTTTTGCAGAACTTGCTTGTCCAACACATCAATAGAGGGGTAATTTCTTTGCGATCCGCATAACCTTGGGTTGCCGCAATATATCTAAATACCAGGCAACTATTCTGATCAGCTAAGAACAATGTAGTTGCATCATTCTCCACATCAAGATGTACTCAAATTCCAGTGCCTAAGCACTGACCAGATCCCAAATTTCGTGACTGATTTAAGATTTAAACATGGAAATTTATTTTTCATTTGTGAAAGTAGTGAAGTTAATACTAAGATATATAGCATCAAAGTAACAGCTACGTTCCCAACAACATGCTGCTGTTACATATCTTACATTAGGTGTGATCATAAGAGCAACACGCCCTATTGTTCACCAACCATTTGCACCTCCAAAAGTTTGATAAAAGTGCAACAAAAGGTCTAAGCAACTAAAGTAATAACTACCACTACCAGTAGGTTCGACTAAGCTATCCATATACTACAAGAGCTATAATACCAACTCACATACTCAGCTTACCATACGATGCTAAATTGCTAATAGACATAAGTTTTGCGAAACTTGCTTGTCCTCTCCAACACATCAACCAAAATGGAAGGGTGATTTCTTTTGAGATCTGCATAACCTTGGGTTGCCACCACAGTGTCCATCTGATCAGTCAATGCCATGAACTCAATGCAAACATCTCTAAGGCTGGGGCAGTTGCTCTGATCAGCTAAGGCCAATGTGGTTGCAACATTCTGTGCATCAAGACGGTCGAGAAGAATGCTTGCACATACCAGCTTCAGCCTGTCCATGGCGTACCTATCTGCAGCCACAAGCAGATGCCTGACAATCTCATGGCACTCCTCATCATCCTGGTGAGCCCATTCAGGAACCAAATCAGTGTAGACGAAATACAGCAGGGCCTTGAACACATCCGCCTTCACATCCTCCACGGTAACGCACTGTTCTGTCCTCTCCTTCATCTGCCCATGGAACTCTGCCTTGAAGACAGAGGCGCGTGCTGCGAGCACAAGCTTGTGTGCAGGGAAAGTCTCCCCTTCCACAACGAAAACGACATCGGCCGTCTCCTCGTCCAGCCAAAGCTTGCCGAAATTCTCCGATAACTCTGCGGGCGGCACCTCGATCAACAATCCTCTATTGGTTTTCGACGCCTTTGCACCAACAACAGTGAGATGGCATTCAATGGTGAGGCAATCGTCCACAATGTACCCGGCCGATTCCAGCTCCAGGTTGCTCCTTTCTATTAACGCCGGGGTGCTTAGGTCGCCGCCGTTGAAGGAACTGATTACAGTCGGGACGGTTTCAGAGAATATCGACTCTTTCGACCCTGAAACCTGGTTAACCAAACGCAGATCGTACATCGCCCGGACCTCGGCGTCCGCGCTCATGAGCTCGAGGTAGACGGCGGCAGATCCCTTGGTGTCATCTGTGAGCCCGTCGGGGTAGAAGCGGATGGACCAGTCGTAGCCGCCGACGGCGAAGGTGCCGGACCGGACGAACTTGCTGACGCCTATGCCCCTCTGGAGCGTGTAGCCGATGATCTCAAAAGAGTGCGTGCCCTGCGCCGTCTTGATGGTGCACCTCGACACCGTGTGCTCCTGGTCCGACGGCATCCTTGCTCCCTGCACCAAGATTTCAAGAACTCAGTCAGATCAGATCAAGATTTTCTGGCGCTGGGTCAGCCGGCCAGAGGAGGCGCGGGCGAATCTTGGTAGGGAACGGGAGTTGACGGCTTGTGGAACAAGTGAAGGCGGGAGGGAAGGCAGCACAGTGACGGCAGGTTGCGCGGCGGCGACGGAGATAGCAATGAGATGGAAGCCTTCTCACTGAAGGAAACTGAGCAGAGGAGAGAAGACAGGGGAGGTGAGGTGGCGGCAGCTGGGGTGGTATATTCGGGACAGCTGGTGCCCCATGGGCCCGGCGCCTGTGGTGACGTGGTGTAAATGTGTGAGCAGATCAGCAGATATTTCAGAAAGATGTTTATACAAGAAAACTAATTTGAATTCAATTCCATCAATATGTATTCGGTTTAGAAATAATCAGCACGACAAACGTGGAATTTGGACATCAACTTGGTGTTTTACGCTTTTACTTCCTTCAATTGGAAGCTATTTTTGTTTGAATTACAATATTATTCTCATTACCAAGATGATACTTTAAGTGTCTACTACCTCCATTTCAAATTACTTGACGTTTTTGACTTCTTGAGATCATGTTTGACCGCTCATTTTATTCAAAAATTTTATGCAAACATAAAAACAAATAAATCATGCTTAAGGTATCTCTAATGATAAAACAAATTATAACAAGATAAATGATATTTGCATAAATTTTTTGAATAAGACGAGTGGTCAAACGTAATTTATAAAAGTCAAAAACGTCAAGTAATTTGAAATGGAGGGAGTATATCTTACCATATCAACCTGGGAAACTAAAGTAACTGAGGCGAAGGATACTCCTAACAGATTTATATTCGTTCGAAAAAAAACATGTTATATGATTCTTAACCACCAATGAATCAATTAAAACAAACAAGAGAGTAACAAAAGTGTGAGAGGTGTGCATAAGTGAAGTGTTGAGTCTATCTAGGTCTCGTGTCACCTGCATAAAGTGGTTCTAAAAAAAACCAACTTCCCATTGAGGTTTTTGTAAACATCATTTTTTTGTTCTAAATCTTCATATTTATCATGATTCATTATCGAAAGGGAATCAATAATCATTATATCATAATGTGGCAATAATTTCTTTTTACTCTAAAAAGGAGCATAACGCTCAATATATCATATCACAACACTGATAAAAGACGATGAGAAATAAAAGGGAAGGGTATATAGCAGTGGCTTGCCACGCTAGTACCTTGCCACTCTAGTGGCTCCTAGTGTCATGATCCTCTGCAAATTGATTTTTGAGTTACTTTTTCAGTTGGCTCTGAGAGGAGGCATGAGACGCGCTATTGTGACTTGGGTACTCAAACAAATTGTATAACTTATATATGTTTATCAAATGTCATTTTTTTCTTATCTATATTGAAATCCGTGGAGCCAATAAACCGTTCTAAAAACTGTGTGGCCTAGTAGGCCCATCATGCTAGGACCCAAATTACAACAACCAACCTCACTCATATCTCTCTGAACAATCTAGCAAATCAATTTAAATTGACCTTTAATTCTCAATTGATTTAACTTAACCCTTATTGCAATATCTCTCTTCTTCTTCTTGCCATTTTTGAAGTACACCACTCCATCACTATTTTTGTTACTTTTCAGTTTTCAATGGATGTTAGTGACGCTTTCGTGTTTCATCAATAACAAGTCGATTTGGTGACGAAAACCTGTATAATGCTTTGATTATTTTACGAAATATAATGCTTTGATTAAGTGATGGGAATCATATAAGTTTCGTTGGAACCCACCAGGTGGGTATTTTGAGGGACCGATTCATCACTAAAACTTTTGTTACAAAGACGACGTCCTAATCACCATGTTGCGAGACCACATGTAACGACGTATTATGTCTAGCATCCTAGTCAGCCAAATCGGACCCACATATTGGGTATTCTAAGGCCTTCGATTCAACCTTTTCATCATTTCTTGTGCCTGCAAATAATGTCACATAACATACTTGGAAGCCCTTCTTGGGCCCACATGTGTGATATTATGGTCTTACGATCAAATATTATTTGTCACAAAATTTTGTTGTCCGCGAGTAACGCCACATGGCGTTCTAGTAATAAGCACATTGTGAGCTCACACATCAGAACTTTTTTTTCTTAACTAAACTGACCATACTGGTAAATTTTGCCCCACGTGGCGTCCTAGTCTGCTACGTGGGACCTAGATGTCAGGATAATAGAAAAACAAAACAAGGTTTCCTCACATATTTCTATGTAACAAAAATTATTTCTTGTAAATAATATATATTAATGTTGAAACAATATAAAAAATGAAATTTTACTTATGAAAATATTATTTAAAGATTCTTAATGTATTCTTGTGCAGACAATTTTTTAATATACTTAGATACTCGAGTTATGTGTGGAATATGTTTTGACAAATATTTCAAATATAAATTCCATTATGTGGGGCCCACATAGGATAATTGGTCACAAGTTACGCCTATTTGACATGTCAGTTCTCTAATTGATTTTTCTATTTTATTTTAAATACAATTTCATGGGAAAATTCATTTTTGTTTCATATTAAATAAAAACATGAAATAAAAATAAAATTCCAAGCCCAATCTTCTCTATGCCTAATCTTGCCCATCTCAATTCTTCCTCCACTTTCTTTTTGAAAAAGGTCCATTTTACCTCATCAACTCTTCCTGAAGTCCGCATTGTTATCTCTTCAACAAAACCAAGTTGACTCCCTCGTCTCTTCAAACAATTTGTATTTTGGCACTTTTGATGGCACACAACAGGGAGCTTCACCTCAAGAAAAACCATAGCATTCTGGTGAAAAGTTGCCGAAAGCCCATCGAAATCGCCCACGCCCATCGAAATCGCCCACTTCGGACTTCGTCATATGTTTCGCTCCAAATTGTACTTGTAGGTAGGAGAGGTAAGCTAAGATATTTCCCATGTTGAAACCAAATGTTACGATGGGGTAATTCTTCATTCTTCTCTCGGTTTGTGAGGATTTTACCATGTGCACCGCAACGATTAATTGAATACATTTAGTGATCTATCTTGATTTACAACTTGTTATAGTTTCTCTTTGTTGATTATACATTTCCAACAGAGACCGTGTATCATGTTAAACCATGACAGCACAGGTTGAAAAGAGGCAATTTTACAAACACACATAAAAAAAACTTTTTATAAGCATTCCAAAGAGCTATCTATGTTTTGTTAGATTGTGTTATACTTATTTTTTTTAACAACAATAAGTATACTTAATTGAAAGCAGAAATATAAATAATATCGGTGTTTATAATGCAAATGTACTGTTACCTACTTATTTGGACTTTCCAATCTTTTCGATAGCAAAAAAGAGCCTGTAATCTAATGGTTACAAGAGCTCAGTAGCACCTCAAGTCGTGGGTTTGACTCGCCGTGAGACCGAATTTTCTAAAATTTAACGGTGTTGTGCTTTCTAGCAATGTGCAATCAAAAAAAAAGTTCCGGTCTATGTTTTTTAAATGTGTCACTTTAAATTTCGTTTTGTATTACATCAATTGATGTGGTCGTCGACAGCAAGACGCAGAAGATGCTCCTAGCAGTGTGCAATCGGAAAAAAAAGAGTTCCGGTCTATGTTTTTTGAAATGTAAGTGTCACTTTAAATTTCGTTTAATATTACACCAATTGGGTTCCCTGTTTGGAGTACTTTATATTTTCACTGTTGAAGATTAATCAAACGAGATTATAAATGTTTCGAAGCTATTTTGTCAGAAAGAAAAACGTCTACGCGTGGCAATATATGCAACCACCATTATTATTGCTCACCGGTCCCAGTGTCCCACCTTTTCTCCCGATTTTCCTTCTCTACGAAGGCTCTTCGCTTGGTCTTCCACAGTCAGTCGCTTGTGTGAGTCCTGAGTCTTTGACCTAGCCGCCGCCGCCGCCATCGACCTCGTCCGCTGCTCCCCATCCCGCTTCTCCAGCCTTCCTCTTCCAAGGTTTGCATCCGTTTCTTTCTTCTGCTGAAGAAATGTACCTCCTTTTTAAGAAACATTTTCCGACGATTTCATGGAGTCTTGGAATCTGCAGGGAGGACCGGATCGAGAAGGATGGGGTCTGAAGTCAAGAAAACAGCGTCGAGGCACACCACGGAGGCGGAGACGGGCACGCACGCGTTCGAGATCGTCGGCTACACGCTCCAGAAGGGAGTTGGCGTCGGCAAATTCATCCGGTCAGCCACATTCACCGTCGGCGGCAGCGACTGGTCCATCCGCTTCTACCCTGACGGATTTTCTGAGACAATTAGTGAGTGCTCCACCATCTTCCTGGAGCTCATGAGCAAGACCACTGTTGTAAACGCCCTGAAAATTCACCCTGAAAGTTTAAATACAAATCGAAACTGTAATCGGAAGTTTTCAAAACTTTTTAAAACCTTTCCCCTCTCGCTTTTCCGTTCTGGGCCGTTTCCAGCCCAACTTTCCGTTTCCCTCCTTTCTTATCCGGCCCAACCTCCACCTGCACAACCTATCCCATCGCTCTGTACCATCCAGCAGCTAGTCGACACACTGACTGGCCGCTTTTCTCGCTGAGCGCTCGCGTCCCGTCGTTCCAAAGCCACACGCCAACGCCGTCCGTGCCCACTTGCCGCGCCGCACGTCGCTTCGCTCCAGCGCCTCGCCCTGTGCTCGCTGTGCCACTACACGCTCTCGTCCCATCACCTGCTCGCGCACGACGCAAAGCGACGCACCGCCCAGGTCCCTCTCCACTCTCTGCAGCTCAAGTCCCCTCGCCGAAGCTGCACGCCACGCTGAGCTGCCCACGCCCCGCACTGCTCGCGCACGCCGCAAGCGACGCACCACCGGAGCCCCACCGTCGCTGCTCGCCCATGCGCGCCGCTGTACGCACAGCGACGCCGTCGCCTCAGCGCCACCGCCACGGCGTCCGCAGCAAGCCTCGCCCCTTCCCTCCTCCGGCTATAAATAGCCCTTCCCGCGAGCCCTTCCGCCACCGCGCTGCCCAGCCCAGCCGCAGGTGAGCTTCCCCCTGTTCTTCCTTCTCTGCTCCGTCACCGGCCGAGCGCCGCCCGGTCGATTCCCACCTCCAGTCCCACTCCGACCCGGTCGAGCTATCATAGAGCTCGACCATGAACCCAGATACCTTCCCAAGCCATCCCCATGGCATCCTCCTCGCCCAATCGAGCCACCACCGAGCAGCCATGGCCGCCGTCCTCTGTGGTCGTCGCAACCGCCGTTCCCCGTGGCCTCCCCTCAAATTTATGCCGCAAATGGATGCTCCATGGCCTCCTCCTTCGATTCCCCCAACTCCTAGCCATCCTCTCCCTCTTCCCCATGCCGGATTCGAAGCTCCCGAGCTCGTCCATGGTGGACAAGAACAGAGGAAGACGATACTTCCCTGTATCGATCCCTTTTCTCTTTCCCTTTTCTGTGTTGGGCATAAAATCCTCCGTGTTGGGCTCAGCCAACACCGGCCCACACATAACCTGGCCTTGAGTCCGAATACAAGCAGCAGCCCAGCTACGTGTCCCATTCTCCTTTCCTTTTTATTTTCGGATTTAATCAACAGCCTACACTAGAAAATTCATATCTCCATCGTCCGAACTCCGATTAACCCGATTCTTCCTCCTAAATTCATCTAAAATCGAGCTCTATCCATTCCTACCAGTTTCATCTTTTATAGAGCTCATCTTCTATTTCTTTTATATTTATTTGTGTTTGTTTGCTTGTTTGCCGGTCGTGTAGCTAACGGAGAGTACGAGTACGAGGAGGAGGAGGAGCAGGAACCAGGAGCCGGAGACTTCGAGCAGGAGCTCCCCGAGGACGTCAACGAAGGCAAGTCACAATCCGTTTTCCCTTTGATCATACTGCTCCTATGTTTTATAAACATAACCTGTAGAAGCTATTTTATTGCATGAAATGATTGTCCTGATGTTTGCAAAACCCTTGTGTAGTATGACCAAGAGCACTGAACTTTATATTATCCGTCCTAAATTATTCCCTGTTAAACCTAGGATATCCATGTGTGACTATTATTTACGCATGGATGATTGCCTTGTTATAGAAATGCTTAGGACTGTGTATCACTAAGTGCTCTACTTATACTTAGCTTTTGCAAATGTGAAAACCGTGATTGGTGTTGTGTGGTAGTAGTAAGGTTGGGTGATAACTAAAGAAAGATGAATGAATGAACTTGGGTTAGAGCTGAGGTGATCCTGATGATATTTATGGAAGATTAAGTGTCGCCTCTGTGGTGTGCGTATGACAAGTGATATGGGAGATGAATGCCACCTCTGTGGTGGGTTCATATATGTGGAGATGATTGCCTTGGCTCGTATAAGGACCGAGTTGCTTGTGACATCCTACCTAGCCGTTTATTCAGTGCGACCACACTACTGTGTATGCGGCACGGCTTAGTCTAAATCCCGCCAGCTAGTCTGTTAATCGCCTGGAGGCTGGAGATGCAATGGGAGCCCATGGAGCAGGTGGACGTGATGCAGACGTGTGCGACCCGGTCGAAGACCTAGATCAGAGGCTAGACCCCTGGATAACTCCCATGGCGATTAGTCGGGACGATGCTGTGATGGGTAATGGCTTTGCGAGTCTTCACACCCACCCGCGCAGTGGCTTGTGATGCACTCAGATTGTGGGTACAGCGTACAACCTCTGCAGAGTGTTAAAATCGATTCGAATAGCCGAGTCCACGGTCACGGACATGGCTTTGGTTCGGTCCAAGAACTAGCATGGGGTGGGTGCTTATCTCCTTGATGTGTGTGTGTTGTTTTGAGAATAGGTCCGGCCTTCCGCCGAAGGTTGTCGTGGACGGGGTGTCCGGCAATGTAAAACTTGACCAACCCCATAATATCTTAATTTGATGCTTTTGCTAAAACTGCTTTATGAACTGAACCCCTGCATGTGTAAAACTTGCTTTATTGCAATGTTAAACCTGATGACCTTTACCTTGCTACTGCCAAGTGCATACATTTATCCATTGATGGTAGGGTAAGGGTTGCGACTTGCTGAGTACTTTTGTACTCATTCTTGCTTGCTGATTACAGAGGAAGATCCAGACTTCGTCGACGCCGACGGTGAGGAAGACGTTTGAGCTTGGTCTCGTCCGCACCCGAGCTGCCTGTGGCATTAGTCTACCGCTTAGTTGCTTCCGCTATGCCGTTTGATGACCTAGAAGTCATCTTCTGGTTTAGCTTTGTGTTTACTGTTGCCTATCTACTAGTGCTCTTGTTGCTGCTTAATCGACCCCTGCCAGGTCGCGACTTGTAATATCACCTGTTGTAAGACTTGATTGTACCAGCGACTGATCCAGGGACTGGTATAATAAAGTGTTTAAGCTCCTGGGATAACCAGGGTGCTTCAGGTGGTATCAGAGCCGTGCTTGGCTGTAGGACATGACCTTAGGCTTGGACGCTAAAATTATTTGCAAAAACTATTTTGGAAACTCCTTAGCTCTTCCCCCCCCCCTCTTTTGCAAAACTCTTATTTAATCCCTCCTCTGCAGATGGAGGAAGATGGATGGGTGACCGACTACTGCTTGGAGACCCCTGGCTTCCCAAAGGTGCTACGTGATGCCATGGTCAGACTTGGCATTATGGAGCCTGCCGAGTATGTCGGAAGAGAGTATGAAGAGTTTGGCACTGAGCGCTGTGAAGTCACCATTCACATTGGTGCCAGTAATGACCACCCGGAGATGAAGCCCTGGAACGTGACTACTACTGGGTCACGATTCCCAGACACCTACCAAGCTGTGGCACGCAAGGCCCTTCGGTACTTGTGCCAGATGTACGAGAGGCCCATCGGTCGCTCGCCAATGAGGTTTTTCCCTCCCATGGAGAGAAACCGCCCCACTTGGCTTGCAAGGATGAGGACAATTGAAGGCCTGAGAATGGCTGAAAGAGATCCCACAGTGGTTGCCATGACCCGTTATCTGCTCGCCTTGGATGAGCTGTATGACGGAACTGCAGCCAGACTGCGAAGGAGCATCAGTCGAGCCGAAGAAGCTGAGACACGAGTTAGGACCCTACATGTTCAGCTAGCTGAAGCCAGAGCTCGTGAAGCAGAAGCAGAAAGCCGTGTTGTTGCTGCCACAGAAGCCCTGAAGTCCGCAGAAGACCGCTACAACAAGCTAGTTGGCACTGCCTATCTGACTGGGCGTGCCCACTGCAGGACTCTGCATATCCCCGGAGTAGGAGAACGTCCCGTTTTGGATGGGACTTCTATCTGCTCTGCGGGAAGCAACATCAAGAGGAAGTACGCAGAAGATCTTCCCGCACCACCGCCCTCTGAAGCTGAGGGTAAGGAAGAAGTCGAAGAAGAAGAAGAGCCCCTCCCTTTGACCCAGCCTTTTCCAAGAGAGAATGAAGATCACCTCCCTACCGCTTCGGATGAAGATTCCCCAGTTAGAGGCCTGGAAGATGCCTCCAACCTCATGGATGCCCAGGACCCCTGAGTGTCTACCGAGATGAAGATCCGATCATCGTGGGATGAAGCTACCGGTCCGAGTTCAAGAAAGTGTCTGTGGAAGTCTGTACCCCCGAAGTCTTAGTTTGCCCTTGTAGTCGCAGTGTAACCGCTAGTAGTTCTTCGCTAGTGTTGTACCCCCCTGCTGTTTTAATGAATCCTTGAGTGTTGCTTGTTTGTGTGAATTGCTTGTTGTGTGTGCCAGCGAGGCCCTTGTGCCTTGCGCCCTTTTTATAAAAATAAAAATATAATAACATAAAGAAGACCTTAAGTTCTTCTCTCATCTTATGATATTTCCCCCTTATCCTCAAATAGATGCCGCCCAAGCGATCTGCCAGGATCCAGCAGCGCCAACGGCGCCAGCGCAACAACCGTTGGGAAGAAGAAGTAAACCAAGATGCAGAAGTTCAAGCTGAGAACTCCAACTATGGACAGTTGCCTAACCCTCCGCTCACCACCCTGGCGGAAGTTATGGCACAACAAACCCGTCTGTTGGAAGCACTTGTGCAGAACAACAATAACAACAACAACCAACGCCGTCAGCAGCAAGCGCATGGTTTCCAGAGTAAGATGGCTGAGTTTGTCAGAATCAAGCCACCAACCTTCGGAGGATCTGAGGACCCACTCGAAGCTGATGACTGGTTAAGGAACATTCAAAGGAAGCTTGATGCTATCAACTGCGAAGGAAGAGACAGAGTTCTTCTGGCATCCCATCAACTCACTGGGACAGCCTTAGCCTGGTGGGAGAACTACTGTGAAGCCACTGATGATCCCACAACCATCACTTGGGAAGAATTTGTGGAAGAATTCCGCCGCTATCATGTTCCAGAAGGTACCATGCAGCTCAAGGCAGATGAGTTTCGTAGGCTGAAGCAAGGAAGCATGTCTGTGAATCAGTACATCCGCAAGTTCATTGAACTTTCTCGCTATGCTCCTGAGGAAGTTTCAACTGACAAGAAGAAGCAGAACAAGTTCAAGAAAGGTCTATCTGGAGAGTTAGGAACACAGATGACTCCTCACATCTATCCTGACTTCAACACCCTGATGAACCAGACCATCCTGACAGAAGAAAGAATGATAGAGATGTCCAAGGAGAAGAAGCACAAGTTTGCAGTTCATGAAGCCCGTCAGCAGGAAAGATTCCAGAGGCCTAGGAACTCCAACTTTCAAGGTCAGAAGAGTCAAGCCCCAATGCAGTTCAGGACTCCATCCAATGTCTCTCGTCAGCCCAGCTTTCCTCAGAAGAGTCAGAACAACTCCAAGACTCAGCAGTACAGCAGTGGTCAAGTGACCAACCAACCAAGGCTTGCTTCAACTGCGGTGACCTGAGCCACTTCATTGCCAACTGTCCCCACAAGAACAAGCCAGCTGCTTCCATTCAGTCCAACACTGTGAATGGACCAAGGATGTCTGGAGCCACTCGTGGAACTAACCAAGTCTCCAACCAGCCAGCAAAGACACGGCAATCCTTCGGACGTGCCCGCGTCAACCACATCCATGCTCAGGAAGCTCAGGACGCACCCGGAGTTGTGCTTGGTGAGTTTCTTGTTGAATCAGTTCTTGCAACAGTTTTGTTTGATTCTGGAGCATCGCACTCTTTCATATCATCAAGTTTTGTGGAAAAGCATAAAGTACCTACAGTACTGCTTAAAACCCCCTTAATAACCCGATCGCCCGGAGCTGACATCAAGTGTCACTTGGGTTGTTCGCGGATAAGAATCACCCTAAGTGGGGTAGCCTTCCTAGCTAGTCCAGTGGTACTAAAATCCAAGGGGATAGATCTAATCCTCGGAATGGATTGGTTAACCAAGCATGATGGGGTCATAGCATGCTCAGACAGAACAGTTACAGTGACCAACCATGAAGGAACCCGAGTAGTCTGCCAAGCCCTTGGAAGTAAACCTGACTCGATGGTGTTCACTATGGAACCAAGACTGTAGATGAAGTACCAGTGGTAAATGAGTATCCAGATGTGTTCCCTAAAGAGTTACCTGGAATGCCACCAGATAGGGATATTGAGTTCATCATTGACCTTATCCCTGGAACAGCCCCAATAGCCAAGCGACCCTACCGCATGGCAGCCGCAGAGTTAGCAGAACTCAAGGAACAGTTAAGAGAACTCCAAGAGAAAGGATATATCAGACCCAGCTCTTCCCCCTGGGGAGCACCAGTGTTGTTTGTCAAGAAGAATGATGGAAGTATGAGGATGTGTGTAGATTACAGATCCTTGAATGAAGTGACCATCAAGAACAAGTATCCTCTGCCCAGGATTGATGACCTGTTTGATCAGTTAAAAGGTGCTAAGTACTTCTCCAAGATCGACTTAAGGTCTGGGTATTATCAGCTGAAGATCAGAGAAGCAGATATCCCAAAGACAGCTTTTGTGTCCAGATATGGTCAGTATGAGTTCACAATTATGTCTTTTGGACTAACCAATGCACCCGCATACTTTATGAATCTCATGAACAAGGTGTTTATGGAGGAATTAGATAAGTTTGTCGTTGTCTTCATTGACGACATACTGATCTATTCAAAGAGTGCCGAAGAGCACGAGCAACATCTGAGAGTAATTTTGAAAAAACTCAGAGCCCACAAGTTGTATGCCAAGTTCAGTAAATGTGAATTTTGGCTTGAGAAAGTTGCCTTTCTTGGCCACATTCTGACAGCAGAAGGAGTTGCTGTAGACCCTGAGAAGGTTGAAGCAGTTACTCATTGGCCTCAGCCAACAAATGTGTCAGAGATCAGAAGCTTTCTTGGATTAGCGGGTTATTACCGCCGATTCATTGAATGATTTTCCAAGATAGCCAGACCAATGACAGAACTTCTCAGGAAAGATAAGAAGTTTGAATGGACCCAGTCTTGTGAAAGAAGCTTTCAAGAGTTGAAGAGAAGACTGACAACTGCACCAGTGTTAGTCCTACCTGACATTCACAGAGATTTTGTTGTCTACTGTGATGCTTCAAGACAAGGCTTGGGATGTGTCCTAATGCAAGATGGTAGAGTTGTTGCCTATGCATCAAGGCAATTGAAGACTCATGAGCAGAATTATCCCACTCATGATCTGGAGTTAGCAGCAGTAGTGCATGCCCTCAAGATTTGGAGGCACTACTTAATTGGAAATAAGTGTGAGATCTACACGGATCACAAGAGTTTGAAGTACATCTTTACTCAGCCAGATCTGAATCTGAGACAACGAAGATGGCTAGAGTTAATCAAGGACTATGATTTGGAAATCCACTACCATCCCGGAAAAGCAAATGTTGTGGCAGATGCCTTAAGCAGAAAAGCCTACTGCAACTACCTCGTGAACCACAATGATCACCTGTTGACCGAGATGAAGAAGCTTAATCTGGAGATAGTGCCTCGAGCTTGTGTGAATAATCTAAGTGTGCAACCAACATTGGATGAACAGATCAGACAAGCCCAGCTCAAGGATCAAGAGTTAATGAAGATCCGTAGCCACACTGGAGAAAACAAAGCACCAAACTTCAGAGTAGATGATAAAGGAACTCTGTGGTATAAAAGACAGAATCTGTGTACCACAAGAAGGAAAGTTCCGAGAGATATCATGGATGAAGCCCACAACTCAGCTTATTCTATTCACCCAGGATTTACCAAGATGTATCTTGATTTAAAGGAAAAGTACTGGTGGAACGGAATGAAGGCAGATATAGCCAAGTTTGTTGCAGAATGTGATGTCTGTCAGCGAGTCAAGGCAGAACACCAGAAGCCTGCAGGATTGCTCCAACCCTTACCAATTCCCGTGTGAAAATAGGATGAAGTAGGCATGGATTTTATAGTTGGTTTTCCTAAAACAAAGAAGGGATATAACTCTGTATGGGTAATAGTGGATCGACTCACCAAGGTCGCTCACTTTATTCCTGTACGAACCAACTATGGAGGAGACAAGTTAGCCCAGTTGTACATTGACAACATAGTGAAGCTACATGGAGTACCGAGCAAAATTGTCTCTGATAGAGGTACCCAATTTACCTCTAGGTTTTGGAAAAGCTTACACTCTGCTTTGGGAACTAAGTTGGATTTCAGCACTGCTTATCACTCACAGACTGATAGTCAGACAGAAAGGATCAACCAAATCCTTGAAGACATGTTGAGAGCCTGTGCATTGACCTATGGCAAAGACTGGGAGAAGAGTCTAGCTTATGCTGAGTTCTCATACAACAACAGTTACCAAGCTAGCCTCAAGATGTCACCTTTTGAAGTGTTATATGGCAGAAAATGCAGAACCCCTCTGATGTGGTCAGAAGTTGGAGAGCGTTCCCTTACAGGACCCTCCATCGTTAAGGAAGCAGAAGAAAAGGTTGCAGAAGTCAGAGAAAAGCTGAAGGAAGCACAGTCTCGCCAGAAGAGTTATTCAGACAAAAGAAGAAGGGATTTAAGTTTCCAAGTTGGAGATTATGTGTACCTTAAAGTTTCCCCAATTAGAGGTACACGTCGTTTCCAAGTCCGTGGCAAGTTAGCACCACGCTACATCGGACCTTACCGAGTGTTAAAGAAGATCGGTACAGTGGCATACAGGATTGAGCTACCACCAGAGTTGGCAGATGTGCACAATGTTTTCCACGTGTCCCAACTCAAGAAGTGTCTGAGAATACCGGAAGAACATGTCTCTGTGGAGACCTTGGACTTGCAAGATGACCTTCGATATCGGGAAGTGCCGATTAAGATTTTGGATGTAACCACCCGTCAGACCAGAGGATCAACAGTTCGTCTGTACCGTGTTCAGTGGAGTCGGCACACAGAGGCAGAAGCTACTTGAGAGCGAGAAGATGCTTTGAGGAAGGAGTATCCCCATCTCTTTGAGGACCAGCTTGAATCTCGAGGACGAGATTCTTTTAAGGGGGGTTGGTTTGTAACGCCCTGAAAATTCACCCTGAAAGTTTAAATACAAATCGAAACTGTAATCGGAAGTTTTCAAAACTTTTCAAAACCTTTCCCCTCTCGCTTTTCCGTTCTGGGTCGTTTCCAGCCCAACTTTCCATTTCCCTCCTTTCTTTTCCGGCCCAACCTCCACCTGCACAACCTATCCCATCGCTCTGTACCATCCAGCAGCTAGTCGACACACTGACTGGCCGCTTTTCTCGCTGAGCGCTCGCGTCCCGTCGTTCCAAAGCCACACGCCAACGCCGTCCGTGCCCACTTGCCGCGCCGCACGTCGCTTCGCTCCAGCGCCTCGCCCTGTGCTCGCTGTGCCACTGCACGCTCTCGTCCCATCGCCTGCTCGCGCACGACGCAAAGCGACGCACCGCCCAGGTCCCTCTCCACTCTCTGCAGCTCAAGTCCCCTCGCCGAAGCTGCACGCCACGCTGAGCTGCCCACGCCCCGCACTGCTCGCGCACGCCGCAAGCGACGCACCACCGGAGCCCCACCGTCGCTGCTCGCCCATGCGCGCCGCTGTACGCACAGCGACGCCGTCGCCTCAGCGCCACCGCCACGGCGTCCGCAGCAAGCCTCGCCCCTTCCCTCCTCCGGCTATAAATAGCCCTTCCCGCGAGCCCTTCCGCCACCGCGCTGCCCAGCCCAGCCGCAGGTGAGCTTCCCCCTGTTCTTCCTTCTCTGCTCCGTCACCGGCCGAGCGCCGTCCGGTCGATTCCCACCTCCAGTCCCACTCCGACCCGGTCGAGCTATCATAGAGCTCGACCATGAACCCAGATACCTTCCCAAGCCATCCCCATGGCATCCTCCTCGCCCAATCGAGCCACCACCGAGCAGCCATGGCCGCCGTCCTCTGTGGTCGTCGCAACCGCCGTTCCCCGTGGCCTCCCCTCAAATTTATGCCGCAAATGGATGCTCCATGGCCTCCTCCTTCGATTCCCCCACTCCTAGCCATCCTCTCCCTCTTCCCCATGCCGGATTCGAAGCTCCCGAGCTCGTCCATGGTGGACAAGAACAGAGGAAGACGATACTTCCCTGTATCGATCCCTTTTCTCTTCCCTTTTCTGTGTTGGGCATAAAATCCTCCGTGTTGGGCTCAGCCAACACCGGCCCACACATAACCTGGCCTTGAGTCCGAATACAAGCAGCAGCCCAGCTACGTGTCCCATTCTCCTTTCCTTTTTATTTTCGGATTTAATCAACAGCCTACACTAGAAAATTCATATCTCCATCGTCCGAACTCCGATTAACCCGATTCTTCCTCCTAAATTCATCTAAAATCGAGCTCTATCCATTCCTACCAGTTTCATCTTTTATAGAGCTCATCTTCTATTTCTTTTATATTTATTTGTGTTTGTTTGCTTGTTTGCCGGTCGTGTAGCTAACGGAGAGTACGAGTACGAGGAGGAGGAGGAGCAGGAACCAGGAGCCGGAGACTTCGAGCAGGAGCTTCCCGAGGACGTCAACGAAGGCAAGTCACAATCCGTTTTCCCTTTGATCATACTGCTCCTATGTTTTATAAACACAACCCGTAGAAGCTATTTTATTGCATGAAATGATTGTCCTGATGTTTGCAAAACCTTTGTGTAGTATGACCAAGACCACTGAGCCTTATATTATCCGTCCTAAATTATTCCCTGTTAAACCTAGGATATCCATGTATGACTATTATTTACGCATGGATGATTGCCTTGTTATAGAAATGCTTAGGACTGTGTATCACTAAGTGCTCTACTTATACTTAGCTTTTGCAAATGTGAAAACCGTGATTGGTGTTGTGTGGTAGTAGTAAGGTTGGGTGATAACTAAAGAAAGATGAATGAATGAACTTGGGTTAGAGCTGAGGTGATCCTGATGATATTTATGGAAGATTAAGTGTCGCCTCTGTGGTGTGCTTATGACAAGTGATATGGGAGATGAATGCCACCTCTGTGGTGGTTCATATATGTGGAGATGATTGCCTTGGCTCGTATAAGGACCGAGTTGCTTGTGACATCCTACCTAGCCGTTTATTCAGTGCGACCACACTACCGTGTATGCGGCACGGCTTAGTCTAAATCCCGCCAGCTAGTCTGTTAATCGCCTGGAGGCTGGAGATGCAATGGGAGCCCATGGAGCAGGTGGACGTGATGCAGACGTGTGCGACCCGGTCGAAGACCTAGATCAGAGGCTAGACCCCTGGATAACTCCCATGACGATTAGTCGGGACGATGCTGTGATGGGTAATGGCTTTGCGAGTCTTCACACCACACCGCGCAGTGGCTGTGATGCACTCAGATTGTGGGTACAGCGTACAACCTCTGCAGAGTGTTAAAATCGATTCGAATAGCCGAGTCCACGGTCACGGACATGGCTTTGGTTCGGTCCAAGAACTAGCATGGGGTGGGTGCTTATCTCCTTGATGTGTGTGTGTTGTTTTGAGAATAGCCCGGCCTTCCGCCGAAGGTTGTCGTGGACGGGGTGTCCGGCAACGTAAAACTTGACCAACCCATAATATCTTAATTTGATGATTTTGCTAAAACTGCTTTATGAACTGAACCCCTGCATGTGTAAAACTTGCTTTATTGCAATGTTAAACCTGATGACCTTTACCTTGCTACTGCCAAGTGCATACATTATCCATTGATGGTAGGGTAAGGGTTGCGACTTGCTGAGTACTTTTGTACTCATTCTTGCTTGCTGATTACAGAGGAAGATCCAGACTTCGTCGACGCCGACGGTGAGGAAGACGTTTGAGCTTGGTCTCGTCCGCACCCGAGCTGCCTGTGGCATTAGTCTACCGCTTAGTTGCTTCCGCTATGGCCGTTTGATGACCTAGAAGTCATCTTCTGGTTTAGCTTTGTGTTTACTGTTGCCTATCTACTAGTGCTCTTGTTGCTGCTTAATCGACCCCTGCCAGGTCGCGACTTGTAATATCACCTGTTGTAAGACTTGATTGTACCATCGACTGATTCAGGGACTGGTATAATAAAGTGTTTAAACTCCTGGGATAACCAGGGTGCTTCAACTGTGCGGGCATCCTACCGGCTGAGCTTGATTAACCTGACAACATGGTTGCCGAGGACCTGCACTCTCTTACCACTGCAAAAGTGTTCAATTCTTCCAACCGCTTCAGCTCTGGTACCCTCATAAGAAGAAGTAAACTGGAGTCGAAACCATCTGGCTACATTGTGGACGATTACCTCAGGATTGAGTGTAGTGTCACTGTCATCAAAGAATCCCGTGTGTCAGAGACTACGGGGGACCTTGAGATTGAGGTGCCGCCCTCGGACTTATCGGAGCATTTTGGCAATTTGTTGTTGGACGAGAAGACAGCTGATGTCACATTCAGTGTGGTGGGGGAGAATTTCCCTGCACACAAGATTGTGCTCGCCACGCGGTCCCCTGTCTTCAAAGCAGAGTTTTATGGACCGATGAGGGAGGGGAGGGCACAGCTTATAACTGTGGAAGACATGCAGCCTGATGTTTTCAAGGCCCTGCTGCAATTTATCTATACTGATGGGCTGCCCGACTGGGAGGATCTCGGTGGTGGTGAATACTGTGAGATCGTCAGGCATTTGCTTGTGGCCGCAGATAGATATGCCATGGATAGGCTGAAGCTGTTGTGTGCAAGTCTTCTTGTCGAGCATCTTTATACAGAGAATGTGGCGACTGCATTGGCCTTAGCTGATCAGCATAGTTGCGATAGTCTTAAAGATATTTGCATTGAGTTTATGGCCTCTTCAGGTGAGATGGCGGCTGTGGTGGCAACTCAAGGTTATGCTAATCTCAAAAGAACATGCCCTTCTATCCTCTTAGATGTACTGGAGAAGACAAGCAGGTACCGCAAGGCATAGATTGGTATTCGATTCTAAGCTGAGTCTGTTATTAAGTACTTTAGTTCCTATTATATGGATTTGTCATGGTTTTAGATAGAGAAAACCATGCTTAACAACCCATGGCTGTACTAATCTAGGTTATTAAATTGATCTACCCTTTTGTAAAACTGTTGGCTGAACAAATATTCTAGGATCAAGGTCGGGACCTGTGTGGTCACTTCTTTTGTAATGAAACAACACCATAACGTGTGTTGAAGGAACACCATAATTTAATTGATCCTATAATAGACTCAATTGCATTATCTTCAAGGCTGGAAGATGAATTTTTATGTACGATTTGATCTGATAGATAGTTTGGGCATGTATGCTACAACCTTGCCTTATTATTCAACTTTTTAATTCTGTATTTATGAATCCAAGATTATGTCATAGACCACAGGTACATTATTTTGATTATCAATTTTGATGAATAAATGATTTGGAGGCCGACAGTTAGAAACTATGACACTTTTGGGATAATCCTTTCATACCCAATTTGTTCCCAGTCCGAAAGGTCAATTGAAATTTGGGTGTCTGTTGCTTGATAGAGAGTAAATTTCAGTTACTTTCAATGGCTAAACTTGGTTTTTAGTCCCTTCACATTGTTACTGAACGCCAAGTATGTTGTTCTGCATTTTTCTTACTGTTGTTTTTTTTATAATCGACATAATTATGGAATTCTCTGCTATTACATCATCACTGGTGGGATTAATCCTAAATAGAAGCTAATATTCAGTAGCTTTTGCACTGATGAGCACTCTATAGTTACTCTCGACTCCGTTCATGGTGGTGGTTCAAATGGAACCCTGAATGATATTATGCATCGAACTTTATAGCTAAACAGGGAGCGGCATGGTGGAGAATTTGTCGCCATTGTTTCATTTCCTTAATGTGCACCATTTCACCCAGTAATTCTGTCAGTCAGGAGTCAATACCATGTGTAACCTTATTTACCATATATGTACTGCTGTTTCTTCATCAGCTGAGAAATCAAATTTTCAGTTTTGGAACAGTACGTTTTAACCTGAACAAAGTGAATGCGTTCAAACACAACTTGGTAATCCTGAAATTTCAGTTTTATGAATTCGCACATGCTTAATCTGTCCAATGTAACTTGATGAAAGTATTGCATCACCAAATAACTTAACATGAAGACATTCAATTTGGTTTGATATATAGGACTGATAAAAGACTTCAAGTCTTAAACAACAGTTTGTCAGCTTAGGCTGGCCGTGTACATTTTACATTTGAAATACCACAATTCCTGTCCAGAGCGCTGCATCATTTGTATTTCCTGTGCTTAATGCAGAACTTATGCAGTTGGTAGCTTGATTATCAATAAGCAGGTTCCTCAGCCACCACTCCCAGCTGGCAATTTGTGAGCTACTTTGCTTGTAAGATCATCTTAGCTAAGGAAACATTGATCCCTCTTTGATGTTCATTTATAATTTCATTGATTTGTTCTTGCTTTACCGTGGATGATGTCTCTCTGAATCATTAGTCAAATGTAATTGCTTATTATTACTGTTGTTTGTTGAGGTACACATACACCTATCTTTATTATGGACGCAGAATTTAACCTTGTGTTATAAGCAACAATTTCATTCCTACTGTTGTATACCTTAACTATGTTTTGTATGGATTAATCCACTGTTTCATTTTTTTTTCAAAAACATACTAATAATCTGTTGAGCATATGTGATCAATGGGAATAATGTTATTTGCTTGTAATACACAGTTCTTGTATCATAGAATGGTTATGGATTTGGGAAAATGAAGTTCCTCAAAGTGGCAAAGGAATGTCATGGAAAGGTTCATCAACCTGTTTGTAGATCAAGTATCAAAGGATTGCTAAGATGATTAGGGAGTAGATATGTGTGTTATGAATTTCCGCCCTGGGTTTATTAGCCTTGCTTGGTTTGTGTTCTAGATTTACTTTTTGCACTTCATACCAGATATGCTTGTAGGTTAAATTTTAAGGTGCAAAACTTTGCTGGGACTGGATTGTTT